>NW_021011523.1:1651943-2108047 GCF_003987935.1 Bombyx mandarina
ATGGGAGGGGTGGCGGCGTGTCCTCGTCGCAAAAATAGGAAACGACTTGTCGTTGCCGAGTGTTCTGGCATCGATGCTCGGTGACGACGAGTCGTGGAAGGCGATGCTCGACTTCTGCGAGTTCACCATCTCGCATAAGGAGGCGGCGGGGCGCGTGAGAGATGCACAGGCCCGCCGCCGTCGAGCGGGGTCCAGAGAGGCGGATCTCGCCCAAACCCTGGCCCTCTAAGTGTTTCGGGTCTCCTTCACATGTCGACCTGGGGACCGGTAAAGGGGGCCTAAGAAGACGACGTCCAAGCTGCTCTGCACACGTTTTACGCATGAGCATCCGGGTGATGGCCGGCTATCCTCAACCAACGCTGGTTCTGACCCAGCGGGGTATTCCGTAGGATAGACCATTCTAACCGGCGCCATCTAGGCGGGCTTCGGACAGCCTGCCGACCGAGAGGGCTGGTGGTCGTGGCGCCGACGACCGCCAGTCCGGCGTCCCAAGGAGGAAGGTGATGGGAGAGATGTGTTCTGCACTAAGCGCTTCACTTTCCCCCCTTTGCCTTTTCATGAGCTCTGTCTCATGCGAGGTTTAGATGCTGGTTGTTGAGCGACAGGAGGTTTTAGTCGGTTCGACTCCGACATGCCTCGCCCTCCATCTCCAGTGAAGGGCGGAAGTCCGGCGATTTCCTCCTGACAAAAAAAAAACGTGTGGCACTCGGGAACTGCCGCGGTAAAGCTATTGCATAGCATTTTTTAACAACTTATGACATTATAATTAGACAATGATAATTTAATATTAAAACAATAATAAAACAAGACATTTTAAAATTTTAGTACAAAAAAGGTAAAAAAGCAACGCAAACCGTGAAAAAAACTGCGATGTTTATGGACCTAGTGCTGTGTCTGTGAGGGTAGCACAAATTTGGTTTAAGCGTTTTCAATCCGGAAATTTTGATGTCAAAAATGCACGTCACTCTGGTCGCCCTATTACGGATAAAACCGATGCCATTTTTGAAAAGTGGGGCAAGATCGGCATATCAGTAGTTACGACGTAACTGAAGAACTGGGAATTGACCACAAAATAATTATGGGGCATTTGAAAAACTGGGTACACAAAAAAGCTAACTGAAAGAAACCTAATGAACCGTGTACTCATTTGTAATTCTTTATTAGGACGTAATTAAACCGAACCATTTTTGAAGAAGCTGATAACTGGTGATGAAAAGTGGATCACGTACGCCAAGAACGTACGAGAAAGGTTGTGGTCAAAGGCCGGTCAGGCTTCACAGACTCTGGCGAAACCCGGGTTAACTCGCAACAAGGTGATGCTGTGTGTGTGGTGGGATTGGAAGAGCATTATACATTATGAGCTGTTACCACCAGGCAGGACCATCGATTCTGAACTCTACTGCGAACAACTGATGAGATTAAAGCAAGAAGTTGAGAGAAAACGGCTGGAATTAATCAACAGAAGGGGTGTGGTTTTTCATCACGATAACGCTAGACCTCACACATCTTTAGCCACTCAGAAAAAATTAAGAGAGCTTGGCTGGGAGGTGTTAATGTATCCGCCGTATAGTCCCGACCTTGCACCTTCAGATTTCTACCTGTTTCGGTCTCTTCAGAATTTTTTAGGCAGCGTCAGGTTAACATCACGAGAGGACTGCCAAAACCAATTGTTGCGGTATTTTGATCAGAAGCCCCAAAATTTCTATAGCAATGGGATCATGTCCCTACCTACAAGATGGCAAAAAGTTATCGAACAAAATGGTACCGAAATACTTTAGTTAAATGTGAATAACCTATATTAAAAAATGTTGTGAATTTTCTTAAAAAATGCGAAGAAACTTTTTCCCCAACCTATTATTATATAGAAATAAAATAGTAAACAATGTTTACAATAAGCAAGCTGTTTAGGCTTACTATACTGTTTTACATTGGACGGTAATGGGTAAATTAAGTAAATGAAATTACAAATTTTACAGCGCCCCCCTAACCCACATCAACGCCCCCCATTTTTTCCTGGGCCCCTTAACGCCCCCCTCTGGGTTTCAAACGCCCCCAGGGGGGCGTTATCGCCCACTTTGAGAAAGACTGTCTTAGATAAATAACAGGTTAACTATTAACCTTTATTTAATGCAGGTTTTGAACCATATTCTTTGAAGGAGACGATTATATTCAAATCAATCTGTATTGACATATCAATAACATTTTTTTGTCCAAATGCACAGATTGCCACCTTTGATAATAGACGACTCATATAGAGTATTCCACCACAAAATATAAACAATTATAAGTTAGTTATTGATGCAGGTCGTAAACCAATTTCTGATCGTACAGGTCGTTACAAGGAGCCAGCCTCAAATGAAGTACCTAGCTGTACTTTTAGTTTTAGTTCAATGGACGTCCTGATTTTTTAAAACCATGATATCGAATCCAAACTGAGAAGAAATAACTCGTGAACGAAGTTCAATTTTCATCAGACAGACATGACATTGTATCTAGTTTTTCAATTAAAAGTAAAAAAAAAGTTGATTTATTAATTAAAGAAAAGATTGGTTTAAGACGGGAAGGGGCAGTTCATTTATTTTTATAAAGAAACTGTAATAATGAATATAAACAATAATGTTAATTTTAAATGCCCAGCGAAGCGTGCGGGTACAGCTAGCCTATACAATATATATAAAAATGAATCCCTATTTCCCTTGGTCACGACATGGCGACGCCACGCGCGAACGGCTGGACCTAATTCTTTTGTTGTTGTGTTGGTTACTGCCAGGAGAAGGTTCTTATGAAAGAAAAATATAAGAAAATCACGCGGAAAACTAGGAAAATTAAAAAAACTTAATCACCATATGAAATTTTCTAATGTAACCTTACGGCGTTTGATATAACATTGACAGGATGCGTGCTGCAAACATCCTCAAGGAGGATGTAAATAATCTGCATTTCACAGTTCACGGCAGACCGTTGCTGTTGGACAATAAACGCGTGCCAATATTGCAAGGCGTTAAATATACAAATGAAGTTCTAAATTATGTGAACAGTGAAGGGGTTATTGACTCTAGTAAGTCCTGATCGGGCACTAGGCTGGACGTGCCCTGAGGGGAACCAGGGGGTCAGTAGCACAGAGATAATTACATCAATATATGATACGAAGAGTATCACGACTTCACAGGTCAAGTAGCCGGGTCGTGAGGCCGCACAGGAGTTACGAGCCGACCGCATGACGTGATCTTGGTCAACTGTATCCCTTCCGCAGTCAAGGATATCGAACTCAATACATTCTAACGAGGTGTGACAGAGAAATGAAGTCGTTCTGTGTTTTAACGCGGTTTATTAGCTTGGTCTGTGTGTGTGTGTGTTTGTGTGTGCCGTTGAATCTTTGACGTTCGTACAGTCTCAACAGGGTAGGTACTGATAATGACACAATAGTTGTACAGCCTCCCTCCGACAACCTGGCCGGTGCGGACAGCGCGGAGAGAGCACGGCACAACTAATAGCTCGTGTCTCCAGTGCTGTGAGCTCGACGGGCCGCCCGGGGCTCCGGTCGCGTATGTAAATATTGGATGAGGAGGGCGTGCACCGGGAACGCCCCCGAGGGAGGGCTCCGCCCGCCGGACACTCCCTCCGCCAGTCGACCCGGGGCGGAGGTCGCGCGAGGTCGTCAGCCGCGGCGTCAGGTAGGTGCGGGGGTCGTCGGGCCCGCCACCACGCTTACTATCGGACGCTCTGTTGTCCAAGATTCTCCGAATATCGCGGTAGTATCTATATATTAATACGTGAAGCACAGTGTACACCTTTTTACGAAAATCGCGCCGACGGAGGAGTATGAAATTTGCCACACTTATAGAGAATATAGAGAAGGAGTGCAGAATATTAATATTTTTTTAAATCTATAC
Organism: Bombyx mandarina; assembly: GCF_003987935.1. Next base: position 1,655,837 of record NW_021011523.1, read on the forward strand.
TAATATTATAAAGCTGAAGAGTTTGTTTGTTTGTTTGAACGCGCTAATCTCAGGAACTACTGGTCCGATTTGGAAAATTCTTTCAGTGTTAGATAGTGATATGAATCCCTATCCAAATAAATACGTTATTCATTACAACATTGAAACACCCAAATCACTTTAAGATAGGCTTTGACAATTATACATTTTTCTAGATTTCTCCAAGATCCCAGATCTTGATGTAAACAGGACCATTCGGGAAGTCTACCCTTTCGAACAAATAAAATTAATTATCAGAATCGGTTCAAGCATTCTCGAGAAATCGGTGAACATACATAGATAAAATATTATGGTCGAATTGATAACTTCCTCTTTTGAAGTCGGTTTAAAAAGCATGATTTTGGTAGGTACCTTAAATAGCTCCTTAACATTCTATTATTCAAATATATTTTAACTTTCTACGTAAATAAAGAGGCGGGTAAAATTTAGCGTTATGCCAAGGTAACTATTCCACGCGGACGAAGTCGCGGGCAAAAGCTAGTCATGCATAAAAAAACATTACACACGCATATATACTCTTTGTTTAGTGTTAAAAAGTCTGTGGTCATATTGAAAATACATTAATATTGTATGTCTTTATTAATATTTGTCTATAGTGTAGTAGTCTTGGCGAAATCTGTGATTATAGAAGTATAATAAATAGTCTTTGACAACAGAACCCTAATAATGTACAAACTTATAATTTCAATTAATTTTATAGTCGAATTTCGGCTACCGAGTGACCACTAGTTTTTTTAAAATTCCTGTGACATAAAAACAGTTAAAATTACAATTATTAATTTTAAATATTTGTCATGGGACCGCAAAACTACAATAACATTATCACAAGACGTGACGCCGTGACGACGTGACGGTGTGACGGTGTGACGGTGTGACACGCCATGACCCACCATGTTGTGTGGTTGCATTGTGACAATGAGGTCGACTTTAATATCCGGTTGATAAAATGTTATCAACAGTTGTACACAGTCGTATTGCCGATGATAACACGAGCAGGGCCGGCACGAGGACCCACCGCTGCTTGGAGCTGTCCAGACTCCACTCAACTCAATTAGAAATGATCGGTATTTTCTCTTATCTTTTATTTCAAACTAGCTGACCCGGCAGATTTCGTAGTGCCACAATCGATAAATAAAAGAACTAAACTTTTGTATAAAATAAACTTAAAACAAACAAAAGGAATCCGTCCGACGAGGGTCGCATCAAAGGGAAAACAAAATTATTATTTTTATGTAATTCCGAGCATTTTCATATTTATCTACCTTTTAAACCTTCTCTGGACTTCCACAAATAATTCAAGACCAAAATTAGCCAAATCGGTTCAGCCGTTCTCGAGTTTTAGCGAGACTAAGGAACAGCAATTCATTTTTATATATATAGATAGATATTCTCGACGACAAATGATTTTCTCTATTGAGACTATCGCCAACTGCCGGCGCGGGAGTGAGTGAGTGTGTGTGTAACTATATGTTAAGAAAAGCAGTGATAGCAAATTCACTGAGGTTGAACCCGGGGGCTCACCTGCCGGTCCACGCCGCGGCCACGAAACAACCCTCTAAGCTTCCGGGGAATAGGTAGGAACGAAGTTACCTGATAGAGTATTCTAACTGCTTCATCCCTCTTCTATCAACTTCATATTACTGTTTCCGTCGCTTCGAGTTCCCACAAGTAGTTATAATTATGTCTCGACTCGCGACGTCCCCACGGAACACTAATTTATTACAATTATAATGATCCTAACGAAAGGTGTGATATAAAATTCAGTGAAACATAAGAAAATGCGGTTCCATTAAAGTACAAAGGTAAGAGGCATCAGCTCGCCGTGCCGCGGAGGGCGCCCCGGCCGCGCGGCCTCACCGCAGAGTGGGGAGGGTGGAGGGAAAGTCAGTGGAGGCTGGGCGTGGACGGGCTTCGTGCAGCAGCAGAAGATAAAACCATATCCGTGTGCGAAGTACGCGCCGCCCGCGGGCGTCCCCCGGGTGAGGCGCCGGGCCACTCCAGCGAGGAGCTGACGGTAGCCACGTCAACGGGAGTACAACGGGACGGTAGGAACACTTTACTTTACAAAGTATTTATGCCTCCATCGGCATTGTTTCAAGGAAATGCAATAACAGACGCATCAGTGAACTGACAGCAGTGGACGGGCGCGTGTGTGGGCGGGGGATACCCTGAACTAGACTCAATAGACCAGACGCGACGGAGCCTGCTAACGTCCTCCGCGGCCGCGTCTCATCCGGTGCCCCGTGCTGCAGACACTCAGTGGCTCGGTAGTTGTGTGACGTCAGTCTGTGCGGCCGGCTCCGGTCGGGTCATGTCGCACCTCGAGACAAGAGTTCTAAGGTATCTGTTGTAACAATACAACGGCTGCTTCACCCTAGGATTAGGCAGGGTGCTGGTACCTACCCGTGCGGACTCACATGAGGTCCTACCACCAGTAATTACGCAAACTATAATTTTGCGGGTTTCACTTTTATTACACGATGTTATTCCTTCACCGTGGAAGTCAATCGTGAACATTTGTTGAGTACGTATTTCATTAGAGAAATTGGTACCCGCCAGCGGGATTCGAACACCGTTGCATCGCTCGACACGAATGCATCGGTTGTCTTATCCTTTAGGCCACGACGACTTCAAAGTAGTACATTTGAGCTGTATGGAAGGGCACGCTGAGGCACTTATCTCCCGTGGCTGCGACTACAGCGCAGGGAGGGGGTGGGTGCGGGGTGCGGGGCTCGCGACCCTACATCTCCTGCCGCTCTGTGAAGGAAGTGAGTTGGAATGACATGTAAGTAAAGGAGATGAAACAGCACCACAGTAAATGATGTGGCGGGCAGCCATCATTCAACGCAAGATAATTGACAGATGCCTGAATCTCGCTTACGACATTTTGAAGATAAGCTTGCATATATACAAGTTCCGAACAACAACATAGGGACCGTCGCGTCGGTCTACCGATCAATATCACCCGCTCGGTGGAAGATCTTCCCTTTGTCGAATATTCCTACAATGACATCTCAGCGGAGTGGCGAGGAGTTGACTGGAAGTTCAACGACCTCGTGCTGCAGCCGAGGGGTCACTCCCGGTGATCGAGTTCCAACTTCCATTCCCTGAAACCCTGCACTGCTAATGAGCCCCCGTGAGCACACGCCTCGACCTGAAGGAGCACTTCGTTAACAAGTAGGAGGGCTACAAGAAGTTCCCTCGTGTTCAATGCAACATTCGAAGTTCAAAGACGCAGTGGCCCATCGCAGGACTTTCTAAGCTTGAGTCGTCATCTTGAGCAAGGCTCTTCTTGATCATTCTACATAATGATAAGAGCTTACTCCGTTTTGGATCGATAGATAATGATGATGGCGGCAGATGATGTTCCCACTCTCTGACTGTCTTCCTCCTGTATAATGGACCGTGAAACAGCTCACCCAGCGACAGCGGTGCGGTCCCCGGGCCGCAGTGTGTCCCGGGCTTGTGTCTTGTTGTAACGTGTAATGCTGTTTCATCGAGTTCCACCACGATCCACTGACGGTGCTCTTAGGTACCTCAAGCACCGGTCACCGTCCTTGTCGAACCCGTCGCTTGCGACGAAGGGCTCGACGAGTAAATTAACCCCCACTGAGTTTCTCGCCGGATCTTCTCAGTGGGTCGCGTTTCCGATCCGGTGGTAGATTCTGCGAAGCACGGCTCTTGCTAGGGTTCGCGTTAGCAACGTCGTCAGGCTTGGGCCCCGTGAGCTCACCTACTAGTTAAGGTTACGCCGAAATAGCCTCTCGAGGCTATCAGCTTAGGTCGAAAAAAAAACAAAAGAAAAAGAAAAGAAAAAACGAACGGATAATTATTGTTTGTGTAGCTATGTGTCCGAGGGCCGGGCGGACCCCAATGGACTGACTTGACGTTGACACGAGCCGGCACAAGGCTATTCCAGCCACGCACGGACGGGCAAGTGACCTCACGGGATCGACCTGAGAGAATATGCTAAAACTAGTCCTAGTACGAGCAATGCTTCGCAGAATCTACCACCGGGACGGAAACGTGACCCACTGAGAAGATCCGGCGAGAAACTCAGCGGGCTTTGGATTATTTAGAAATGATATTACCTTATTAATAAAAATGGCGCCCCGCCCCGGCGTCGCTCGAGTATTTAACAAAAATTTCAAAATTTAAAATTATCATACACACACAAAAGTTTTTCTGCGTCAGGCTACCCAAAAGGAAAATTATAAAGAAAGTTTGAATTATTATTTTAATGAACTTTTATTTTAATTTTAATGATTTTTTTGTGCAACAAATGCTATAGAATTTATTGAGTCAGTGCTTCCCTGTGAATCAATAATTGAAGTTGGGTTATTTTTTTAAATAAGAGAACATTTATTGTGACATATCTACATATCGAGAGGTGAAAGGCTGTTTGGTTTAAGCGATATTTCACTCAACACGCGACAGTTGTCTTTGTAATTAAAGGTGCCTTTTATTTGATATCAGTATCAACAATTCGATGTTTATAATTGAACTTCAATGCAGTTTACTCCATTCAAACAGCTGAAGAAGTTTTTTTTTTTTTTTTATTGCTTTGATGGATGGATGAGCTCACAGCCCACCTGATGTTAAGTGGTCACTGGAGCCCATAGACATCTACAACGTAAATGCGCCACCCACCTCGAGATATAAGTTCTAAGGTCTCAGTATAGTTACAACGGCTGCCCCACCCTTCGAACCGAAACGCATTACTGCTTCACGGCAGAAATAGGCGGGGCGGTGGTACCTACCCTTGCAGACTCACAAGAGGTCCTACCGCCAGTAATTACGCAAATTATAATTTTGCGGGTTTGATTTTTATTGCACGATGTTATTCCTTCACCGTGGAAGTCAATCGTGAACATTTGTTGAGTACGTATTTCATTAGAAAAAGAAATTTTTTGTTAAGATATTTTTGCCAAATTTTAAACTCTAAATGCTGTCCTGTAAAGGTGCAAAAATGTCGTTTAAACCAAATAGCCTTACACCCCTCGATATAATAGTTAGACATAAGCTGTCGCGATACATTTTGTAAATAATGATGTGTTCTACAAAGTCATAGTAGGTACCTACATTATTTTATTCTATCATCAATATTTTCGCGGCGCACAACACGGCGTAAAACAATATTTACACAATATTTTAGGTAATTTGTTCAGATGTTGGGTTACAGTATCGGAGTTTTAGTAAGGATCCCTAATTATTTTGAAAGTATATTAATATAAATAGCCCATGTCACCCGGGGATTGTGCAGCTTCCCAACAGTGAATGGACTTTACAAATCGGTTCAGTAGTTTCAGAGTATATTCAATGTATACAAACAAACAAATAAATCTTTCGTCTTATAATATTAATATAAATGTTACACGTGCGCACGCCAACACATACATATCTATAATCAAACTCAACAAGTCAACAGTCGGTATACTGACGCTCCGCACTTTATACGCAATAACAGAGAGTCGATCTATCGACGGCTCGCGCTCGAAGGGTTACCATTTTGTGACCAACGGAAGCGAGAAGTCAGTATAGTTAACTCGTTGCCAATCGTCGCCCGGGCCGGCCCCGCGAGCCGCGCGCGCCGCCGCCGCGCCGACAGCCGACAGCCAATCTTTTCAAATGTAATCATTTTAACTTGTGGAAATCGTCTTCAGCGAGGAGACAAACATTAACGTGCGCTCGCATCCGGACTCCACGTACTCTATGTCTTGGCACATAAAGTTCACTTTTGTAATGTCTCAAGTACGGGAGCTACTTCAAGTAGCGGTGCTGGGCCGGGCGGGCGCGGCGGGGGGCGCCCAGCTAGTGACACCATGATCCGCAGGTTTTTTGGATTTTTTCTAATTTTATTTCATTGATAAAGTATTTCGTTTGGTTCCCGCGCGCCGCCGCCGACATAACGAATGCTACCGGTACTGTTCCGAGGCATGTTTGTTATTCTCACTTTATCACTTCCGACGATCACGAATACTCAACTGAAGGCCCTCTGTAGCCGGCGGGACAGTCCCGCGGGGCGCGGCCGTGTGGTGCTCGCCGCCTGCCGGTGACGCTTGAGGTCGCAGGTGGCGCCCCGCTGCGGCAGATATCGAACTATTGTATCTTTAAATGATCTTAAAGTCGCTGACTGACACCCGGGGGGAGCGAGGGGGGCGCGGGGGGCGGGGAGCGCGTCACGGAGCTGACACGCGCGTGTCTCACAGCACAGGGCAGACAGAGCGCTATTGAGACGACCTCAAGCACCACCGAGGGCGCGTCTCATGCCGCGGCATCAGTGCCGACGGCTGCCACAGAACACAAGCCCATGGACACATGTCTGAATCGCGCTACCGACATATTCCAGACAACGCGCGCTTAACAATAAACTATCCAATTATTAATACCGTCCAAACTGATTTGAACAAACACATAGTTTTTATATAGATTACGAAGCCGACCTTAGAATTGCTATAACTACATTCTTGTAGACGGAGAAACAAATGATTGACAATGTTTGTAGCATGACAATACGTCTGATATAGTGACTGTCGACACGCGACACGCTGGTGATTGAGTTCGTCTCGTGTACAAACCGGAGATGAGTTGTATTTTAATTAAGTAATGTTTATACAACAACGGGCAATTGTTTGTTAGCAGGGCTTAGTACAAAAAGTTATATTTTTTATATTTATTGCTTAGATGGGCGGACGAGCTCGCAGCCCACCCGGTGTTAATTGGTTACTGGAGCCCATAGACATCTACAACGTAAATGCCACCACCCACCTTGAAATATAAGTTCTAAGGTCTCAGTATAATTACAGCAGCTGCCCCACCCTTCAAACCGAAACGCATTACTGCTTCACGGCAGAAATAATTCTTCTCTCAATTTAACATAAAAAAAAATAACATATACCTACCTGCCCAGTGTCATGGGCAGTGCAACAGTGTCAGTAGACGTGACTCTAAACCCATGCAATTATGTATAATCAATAACAGGAAATCATTAAAACATTACATTTTAGTATCAATAATTACATCGGGCCATTTTGATAGAACAATAAACAATTAAACCAGAGCAGTTGTAAATGTCGAAATGTTCTAGCGACTCCCGAACAGTCTGCTTGTGTCCATGGGCGAGCGAGGGGTCTGCGCTTCTGCGGTGTCCTCGCTATGTCGTCACCGCCAGTTGTCCATGGACTGCGGCAAGCCTCACATCGGTTTATTACCAGTTTTATTGTCAACATGAAGGCGACGTTTAATAATCTTATTAAACAGTGGTGGATGTCTGGTAGCGTTGTCGACTGAGTCCACGCGGGTAGGTACCACCACCCCGCCCACTCCTGCCGCGGAACAGGGCGGGGCAGTCGCTGGACTATAGAACTTAGAACTCATGCATGGAGATCGGTGGGACGTCCACGTTGTTATTGTCCATAGGCTCCGGTAGCCACTCAACACCAGGCGGACCGTCAGCTCGACCGCGCCTCTAAACAATAAAAACCTTTCGTTCGTGTTGGCTACTAGAAATAAATCAGTACGTATCTAGTGGATGGAGGCTGTAACACAATGCGGCGCGCCCCCGGGCCGCAGCGAAGTGGCCGGCGGATCAGGATATTAATTATGTAAAGGAGCGCGGCGCGCCCCTAATGAAGGGTTGAACGGTTAATAGCTTAGCTTAATATTTACATTCCGTTTATATTTAACTGGCGAGTGATTCCCGAGCGAGGGGCCCCGGGGCCACGGCGCCGCGGATTAAAGGGTCAGAACTTGTTTCTGAGTTGCCCGACTGTGAACGAGTCATTAACCATGACAATGCCGGTGTCGGGTACATTAGTAGTGCAGTACCACTGTTTGTTTGACATTAACTATTGAATTAATTACAATTCAATGCAACTGCAAAGTGTTGGCCGCGTTAAATGTGACAATAACAATAACAATAACAATTCATTTATTTATCAGATAACTATAGTCCACACATTCAGAACACGTTTGTCATAATTAAATTACAAATAAGTACATATAAAAAAGAAAAGAAAATAAACATTGATTATTAATAAAGAAGTAAGCCTTCTCAACTTGAGTGCTTGTTACATATTCGCGCATCATAACTATTGTAGGTACATCCGCGAGTGAATCACTACAATAGTTCAAATACTGACAAGTGACAGTCACATGACAGCGGTCTGCTGATGGCGAGATTGTAATGAGGGAAATAGAGAATCAGCAGTGTCTGGTACGGGGCGCGGCGTCACTTAGCATCGAACGAACAGCGAGCTCGTTCGACCAACCAACTACAGCACTGGGAGGGCGCGCCGCCGTGTTGACGTATTTGACTTAATAATTCAGGGGATCCATTACGAGACGGTCCCTCGGGGCGGCGCGGGGCGGGGGCGGGGGGCGGGGGGCGCGGACACTAGCTGCGGCCGCCGGCTCCGCTCGCGACAACCCGATATCGTGTCAATCGAGAATGTAAACTGTGTGTTCTACCTCTGACAATAGCTATGTCAATCAGTCTGAACACTATCGTCTATGATATGATACTATGATATGAGCCTGTGGTTGGAGGGCTATAAGCTCTGGTCTACGGACAGACGGACTCCGCCTCCAACATCAAAAATACGTAAACGCAAATTGAGCGATCAGTGTTTAATTATTCCGACAACTGGCAACCCTACTGTTGGGTGTTACCAGCTCTCAGCGCCCGAGCAAACAATGTGCTTGTTTTATTTATTAATCTGTTGTGATACAGTGCGCTTAGTGCGGGCGACGAGCGCGGTGCGGCCCCGGGACATATACACACTGCCGATACATTCATTTCAATAGGGAGTCATTTTTTATTATTGCATTTAGTTTTATTTATTGGAATACGCAGGACTAGATTTATTGTTTTATTGTTTGACCCGCCCGCCTTGAGATGTGAGGCCTCAATGTCAATTGCTTAGTGGCAGAAATAGGCAGATCTATTACACCCATCCGTGCGGGCACAGAAGGCGTGCCACATTAATCTACAATTATATTAATATCTGAAAAAAAAGCTTTGTTTCCCTTTTTACGAAAATTGCACGGACAGAGGAGAATAAAATTTCCCACACTTATAGAGAATATAGAGAAGGAGTGCAGAATGCTAATTTTTTTTTTTTAATAATTCACAAAAAATACATTAAATCGATAAAAAAAACCATTACGCGTGTTACTACCATGTATTTGACATAGACACGCATATCTACTCTTTGTTTATTGTCAAGCTTTTGTTATTTTTTAAAGTCTGTGGTCAAATTGAGAATAAATTAAATATTATTGGTGTATAGTGTAGTCTTGACGAAATCTGTGATTACAGAAGTACAGTCTTTGATAATAGAACTATAATAATGTTGAAACATATAATTTCAATGAGTTGTAGTCGAATTTGGACTACAGGGCGACCACAAATTGATATAATTACGCTAATTATAATGTGTGTTTGATTGGTATCGCTTGGCGGCGGCGGGACAGTGGTCCCTCGACCGCCCACCTGTAGCGCCAACCCTTCCCGACCACCGCCGCCCGACCTGGTGCCCGCTGCTAACAGTACAGAGGGTCGGGGTCAGCGCGCCGTGTCACATGAGGTCCGAGTGACGTCGCAGCGGGCTCCCACTCAATTAACTAATGAGGGCGGCGGGACACAATGCTTCCCTCGCGTTACTTCGCTAACTAATACATTTAGCTCAGCCGTCACAATAGTTTGTTTGTCACTAGTTTGTCAAGTAGAACAATGGGTCGAGCGGCTGCGTGCTCAGTGCTCTCCCTGGAGCCGCCTCCTTGTACTGCGGTACAGGGTTCGGAGGAGTTAGTCATGTCACGTGACACGTATTGCCGGCATCGTCCTGTCATCAGAAGATAATCTAGGTATCGAAAATGAGAAATGTGTATCTGGACAAGAGATGCCGTGCTTCGGTTCGTCAGTCCGCTGAACTAGCAGCACGCCGCCGCCTCGTGTGAAGTATTGATCGGGAGGAGAGAGGCCGGAACCGGAAGCTGCCGACGTATTGCAACGTTGTGTGTTTCCGGAATAATAAAGAGTTTAATATCGCGATGTTGGCGGCGCCGCGGCCCCTTGTTGTTTACTTCCCGCGTTCGGAAATGAATCGGAACCGGAGCCCGGCCGGGCGGGAGGCTGGCGGAGCCCGGGTGCTCCAAACAGCTCGTACAACAAGAAGAAGGCCGCGTAATTCCGCGCACCCCAAATTTGATTCGCGAAAGAATCACACTCACTCAACGGTATTGTTATTCTAATCTGTGACGTGACAGGTAAAAACGTCACTCCGTCGCCCCCGGGAGGCGCGGCCGGGAATATAAATGACGCATAGAAAGTATTATAATTTATGTACAAGTGTTGTGCTGTTTGTTAATGTTAAACTAATGCGATGAGCCCCGCCCCGCGCCGCGACTACACTCGACTGTACGGAGGGACCCGCGCTGCATTGCACCACGACAATGCTTGATGTCCATGGGCTTACGAGATACAACACTACACACGCCTGCGCGGCGGCCTGCTCTCTGGGAGAACGTGGCTAATCGAATACGGCCAGGCGCTTTATTCATTTCACTTGAGCCACTGTTGATTTTCATGTAACAATAATGTCAAATATTATAACAAACACAAAAAAGCAGAGGCTTATGAATAATATTAGTTGAACATTACATTCATTCACGTGGATCGCTTTCATGTGATTGATATATCTACATGTATTTTTTCTCACTCAATAAAAGTCTGCATGTAAATGGCGGCTCTAGGAAGCTAATAAATTTTTAAACAAGACTTCCTGAAGATTTCTGACAATTCGAATTGAATTAAATAGACCGCGAGGGTCCTGGTGACGGTCTAACATGACACCATCGCAATACAATCAACAAACAACAGGCGGTTGTGATGCAATTGTCGTAGAGACAGTGACTTGCCAAGCCACAGCGCGCGGTAAGGTGCGCGCGGTGCAGGCGCGGAGACAGAGCCACCGGAATACATGATACTCCTCGGTATCGGAGAGTAGGCATGAGGAATCAGACTCACTACGAACTATCCTCTATCCAGATCTATTACAAATAACTAATATCTCCTAAACTTTCAATTTGAATCGATCGCAACACAAAACTCAAATCCGTCCGATTGGAAAACATTTGTATTTGTACGTCGAGGCAGCAAATTTGGTTTTCATTCAATTTGTTAGCATTATCCGCGCCTCGGGCGAGCGTGCACGGAATTACAATTATTATTAATATCTATTGGCAACAATCGTGCAATATAAAGGTGCCTTGCTGATTTCTTTTTTGTGAAAAAAGCCGTTATTATATCAAAACAATGAAGGATATTCAAAATAAATCACGTTCCGGATCATGCCCCCTAGCTGTGCGACATTATGTGATATTATGCGTCAACAGTGAAATGTATCAATGTGAAACTACAAAATGGTGCGGCTTGTGGCTGATTTTATTATTATTATTCTCATTAAGACGGCGGTGAGCTCTGAGCCCTCGATATAGGTGATTACTGGAACCTTTTGGCCGACCTCAAGATAAGGTCAAAGTCTCTGCGGCATTGGAAACCGCTGGTACACTTCCGCTCTAATGCCTACTATACACGGATGATAGGTTTTTACACATGAGACCTATTACAATCAAAATACAATAAAATTCTATGTAACGTTAACATTACTTGATTATTACAAAAAACCACGTCCTAGTTTTTAAACAATTAATCCTTTTTGTGATGGTTATAGCAACTACAACTTCCAAATATACAAACAAATGAAATTACAGCGAAACAATTAATAAAATTTTGCATAATATTTACAATAAATATTTTAGGGATTCTTACATGACTCTGACATGAATTTAATTTTACATAAATTATGTACCTACTTTAATCTAATTTAAACTAATATTATTATCCAGCCTAATAATAGATGGCACCATCAATATGATTTGCATAACAATTACAGCTAGTGGTCGCCCAGTAGTCGAAATTCGACTATAATTAATTGAAATTATAACTTTAAATATTATGGTTCCATTATGCAAAACACTCTTATACTTCTATGATCACAGATTTCGCCAAGACAACGCTGTAGACAAATAATATTAAAGGAAAACAATGACTTTTGGCGGAAACGCGAGGAGTGAAGTGTGATTTGTTTTATTTTGTCTAATTTGTGTTTCGTCAGATTTAAATGTGTAATAACAGTGGTTTATTAACTGTTTAATACCTTCGAAATTGCACAAATGTGGGAAAATGAAACAAAGCCGCTGGACGTAACTTCTCGGAATCCTCCAAAAAGTCCACTGAAAAAGTCTCAGTAAATGACCACCATTGTACTAAGAATATATTTCATACCATATCATCTCATCTAGTGTGTGTAATGTCTTTGTTTTATTATTTAATGTAATTTTAAGCATAATTTAAAAAAATATTAACATTCTGCAACTCTCTATAAGCGTGGGAAATTTCATACTGCTTCTTCCGCGAAATTTTCGTAAAAAATCGTACATACAAAGTTTTTGCTTCACATATTAATATATAGATACCTACTTAAGCAAAGTATTGCAGTTAATTAAAATATTATTTTTTATTAATACCTATTTATGCTTATTGATATTTGAATATTTTGACAGTTATTCGTGTTTTTAAACAATAAAATTAACATTAAATATCTTCTGAACAATTTTACATCAAAATAGTGTCTACTAAATATAGAATAACATGTTCATAACAAATATAATATATCAACATAGAAAAACCAAACTATAAATCATATTAATTATTGCCAATAATGGCGATTAGCGCCCAATACTCATACATGGATTTTGTTAACAAGAAAATCATTGAAAAAAGTAACTGGTTTTGTTTGTCTCTGCGTCGCGTTATTGATTTTAGATATTAAACTTCAATATTGTCGGCCGTAAAGTGGGATCTTTGGTTAGATAGAAAGCCTCTTCTGCACGTTGGTTGGTGCTTGCATCTGCGACACCAGCTGCAACCCTGTGAGGAGCCGCTGCACTGGAGCACTGTGCAACTGGTTGAAGCAGACAGTTATAGTTTGTCCTGTAGTTCTATTGTAGTGTGCCGAAAAACGATTAGGTTATGTTTTTTGGCGGGAACGAGTGGGTTTTGTTAATTTACTGTATCTACGGGTTCTAACTTATAATGGCGATTAGCATTTGTGAAGTCGCGCCATTTTGGGGAAACGAAACAATGTAATCGGTCGTGACTTCTTGGGTTAAATAGAAAAATAAATACATAAAGGCGACAGATAACTTGTAATTGAACTTCTACGCGATGCGAAGTGTTAATAAATAGCGCGCATTCTTAATACGTGCTCAATGAATGTTGAAGATCCTAATTAAAGGAAACATGAATAGGTAGGGTAGCGGTGTAGACCGCGGACACCTCCCACGCAGCCGACAAATGAATATTGAATATTTTACGCCGTCATTGACTTTATAACTAAATTACGTGTCGGAAGCGGCGGCGGTGTCGAGCGGATATGAGCCCGGGGACCGCGCCGGCTCACGCTAAACTGCATTAGGGTGGTTCGTCTTACAATAAGAGAAAATTTTGAAAGAACAAAAACATTTGACGTTGATTGATATTTTCGTTTTCATTGTCTAAGTTGAGTGGACGAGCCACGGTCTAGTCGATGTAAAGCGGTCGCCAACCATAGACAACGCCATGGATTGTTTTTATTTTTATTACTTAGGTAGTGGGACGAGTGGGAGTATGCTAAGCATTAAAAAGTCCGACAGAGTAAAAAAAAATCGTCATTAGAATCAAAACAAAAACTACCGATATAATAAGCAAAATCAAAAGACTCAAATGGCCATGGGCTGGTCACCTGGTAAGAGGACACGACAAATGGAGCAAAAGAGTGACATGGTGGTACCCAAGGGAAGGCAAAAGGAAAAGAGGCCGACCACAGAAAAGGTGGGACGATGACGTTAGACAAGTGGCAGGAGTCACGTGGAACAGAGTGGCTCAAGAAAGAAAGGAATGGAAAAGGTTGGAGGAGGCCTTTGTCGACTGGCAAACAGATCTAGTAAAGATAACCAAGCAACAAATATTAGTTTAAATTTATTCATATCTATTAAGTTAAAGATTTTAATGCTAGTTTTTTTTACATAAGTTGAATAATTCATTGTACTAAGAGATCTGAATAAAAGGCTATATTATTATTATTATTATTATTTAGTTGGACGAGCTCACAACCCACTTGATGTTAAGTGGTTACTGGAGCCCATAGACATCAACAACGTAAATGCCGCCACCGTCACCGGTTCGTGGTAGGAATGTACTGCGCCAACAACTCCTTGTTCTGATTATCGTAATTAATGAGTCGTTGTCTCGGGGGGCGGGGGAGCGGGGGGCAGAGCGCCCGTCAGTCAATAAGTTCTCTTTGATGTGCGAGATGTCTCCTCGGGAACAGATTGGAAGTCACTCACAGACTCTCTCTTTTAAAGTAACAAGTTACGTTAGCGTGGCCCCGCCGCGGCGACGCGTCGCGAATGATGAGATGATGTTAAAAACAGTTTATTTGGAGATTGTTTTTATTTTAATAAAGTGTCTAATATTTGCGATAAATTAGTTCTGGTAGCGCGCTCTCACCGGCGGAGCACGGTCGGGGGCATGTCGCATGAGACCGTGTGTCGTGAAGTGGTGGTTTAGGGGTAATTTGGCACATCTAGTGAATAATATGGCTGCTCGAATGAATCTGTTGAGTTTTTGGTCCAAAACTCGTTGACAATGACGGCCCTGTGCGAAGGCGCTTCAAAGATAACGGGCTACAAAATCCAAGAAATTTCTTTCCACAAATCTGGCCTTTTTATCGACTTTGCTCTCTAACACGCGGCATAACGCTCAAATAATATTTTTTATTTAGCGTTTGTGATAGTCAAAGGGTCCAATCAACAGGACTTTGAATTTTGGTCGACTTTAGTGCAGTTTTTTCAGATTCGGTTGAGTTGGTCAGACTGGTAGACCCACGTCTGGTCACCAGTAGCAACGCGCGTCATGACTAGTTCTAGCAGCACTGTGTCCTCAGCGACTCTAATGCGATTGAGTGTTTGGATGAATGTTTCCAGGTTTTTTGGGACTAGCCGAGGGGACACATGTTTCGATGATCGACTTGTGAGATACCTACAGAAAGTTCGGCGACTATCTCTTTCAAACTAGAATGAGTATTTTCAGTGACTATTTCCTTCACTTTTGTAATGTTGACTTCAGTTGCAGACGTTGACGGCTTACCGCGGCGAGGCAAGTCTTCCATCACATCTCGATCACTTTTTACGACTAATAAGCACATGTTTTTGATAGAGTCGATTCACTGTAAGCCTTTTGTTATATTTTTAGTGACTCCGAACACGTAATTCCATTGGCGATGCATAATTTAAGATAATTTGTCTAATCTAAATAACAGATGGAACTTAAACTCCTAACCCAAATGGAAAATAGTTGTGGCGATCTAATAACAAAAAAAAGTTTAAATAAATCATTCCCGGTAATTTTTTAACTGAACACGACTATGATCTGATGTATTTTATACGGTCTACTTATGTAATTAATATATATAATAGTGCACACATGGTCTGGGTACAATGAGGCCTGCGCTGATGAGGTCGTCACGTTGAGACGACTTCACTTATAACGAACCCAAAGTGTCTATATATCTGCTAGTCAACTGCACATGATATAACTGTTGTATGTAATCCGCTACAGAACAGCATATCTGCAGACTTGCTGAGTGTGCGGGTCCGGTGGTGAGGGTGGGTCGGCGGGATGACGGCGGCGCGCGGGCCCTGAAGCATGTCGCAGCAACCCCACGCGCTCCCCTGGAGCCTCCACTACCAGTACAGGTCAGCGCCCACAGTCTGTATGGAGCGATCCACTTCACCAGCCCGCCCAGCGCGCGACTGTTTCCGGTCTCTGTGTCCAGTCGAGCCTCGCGCGCGGTGTAATGTCCCTATGCACTATATTAAAAACCTTTTTCTTCTTCTCTATCTCCGCCTTATCCCACTAGGTGGGGTCGACACAGCGAAATTTTCTCTTCCATTCTCCTCTATGAGCCGTAATCTCAACACTCACTCCTCTCTCTCATTCACACACTCCATTCATATATTTTTCGGTCGACCTCTTCCCCCTCCAAGTTTCATCATAACATTGTACATAAAGTGCCGTCAGCTTAAGAAAGATGGCAAATGAACATTTCCAATATGAGATTGTTTCAGCTTCGCTTGGCCGTATTGCACCAGCCTTCCATAGATTAGAATCATCGAATGTATTCCCACTTGCAACTTCAAACATTGTCATGGATAATGCCACACGATACCGGTGTATACACGAGTGTCTACGATATATTGACCCCGGACGACCGCGTGTGACCCATAGACGCACGCGCCCGACACAAGTCAAGAGACAGCTCGTGCGCGGCGGCGCCCCGTGACATCGAGTTAAGGAAATCCATTTGAACAACAACGACATTGGCAATTTGTACGCACGAAAACCGAATCAGGGAGTCGGCGCGCCGCAGGAACCGGAAATAACATCCTTACGAGTCGCGCGGCGCCGCGCCGGGCCCGCACAGGACTTGCCGCGGGAATATCACGCTATACAGGATACGAATATGGTAGTACTGAACTAGTTCAGTGAACGAACTCACAGACCGCCTGGTGTTAAGTGGCTAACGAAGCCTAGAGACATCTATTAGGTAAATGGCGTCACCCACCTTGAGATATGAGTTCTAAGTTCTTCCCCACTCTAAGCCGAAACGCATTACTGCTTCACGGCAGAAATAGGCAAGGCGGTGGCACCTACCCGTGCGGACTCACAAGAGGTCCTACCACCAGTAATTATACAAATTATAATTTTGCGGGGTAGATTTTTATTATACGATGCTATTCCTTCCCCGTGGAAGTCAATCGCTAAGCACGTATTTCATTAGAAAAATTGGTACTCGTCTGCGGGATTCAAACACCGTTGCATCGCTAGATACGAATGGACCAGACGTCTTGTCCTTTAGGCCACAACGACTCCAATTTACTCTGGACTTGGGCTCGCCTACTCTGTCTCCTTCCACGTATAGCAGAGAGGCCGAACCTTTAGCAGCATCGAAGCTATCAAGGACTGCTCGCGCCAGGACCTCTCGTCCCCAAAGCTTTAACCGCAGCTTCGTAACGTGTCGCCTGGTCTGTGTCCAGGGAGTGCGGCGGGTCGCTGGCGCCGTGCCGGGAGTCGTTCTACGAGCACGCACACACGCACGCGCCCCCGCATCTGTACCGGACGCACACGCACGCGCCGCCCGACGGACAGACCCAGCCTCACGCGTGAGGAACTACCACTATCGACACTTGTCTTGTTGTTTTATTACCATCCCGCGTAGAGATGATATTCCGAGAATCCACCCAAGACGTCCCAAATAGCGCATTTGAAGAAAACTTGTTGAGGAATTCATTCTACGGACTGTGGTATAGCGGCTCCGAGTAATAGAACTGAACTGTGCTCCCGTGGCGAGTGGTGCGTTGTGATAGAGAAAAGAAACGCTTCTCTTCTCTAAGAATCCTTACAGCAAGTTCATATTGTGAGCCCGTAATGTATGGTTACGGTAGTTCGTCAAACAAAAGTGTATTGACCCCGCGCGTCGCCTTCTCGGTAGAGTTACATTGCGTGCCAAAGTTAAACTCGACATTTCTACTCACCTCTCAACCCTTCAACCCTCTCGAATGAAGTTCTGCGACTATGTCGTTTTGTAGTGACTTCCTGATTAAAGACTTCAAACTGAACATACAGCTTAGACCAGCTCACCACCCACCTAGAGTTAAGTGGTTACAAGAGCTCTAAGGCGCCGCGCCTCCAGTACAAGTCCACGTTAGCCGGACCCGACCGCTAACTTGTGATGTTTCAGGTGCAAGAGTGACAGCGAGGAGACCAGGCTGGACTACAGAGATCAGTACCTACACAGGTGAGGGCAGTCCGCATGGGGGGGGGGGGAGGATCGCAGCCCCGCGTTGCGTTGTCAACAATTTTGCCAGTTGTGGCTGTTGTTATTTCTTACACGCGTGGTTAATAAAGACCGTAGACAACGTGATTGGCTAGAAAGAAGCCGGACGGTGGTCCCTATCCGAGCGGGCACACAAGGCGACCCACCAGCGGTACAAATCGTAAAGATTTCCGAAGTAGTCTCCGACTTCACGTCAAATATTGCCCGCTAACTGAGTCTTGTGTCGGAACAGATGCGGCATCCCGTTCAGTAAATGTAATGAGGACGAGGAGGCGAGGGAGGAGCCGGTCTCCAGCTCCGAGCCCCACCACCGCTGGGACGAGAAGCTAGGTACAAACGTATACGTGCTATGATGGTCGACTTGAGCGAGGTCGCCACTGTGTCGGTGCAACGTTGACATTTGACCAGTGTCATCTGTCACATTGACAGTAGTAGTAGTTCTATTTTTCAAACTGGAAAAGGTACCATACCATTCAGCCTAATCTTTTATATATTTTATTAATGAAAAATAATAATAAAACGTGAAATGAAATGAAGTTGATTAATTTTGGAACATTAAGTGCAGGACGCCCTTAAGCTCGGTGGAGTGATGATCTGTGCAGGGTGGCTGGCAGGAACTGAATGAGAGAGGCCGAGGATCGTGCTCAGTGGCGAGCAATTGGAAAGGCCTATGTCCAGCAGTGGACTGCTATAGGCTGATGATGATAATGATGAATCAATTGGCATGAAATTCAATCAGATGAGATGATATGGGATGAAATATAATCTCAGTAAAATCGTGGTCATTTACTGAGACTTTTTCAGTGAACTTTTTGGAGGATCCCGAGAAGCTACGTCCAGCAGCTTTGTTTCATTTACCCACATTTGTGCACTTTCACAGATACTAAACAGTTAATATACCATACACATTTAAACCCGAAGAAACAGTAAATAGACAAAATAAAGCCTAAATAAAGCACCTAAGCAATAAAAAAAATAAAAAATAAAAACAATTCACGCAACTTCGGTCCTCGCGTTCCCGCCAAGAAGTCCTGTCACATTAATAGTTGACGCTGTCTGTAACATAGATAATACACTTAATACTTAAGGTCTGTGCAGTCGAAGTGGCTCCCATTGGCGCTCATTAAGTACCCCTTGGGGGCACGCTGCAGTGCCGATTGAATCAGAGAGAATCTGTGATCTATTTCGTTCGTTTTAAGGACTATAATTTCATAAAAACAGTGTTAGATGTATTTAGGACTTATTTTCGTGAGCAACACGTCTGATAGCGACGCGCCCCCCGCCCCGCGCTGCATCCGATACTATCAGATATTCACTGACCCGATCTCGTCCCTCGCATGTTGCCGCTGTCACCTGTGAGGTCGTAGTCTCAACCGTATTGTACACTATTGAACCGGATTACACAGCACACTGCACAGGGTGCGAGGCTGCCTGATGCCGAGCGTCGTTGTCCCGATGAGCTCACGTAACGCGGTCGTTGTGTGCGCAGTGAGCAGCTCGCTGTGTGCGACGCCGCTCGCCGTGTCGAGCCGGACCGACCCCGCCAGCCCGCAGCACGTCACCACTACACATTCAGGTACACACACAGCGTCCCGGCGCGCGGTGTGGCCGTCTCACGCAAGGCCGTTGACCTCGAGCGTCAGCTGATTTTGTTTGCGGTATAATGAAGTTAATTAACTTAGTATTCATTCAGATGCCGCGGCGTACTTGCTGCTATTCCGGCTCGTGTGATTGTGATCCTACTGCTGTAGGATTGCGTCTAGACTGAAGCAATTGTATATTAGCACCGCAGTGCAGCCCGGCGTGCCCTCGCACCCCTAGCGCCGCCCCCAGCCATCACGTTAAATAAGCTACCGCACGGTGTACTTGCTTTATTGTGGACTCAATGAGTTCTTACACTTGTAATGTTGGATACCGAACCATACTACCTAAAGTCCAAAGTCTTTATTCTGCAGTCCAGCTAGCATGCGTTGCAGTTTGAATCTGGTGATGTGGTGACCGGTGCTCGTGTGTGCAGGCGGGCGGCGCGGCTCGCTGCAGCTGTGGCAGTTTCTGGTGTCTCTGCTGGCGGAGGGCGCGCGCTGCGTGGCCTGGACCGGCCGCGGGCTCGAGTTCAAGCTGCACGAGCCGGAGGAGGTACCCACCACGCGCAGAATGTATCACGAGTCACCACGGGCTACCGTCAACCGCAGACATATATAGTGAGGCAACGGCTGGCCACACATTGCCATCCGATCTTGCAATTGGTGCTCGCTTAGTGCGTTTAAATAGAACACATCAACGTTACACAAAGACACTCTGAGGCAGTGTGGTGGTGTGACGCTGCAGGTGGCGCGGCGCTGGGGCGCACAGAAGAACCGGCCCGCCATGAACTACGACAAGCTGTCCCGCTCGCTGCGGTACTACTACGAGAAGGGGATCATGCAGAAAGTAGCAGGTGACGATGCCCCCCCCTTCATAATATTTGCTTTAGCCAGCTCTAACCAGCAATGTAATGCGAAATATTATTATAGATTGCGCGTTAATTTTGGAATGTGATAATTTTAATGAAGTCTGATCTCAGCCTCGTCGTCTCTACCCGACCTCAGTCTCAGACCGAAGTGCACATGTAGCTGACACTGCGTCCCCCCCCCCCTGTCCCCCCGCAGGCGAGCGGTACGTGTACAAGTTCGTGTGCGACCCGGAGGCGCTGTTCAGCATGGCGGGGGGCCGGCTGCCGCCCCCCTACCCGCACCGCTACTACCACCCCCTCGACCAGCTGCCGCACTACGACGTCTAGCCGCGCGGACTCCGGGAGTTGATTCAGCGAACCAGCCGGAGACGCTCCGGCCGCACGTTGTGAGACACGCCCGACAGTGTGCGGCCGACCTTAATTATTGAACATTGAATTTTAAATAATTAGCCAAATACATTTAGTGGACGTATGTAGTTGTCTCGCGACATGCTCAGAACATATCATCGCCGCTATTAAGCGGTCGCGCCCACAACCAGCCACATCTAATGGTAAGTGGTCGCTAAGAACGTGTCGTATCGCTCGGGACACGTCGCGGAGGGGATGCACGGAGCTGCTACAGACGGTAGAGATGACAGAAGCTCGATTGGCGGAGTGCGCTAGTGAGGAGAGGTGACCCTCTGAGCACTGCCCACGGAACACAGCGTGAGGAGGCGCCAATGTCTACGCCGACCCGGAGTATCGAAGTGACGCGTTTACTTACTACTGTAAATACTATTTGTTTTTATAAACATTAATGATATTAGTGTTTGTAACTAGAAGTAAATGTCTGCGTCATTTAATTCGTCGTAGTAACATGTTGCATTACTAAATACTACAAATTCTTTGAGGTTCAAATATAACTCAATCAAATTAAAAACGTAATATTGTCGAATTTGAATGGAGCAACTGTGCGCGTAACATTAAACTTTTACATTCGGTCAGATTATAATTTGCTTCAAAATGTGTATCTTTAATTTCATTTCCTTCGTCTGAGGGCTGATAAAGTTTCCGTTACGAACATTGAATAATTTTAGTGTAACTGCGTTATTCACTCGACAAGCCGCCACACCTCACCGACAAACAACAAGCTGCAAATCAGAAGAAAACCCTCAGTTTTAGTGAAATATGAACAATTTTATTTCACAAAATTAAATCAGCTCCCGTCATTATATCGAGGGGTGGAAAGGCTATTTGGCTTAAGCGATATTTTTGCTACTTCACATTAAAGCCAATTAAAGCTTAAAATTTGGAAATTGGTATATCATAACAAGAAAACTTATTCAACTATTTCAATGGAGTAAACTTAATTAAAATTTAATCAAAAACTTCGAACTGTTGATGCTGATACCAAATAAAACGCATCTTTAATTACAAAGATAAATGTTGTGTATTAAGCGGAAATTCGGTTAAAGCTATTTCAATGGGGTATACTTAATTAAAGTTCAGTTAAAAACATCGAACTATTGATGCTGATATGTAAAATAATAAAATGTCGCTTTCACACCTCGACAACGTTATTCAAGTCGAACACACGTTGGTCGGCGTCAGCTTGTAACTTGAATTATTATTTATTTGGGCTCGACGTGACGTCACTGGTGATGAGGTTATGTCATTATGTCCCGCTGAGTTTCCCGCGCAAACACCCGCGACCACTGTTGCCAGCCCTATAGTTCAAATTATTCTCTTAGTTTTCAGTTGAAATCTACGGTTTTATAAGTAAGATCTAGCGTCATCTATTTTATTAGTTCGTACAGTAAGTCAGCTTCAGTAAAACCCACTACTATCGAACCGGAGGTAATGGCTACCAATACCAATATAAGGTACCTTGCACACAAAGTCAGAATCTAAAAATTATTTTTCTTTTATTTCAAAAACTCAATAAAAAATACCTATGTACGATTTCAACAACAGTAAAGATGAAACGGTAAATCAAGAAGACTGACAAATTCAAAATGAAATAGTAGCTCGTAATACTATCTAACACGCAGGCACTGGAATAATCGCAACTTTGAGACTTTTGATTTAGACATTTAATTAGATTAAAACTTTGATAATTAACTACACGATTTTTCTTGTTTTTAATGCCCTCCCTATTCTATTTATTACTATCATTAAATTATACAAACTATAACATACAGATAAATATGTAGATTTACTGTTTTTAATTTGATATTTACAGTTTTCTGCACTTTTTTTGGAGCATATCTACAGTCTTACTCTATGCTGGGGCTGGCAGCCCTGCCTGCGACTGTCTCAATTAAATAACTCGCACTACAAGAGCGGGATGTGAATTTAACAAAAGTTTAGACTCGCGTATACTCGTTTTATTGTTTCTGATGTTTTTAAAACTAATAATAAAACTAAATTGTATCGTGAAAACCGGAGGATATGCTCAAGACGTGTAGAGGTGCGAATGATTTGGTTAAGGCAACATTTCGCTTAGCACGCGACCTTTATCTTTGTAATTAAAGATCTTATTTGGTATCTATTAACATCAACAATTCGTTGTTTTTAATTGACCTTCAATTATGTTTACACCATCCAAATGTTTGGCTGAAAAAGTTTTTTGTCATGATATTTTTTCTAAATTTTTAAACTTTATATGGATCTCCTGTAAAATTTCAAAAATGTCACTTAAGTCAAACATCCTTTAGCCTTTCAATCCCTCGATATAATAACAATAAAAAACGAGGAATTAAAACGTAGGTATAATAAAGTTTAATTACAATGCTAATCTCCATCAAAATTCACCAATTTGAAATATGTATTAAAATTTACTTAAAACCATATGTTTACATACACAACTAATAAACTAAAATTTGAATTTAACACAAGATGGCGGATCCAGCTATAACAATGGAATCGTTTTTATTTGTTGTTAAATAGATTATCCGATGACTTTCGGTTTAAACCAACAAAGGGTCGTTAAAACGTGCACGGTCGCCGGCGAGCGTGGCGCGGTCCGCGGGCGCACAGCGACGTCAACCTAATTTGACTAAAACGTAACATGATTCATCATTTGAACGAATGCTTATTGGCTATTGATTTTTTCAGTCCCCGAAGCGAGGGGGAGCGTTGTTAGTCAAATAGCTGGAGGATTTTAAACACAAACTGAACAATATTACTGACATCATAATAGTAGGGTCGCAATAGGCCGTCCTATTACAAATAGATATTGTTTGGCAACAGAGAACAATAATACTGTTAGATTGATGAGCTCACGATTGAGCTGGTGGTAGGACCTCTTGTGAGTCCGCACGGATAGGTACCACCGCTCCGCCTATTTCTGCCGTGAAGCAGTAATGCGTTTCGGTTTGAAGGGTGTGGCAGCCGTTGTAACTATACTGAGATCATAGAACTTATATCTCAAGGTGGGTGGCGCATTTACGTTGTAGATGTCTATGGGCTCCAGTAACCACTTGACACCAGGTGGGCTGTGAGCTCGTCCACACATCAAAACAATAAAAAGTAAAAATAAAAGCCTCCTGGAGACCTGCTACATCCTGGACGCGGCTGTGCAGGCTGACACCCACAGCCGCGTCCCGTGCGCTCCCAGGTCGAAGGGCCGGGCTCCCGCGTCATGACGGGGTAGCATCGGTTAACAATTCAATTACATAACATTGTTTTCGTCTAAATTGTTCAATAATCTCGTAGTTAGCTTTTGTTAGCGATATATTCTAGTCGGTAATTAGATTTATTGTCATTTGTCATTAACACGTGCAATAGTTAGCGATAAGATTTGTAAAATATATTATTAATTTAATTAATAAATCATTTCCTTAAGTAAAAAAATGGTTTTCTTTCCTAACATTAGAACCGAAAGCCGTTACTGGCCGTAACTGGATATCTAACGAGATATCCAGTTGTCGGTGAAAAGTTGCAGCGCTCCGAGACAGTGTAGGCGGGAATCCATTAAGAGTGCTCTGAAGAATTGTTTGAAATGATCCCATCATCTCATTTCTACCGTCGCCCCGCCCGCCGCCAGAGTAGAGTTCATCCATACTACCTGGAGCCACGGCGTTCATCCACAGTGCGTTTCCAAAGATCTTTTCTGCTACGTACCATCTGGCTTTGGAATGTGCTTCCCTCCACGGTGTTTCCCGAGCGCTATGACATGTCCTCCTTCTGCCCCTGGCATTGCTGTAGCCCACGAGCGACGGTAACCACTCACCATCGGGTGGGTCGTATGTTCATCATCATGGTATAGTATCACAAAGGCAATAAAAAAGTTACTGTCTGAATCGGGATACGGCCCTACGGGGTCCCAGACCGTTACCTCCCCGACGACTCCTCTTCCATCATGGCAGGGGGTACGGAGGTGGGGCATCGCCTGTGCGGACTTAAAGATGGCAGATAAAAAGACCGATAAAAAGACAGTAGGTCTCTGTGTCCACTGCCACAAGCAGTGTCGCCTCTACAGACAACACGGGACCCACTATGGGAGTGTCTGCGCATCCAGCAACGCCAAATAAATCCGCATATCAAATTAAACACATTAACAAAACAATAAATCATTTATTTTCATATATTTATAAACATTTCATAGCTACAACGTCGACAACACTATACTTCACAATTAACAACAGGCAGTGGACCGGGGGACCGGGGGGCGAGGGGGACGCGGCGGGGAGGACCGATTCTAAAGCCAGCACATAAAGTAAGATGACCCTCGCGATGACAACTGTGCTACACTCATTAACACGTGATTATTTGTACTCAGCACTTCTTTGCCTATATTACCCCCTTTAAAGACAACAAAGGGCCTCCCCCGCGGTCCCCCGGGGGCGCACTATAAGTTCAACGTATACACAATAAGTTACAGATCAATATTAGTTTTCTTATTCACCAATAAACATTAACGTTCCCAGTCGCGCTCTACGAGAGTCTGTCAATTATTGTCGCTTCATTTAGATTCAGTCATTAATCTTATTTATTAATATAATATATTCAGATATACAGAAATAATTACTTCTTAGTCTGTTACGGTTAGCGCCATCTGTTGGCCGGATAGTGAATATACTGCGCGGCGACATCTAGCGGGAGATGCAGAGGAAACTGTTAGGTAATGGCGACGCCCGCACAGCGCCATCTAGCACCGTCCGATCTAATCATAATGTAGGGCGACTTATTCAAGAATTTGAAATTTCGGAGCATCGGTAATTATTGTTGAGGATTCGTTTTTTGCTGTTCTTAAGAGCTCAGTGTTATTTAAATCCTTTATATTTGATCGTAGCGCCATCTACCGACAACTACATAAACATTTAGGTTCAGTGCGTGCAAACACAAAACGGCGTCTGTTCACAGCGCCATCTGTTATTGAACTAAAAATACTTATATCACAACATTCATTTTTCGTTTCCACGCTTCATCGTAAGCAACGCCATCTGTGAACAGGGAGTCGGAACTACACTCTGCAGATGCAGTCTGCGCTAGCTCTGCAGCGTCACCGCCAGGTCCCGGAGCGTCCCCTTGATGGAGTCGTACGTGGCGAAGGATATGCCGACCGCTATCGGTCCCTTCACCCAGTTCATGCTCAGTCCTTTGAAGAATCCACGCCATCCTTCAGTCCTGGAGGAAACAAAAGTGGGACGAGTCTTTTAGTATCTGTTTTTCGATAACTTTAATATGATAGTGTACACAGTGCACAAGCTGTGTCGGGTACTGACGTGTAGACGGCGCGGAAGGTGGCCAGCATGGTGGGGTAGCTGCGGGTCTGCATCCGCCTGCGCACGATGTCGAGCGGGTAGCTGGCCGTCTGCGCCAGCGCGCCCGCCGCGCCGCCGCACAGCACGCTGCTGAGCGCCGACTGCGGGGGACCGAAGTGCTCTGCGGACACACGGACGCGGTTACTGTCGCGCGCAGCAGTAGTGGACCAGCGGGGCGCTGCGTCTGGAGCTGCGCCGCCTCACCTGTGTACTTGTGCTTGAGGGTTTCGTACGTGAAGAAGGAGACGCCGGCGTACGGGATGACCCCGAGCACGGTGGCCGGGTAGCCCCTGGGGAAGGAACTGGCGTTTAGTGTCCGCAGCGACGTGCCCCCGGGCCGCAACAGCAGCCGCTCACCTGTACAGCCGCCGGAAGCCCTCCTCGCGCACCACCTTCACGAACACGGCCCTCAGGGTCCTGTACTCGGTGGCGTTGGTGACCGCCATGCGCGCCCTGGCCAGGTCCAGCGGGTAGGTGGCGCTCTGTGACGTCACGCCCGCCAGGGACCCCGCTATCAGGTGCTTGATCGGATGCTGTCTGGACCACAATCTATGTTATCGTATAAAAACTACACGCGCTTCATTTGCAATGCTCAAATACTTATAGACTCGTCCCTCGCGGGGTGAGCTGATTCAAGGGGCTAATTGATATAAAATGTTCTCTTAGGTATATTATTGTTTTTTTTGAAGTGAAACTTCTTTAGGCGCATGGAGGTAAAATTTTTACAGAACGTCACGCAGGTATGCAACGGAAGTGACATCAAACTACTATTGAAATGAAGTACTTGTCAAATGTCAGTAGTAGTAGTTGTTGTATTTTTCCAACTGGAAAGGCAAATGTATCATACCATACAGCCTAATATTTTATAATTTTTTTGTGAAAATGTTAATAGGAATTAAGATGAAATGAAAAGAATTTGGAACATTAATCAAATAGCATGAAATTAAATTAGTCAATTCAATTGGCAAAATATTAGTCATTTACAATTTAGACATCTAAACATAATGTGACCGTCAACACTGAGGTTTGAGATTGACATTTGACAGACTCGTGGCGGGAACATATCTTTCTTTTTCCCTTCCTCTAAGTCTCGGAAATCTAAAGTTTTAGATTTGTATAAATATAAGCAAGACTTATAAATGAGTTCGCCAAAAAAGTTTCACTTCTGACATGTGTACTTTGTACGCAAGAACTTTTTTTTTGTTTAGTTGATTTTGACATATATTGTGCGTGCTGACCGGTCGGAGGGGAGAGTATGTGGTTAGATAATATATCGTTTGAGATGATCCCGTCATCATCTTCTCAACACTGCCCCCCCCCCCTCGCCCGCGGAGCACGACCTGTCTGCCGGACGCCAGGCGGCCGCTGCCCCCCGGCGGACTCCGGGATACTGACTGCGCGGTGTGCGGCGTGTCGACGGCGAGTACGCGCTTCCACTGCTCGTGCGCGGTGAACTGTATGGCGGCGTAGGGCACGATGCGCGCCATGGTGGCGCTGTTGCCGCGCCACAGGGCCGCCGCGCCCTCGCTGCGCGCACTCTGCACCAGGAACCGCACCGCCGCGCGCCACGAGTACGGGATCTGACTGTTGGAACACGACAGTCTGTGGTCTTCGGTCTACGTGTCGGCACATGCTGGATCAAATGGGTTTAGAGATTGTTGCGACGACGGTCAGTAGCGCGAGTGTGGTCCCGCGATGACGCGGTCATTGAACTCGCCGAGTCAAGATCCGTGGTAAATACTAGTTTATACTAACTAGTATACATGTATGGTTTATACTAGTATACGATATATATTATAAGCTACCCGTGTCCGGATTTCATGGGATGGCATCTCTTGGTATCCAAGTCATGGTCCCCTTGAGGTCACTGCACCAACGAATTAGCAGAAGTATTTCTCTAACAGTTATGTTCAGTTGAAAGGATGAATTGAGGTGTCTACTTCAGGGATACAGCAGGAATGTAGCTGCTGACGTCGAACAAAAATTGTGAAATCGAAGGTTTTTAAAAGGCATAGGGTTGTACCAAGTGTACCAACTCCTCCCCGGCGAATGGCTTTATACAATTAGCGCTCTCTGGGTAAAATTTGCTAACTTTGTGGGTGTGCTTTAAGTCTCTATACGAATGCTCGCAACCCTGAGTAGACCGCGGACGGCCACAAGCGTCGGGACCGGCCTTACGATGTTTGGAAGTTGATCTTGGCTCTGTCCAGGGGTGCGATGGTCGTCTTGGCGACGGCGCCGGCCGCCGCGCCCGCCGCCAGTGACGTCACGACGGTCGCCGTCCGCGACAGCTGCACGCCTGCTCCACCACCCTCCGACTTGCGGGCCACATCTAACGATCAAACACAATACTTAAAATGTACATGATAGTAAAAACGAAATTTATTTTATTGCTTAAATGGGTGGTCGACCTCACGTCCCGCCTGGTGTTAAGAGTTTACCGGAGCCCATGGACGTTAATAACAATGGCTGTCCCACCCTTCAAGCCGCACGGCAGAAATAGGCGGGTTGGTAGTAGCTACTCGTACCGACTCACCAGACCCGTGTGGTCCCATTACAATTTAGTCCAGTTCTGATAATGTTATCCATGAGAAAACCATATAAGTCTAAAATTTACATTAAGTAGGTGCGCGACAAATAGATGAATAACTCAATAACTCAATATCACGCCAACCGATTTCGATGGTTATTGTTGTTAGTGTATATTCATTTGTTTTGGAATATCTCTTTTGGAGTTTACTCCTTTAGAATCGATTTACATATATAGGCCCGGGGTATGAAAATTATGGGGACCAAAATCGTACTAGCATGTCACACGAAATGCGTTATGCGCCTGATTGGCTCCTGATTGCGTGATGCGTGCGCGCGCCAATCAGGAGCCAACGCGCGGCCGCGTTATCGCAGGTGACGCCGGGCTGCTGCGCCGGCAGTCCGCCACAAAGCCTCGTACTGATCGCGCGTTTCTCTCATTATTGTATTTTCATATATTTGTTAGTCGTTTGTTTTGTGTCTCGTTAATTTGTTAATAATCTGTAGTGTATCGTGTTGTCGTAATATAGAACTATTTCTCGTATTGTTTCGTTTAATTTTTTATATCCAGTAAACTCCAGTCGTGCGTCGGAGCGGACACACACACTTTTTTTTTTTTTTAAATTTGAAGTCGGTTTTTATTTTTGTTAAATTTTATTCTTAGGTCTACCTCTCCCTCTACAATTCGAATCACTAACAACCACAAATTTTAGTCCTGTCATAACAATAGAGTGTGTAAGAGAGAAGTCTATGGACAACAGCGGCGCTAGCGGACAGCGCACTGGTGGCGCCATCTGGTGTGAGCTCGACGAATTGTAGATACATTACAGTCGAGATGTTATCAGGAATATCTTATAGAATGTATCTAAGGATAGTGACTAAGGAGCTTGCAACTAAACTAACTATTAAATGAGATAAGAGCCAGCGAATAAATAAACCTTCTTGTTGTTCAGATAGCTCAGTTTTCTTTTTTTTTTATTTCTTATATGGGTGGACGAGCTCACAGCCCAGTGTTAAGTGGTTACCGGAGCCCATAGACATCTACAATGTAAATGCGCCACCCACCTTGAGATATAAGTTCTAAGGTCTCAGTATAGTTACAACGGCTACCCCACCCTTCGAACCGAAACGCATTACTGCTTCACGGCAGAAATAGGCAGGGCGGTGGCACCTACCCGTGCGGACTCACAAGACGTCCTACCACCAGTGATGATCAGTTTCGTTTTTTGCTTTTCTTTTATTAATTTAAATATAATCGTGTACTGTGAACTTCGTTTAATTAACATCTATACTTAATATTATAAAGCTGAAGAGTTTGTTTGTTTGAACGCGCTAATCTCAGGAACTACTGGTCCGATTTGAAAAAATCTTTCAGTGTTAGATAGCCCGTTTATTGAGGAAGGCTATAGGCTCAATAACATCTTAACATCGCAGCAAAATAATTATCAAGAGCGTAATAATAACGTACAAGGCGCCGACCGCCGCGCCGGTGCACAACGACACATAATAAGAACAATAACAAGAAACACCCAAATCAATTCGAGATAGGCTTTAAAAATTGTATATTTTTCTGGATTTCTCCAGGATCCCATCATCAGATCCCGATCCTAATAATTACAGGACCATTCGGGAAGTCTACCATCTCGAACAAAAAAAAAGAAAAAAAGAGTTATCAGACTCGGCGCAAGCATTCTCGAGAAATCGGTGAAAAAAAAACATTGTGGTCGAATTGATAACCTCCTCTTTTGAAGTTGGTTAAAAAGCGTGATTTTGGTACCTTAAATAGCTCCTCAACTTTCTATTATTCAAAAATATTTTCACCTTCTACGTAAATGAAGTCGCGGGTAAAATTTAGCGTTATCTCGAAGTAACTACTCCACTGTCTTCGTTGACAGATGAGCATACTCCTCCGAACGCGGCTCGGAGCGAGCTATACAGATTAGTTCCTATTGCAGCTACTGGATCTGACTTATAACGAAGATAAGCCCACCCCCAGCGACCCCCCGCGCGCCCCTCACCGCTGCGGCAGACCACGTCACTATCGCCCTCAGAGTGACGTCACATCACATCGCCGATATCAGCCGCACGGACCTTGAACGCGTTATCATGATAAACTCGACATTCCTATTACGAGATCATTAGCGTAGTTGGGTAGACGAGCGCGCGGCCCACTCGTTGTTAAGAGGTTATCGAATTCCGTAGAACGTTCGAGTCGCCGGCCGGGGTAAAGGACAAAATGCTTGAGGACAAGGAGCCGAGGGCAGGTACCTTGACCTGACGACCTCTGTGAAGGATCGTCTGTACCAGTAGCTACTCCAGTGCGCAAGACATTTGACAAATACCTGAATCACGCTAATGACATTTTCAAGATTAGTTGGCATAGATACAAGTTCCGAACAATAACATTCGGACCATTTGCTCTAGTGAAACTGACCTCGAAGCAAACAGAAATCCTTCTAACCTAAAGAAATAAAATTGACTGTTGGTCCTCCATGCAATTTCACTCTCTCAGTGGAAGGTCTTCGCTTAGTCCATACTCCCAAATGTGTATTAAAATCAAAGCCATAAACTGTTTGAATATGCATAATACTGGTGACTATTTCATAATACAGATTTAAGGGTGAGACAGTGCTTATACAATAGAATTAATCTCACATCAGGTCGACAGGGATATTAACATTATTATGTTCGTAGACTGCAGGAAACACTCATTATCAGAAAAGTCGTGAACTCGCAAATCTATTTAAAAAGAGGGTCATGTAACCATATGCCTGATGAGCAACCAGGGGCAGACAACAACACTACCAATGGAATCGATGGCCATAGAATTTATCTTATGACACTGTTTTTGTTGACAAATGTGGCAGTAGCCACCAAGAACACAAGATATTAATTGATAGATGTCGAATCTCGCTTATGACGTTTTCCAGCTGTAGGTATAACGACGAAACGAAAGATCTTCCACTGAGTAGCTGATATTGCTGGATAGACCAATGGTCTGAATGTTGTTGTTCGGAAACTGTATATATGCAAGCTTATCTTGAAAATGTTGCGAGATTCAGGCATCTGTCAATTAATATCTTGTGTTCTCTGATGGCTATGGCCACAACAAATGCTACTACTGGTGGTTGTTACCCACCGTGCGGTCCGTGTGTGGGTCTGTCTTCATGTAGCACGGGGACTCGTGCTTCTCTAACAGCCATCACTCTATTTCACATCACCTACAACAAACAGAAAACGTTTTGTGAATCATTTATACTAGTCTTTTAACAATGTTAAAACATAGCAAAACAGATAAAATATTCCTTTTTTTATTGGTATTTCAAAGCCTGAATTTTAATTCAATGGAAATCAGAGAACTGAAAAAGAATGAAGTAAGAGGTGCACCAAAAGAAGCATTTGAAATAGTCCCTCATCACAGCATGTTGCTGTATGTATGCTACTGGAGATATAACCCAAATAGTGTTGAAATAAGCCAGGCAGCCTGACAGTCATAAAACTCCACAGTACCGATCCCACATTAAGTGGGATACCTAAGGGCAAGATGAACAATTAATTCATGAACACAAAAATTGTGATGTAAGAGAACTTAAATACTGCATTAGTCTACAGATAGAATACTTCAATGGGATGGTGATGTTTGTAAATAACAGTTAATTGAAATCTCGTATAAATTTTAGATGAATTGTATTAACTTATATTAATAAAATTATTATCTTAATTTGGGATCAACCAATGAGTTCATGAGTTGAACCAATGATTTTCAAAAATTCTAGTACCTACTTCTATTTTATTTTGATCTACCTATATTAAACTATCCACATACTCCATAGAATTACTTACACACACAGTAACCTAACAATATATCATTTTAAAGATTAATCAAAACTCACGTTTACTGTATGCAAAACATAATCACTATGATAACAGAATTGACAAACATATTCTTGTATTAAGCCTCACAATACGTGCCATATAAATTATCGCTGATTTAAAGATAAAAATTGAAAATGCTCCGCAGCTAAAACTACTTAAGCCTTTGAGACGTCCGAAAGAATGAAAACCTTTTTGCTTTTCGAGGGCGTTCACCGAGAGAACATTTTAATGTTTATTTTTAGTACTTACACCTCGTTAGACCAAAGGTTGAATAACACTTAACCTTGAAATAAACTGTTACATACAATAATATAGAAACAAAGAGTTATTCAGGACATACGATAATGTGATATTATAAATTCATTACTAGACTTACGCAAAACCTTAAAAGGTTCCTCTTTGTCACCAACTTTTTTTTTAACTGACACAGACTTTCAAACTTAAAAAATAACTTCAAGTTCATTTACTAACCCACATATAATTCTCTTATATTAATTTACATTTCGATTTATGAATA
The DNA here is from genome assembly GCF_003987935.1 of Bombyx mandarina. The sequence goes on from NW_021011523.1 coordinate 1,688,999, forward strand.
AATAAATAAAGAACATTGTCGTAACGATCGTGGCCAACCTCGTACTTCGAACCGAAGATGACTGTCACTTGTCAGTTGTCAGCAAAACAAACTTCAGCTGATAAGAATAGAGAAATGACGAATTGGTATCTAGGTACACTCTAGTATACTAGGAACAGCTAATATCAGTATTAGAAAATTAACCATAGTAAGCTCTGCAAGTCATCGATTCCAGAACAATCACTTCTATACCGGAGTGGAAGTGGATGGAGTGGTTCTATGCGGAATCACTAACTATTCACATATGCTGTAACAATCACTTCTTTTTATGCGCGCATACTGCGCGATGCTAAATTTAAAAAAAATCACTTCTTTATTATTCTCAGGTTTACATACATGAGACATGAAGTTTACAAGCTCGACATTGTTTTGGTTCCGTATGTTCTAGTTGTTGATTCGTAGATTTAGCTGCAGTGGCCTGCATTATTACCTTACTCTAAAATTTGTATTCGGATTTGTATTCGGAGTAGCCGCATATTTTTTTATTTATTATATAAGGACAAATGAAGACATGAGTGGATGCAGGGGATATGATACAATTTGTCAATTTTGTCAATTTACCAATATGAAGAAAGAAAACGAAAAAAATCATAGGAATATTGGTTTAAGAATTTGTGGCGGGTAGCCATCGTACAACGCAAGATATTTGACAGATGCCTGAATCTCGCTTACGACATTACCAAGATAAGCTTGCATATATACAAGTTCCGAGCAACAAAATTCGGACCATCGGTCTACCGAGCAACATCACCCACTCGGTGGAAGATCTTCCCTTTGTCGTTCAGCATCCCAAAAATTATTTAAAATTAAAGAATACGTTAAGTACCCATATCACTTTCATTTAACGTGATAATATTTTCTTCGCACATAACTCCTTCACATGCAATTTCTAAAAATAGCCTTTAAACCCAAAGTCTTAAGGTCTAATATGGTTTATATTTACATAGCACCTTTAATGTAAAAACTCAAAACTCTTAAATAGCTTAACCCCTTCATTCACTCACGTCTTTAAATGGTTTCTTGGGTCCATAGGAAACAAATGAACTCAAAATCAGTTTTATTGTGTAAAGCCTGTTCACGTTCCAACCAAAACCGATTGGCGGCAGAATTAGCCGCAACATAAGCAATGGCTCACAGTACGCTTAATTAGCCGGTTATCAGACGTTGATCACGAGTATGGAAGTCATTTTAGCAGCACATTTTAATCGTCTCTAGTACATCCAAATCCTAGATATTAGGACATAATAAAAATAATAATAAATGAAAATAAAAAACACAAAGACAATTATTAAACATAATTTTATTAAAAAAATACGAACAATTTGATCGAGAGAACAGATTATTGACAATGACAAAATTAGGGGTACATTTCTTTATTTCTTCATTTCAGTCTTCCACCAAATTTCAGTGGCAGATCCAAGAGTATATGGACTAGCCATAGCGCTGTAATATTATGGGAGACTTAATATGATACACTCTTCATACAAAAAAATACTGTTTAATCGCTAAAGTCGTCAGAATCACTCTCATCCCGGCCTCTGATAGTCTTTTTGCTCTGAATGTGTAAGGACTTCTGTTTCTTGGCTTCCGATGGAGGGACCAACAGGTCACCAGAATACTCTATTGCTTCAGATCTACAAAATTTAAAAAAGCCAGTTTATAACTTACTTCGCAACACACTTCTTATAACAATGACTACAGTGGTGCTAGTATGGTGAGTGCACGGTTGGAGGGAGCCTACACGGTAAATTTTACTCGCGAACAGTTCTGACACCTCATGTCTTCTAATGTCCTGGTCCTAAGATCCTGGTCTAGATATTACGCCAAGTGGTGAAGTCCTTGATACGTATCCAAATTACCAAGGCAATCAAACGTTTTGAAGTCAGTGAAAATCGCATTTAAATATTCTGTCACATAAATATATAGATAGGAGTAATAACAACACAATACTAAGGTTCAAACTTATTTTCCATTACAAGAAGCCTTCTTACCCACAGTCGTTCCCAACTACCAAACGAATAAAACAATGCAAAATCAATCACCTGGCGATCCTCCACTCCAGTATATCCGTAGAGAAGTCGTCCCTGTTACCGAGATCAGTGAAACCGACTATGAAGTCTTTAGTCTTGTTGTCCTTCACTAGTCCTAGGGTTGGGATCACGCGTATTTTAAGCCGACCTGTGAATACGTATCGAGTATTAGTATCTATGGCTTATAGACGTTGATAAACGAACCATGTGTGCAAGCTTCAGCGCCTCACCGGTCAGAAACGGCGCTCTCTCCACGTCCAACTTCACGAACCGCGTCTCGATGTGCTTCTTGGCCAAGATCTTGAGGTGCATGTCCACGATCTTGCAGCGGGGCGAGTCCGACTTGTAGAAATGGCACACGACATTCTGACTTTTATTGCAAACAGCAAAGAACTCTTTCTCTCCATCGATCTCTGTGTATTCTCCGTGACCCTGAATGGAGATGCTATTATTGTTTTTGTTGATTAGACTGGTGGCCAAGCATACAGCCAAAATGACGTGGTTACAAGAGCTAATGGGCTTTAACAACATAAATACCGCCAGCCACCTTTAAACATGAGTTCTAAGTCCAGTTTTATAGTACAATGGCGGTTCCAACCTCCAAACCGAAACGCACCACTGCTTCAAGGCCAAACCATACACAGAAGACGGGCTCACAAGACGCTCTACTTGTAAAGGATTTTCTCATGGATATGGAACCGTGAGTGGCTTGGGAGGACATCCATCTCTTGGCAAACACGGGCGTTAATCGATAACATGAAAACGTCAGTAGTGAGGAGCAGAAGCAGGACGTTGAACAATCAAAACTTTGTCAAAAATCGTATCGCACGAGCAGATGTAGCGAGTATCGTCTGCGGCCCGGAGCCATGGCGTGGAGCGTATACGTGCAAACAAACGCGTCAATTACGAGGTTGGATTCTAGAGGGAGAAAAGGATTCGCACGAAGTGCAAAGCGACGTAGTGCAGAGTAATAGTGTACGACATGGTACAGCACAGTGAGACAGAGTGACTATTAGCGGCTACTAGATACTATATAGTACGAAACGATATTTTATGATAGATTTTAATTTCGAGAACGGTTGCCTCTTATTTTACCAGAAACGTCAATTTAAAACAATACTCTCACGGAAATGGTCACAACACTCTCTGTAGAAAACACGAATAAATATAAAATAATTTTGTGCTGGCAACACTTACAATGGCCAACCACTCTTGTTTCTGCTTTGCTCTTAACTTCATTTCAGCTATGCGTTGTTGTCTGATCGCCTCTAGATCCCCACTCTCCAGAGCGTCTAATCTGTAATATGGAGAGATACAGAATTTACTGGTGGTAGAACCTCTTGTGAGTCCGCACGGGTAGTTACCACCACCCCACCTATTTCTGCCGTGAAGCTGTAATGCGTTTCGGTTTGAAGGGTGGGGCAGCCGTTGTAACTATACTAAGACCTTAGAACTTATATCTCAAGATGGGTGGCGCATTTACGTTATAGATGTCTATGGGCTCCAGTAACCACTTAACACCAGGTGGACTGTGAGACCGTCCACCCTTCCAAGCAATAAAAAAAAGATAGATTCAAAAAATCTTTTTTTCGAGCGTCCCTATACCACTGGGAGCTCATCACACGCAAATCGATTACAGAACGTACTATCGATGCATCTGCTTCTTAATAATACTATTAATCTGTTTTTATTGATTGCTTAGATGGGTGGACGAGTTCTCGGCCCATCTTATCTTAAATGGTTACCAAAGCCCATAGGCATCTACAACGTAAATGCCACCTACCTTGAGGTATATGTTCTAAGATTTCAGTACCATGTTATTTACCTTTCAATTTCACTGTCAATCTGTCTCTCTACATTCTGGGCAACATGCTGCAGCAACTGGTCCACGTTCGCCATTGTGTTTACTGAAAAAAAGCTTATAGCATTTAAATATAAACAAATTTAGTAGGCACAATTTAAAAGACTACGATAAAAAATCACATTGCCTATACTTAGTATTCGGTGAAAGATAAAAAATGATAAATATTTATACGAGCTACAGTTCAATAACAACGAAACGGTTTTAATCAAAGACACATGTATTGACAGTTCTATGAATCGATATCATAAAATATCGTTCAGTACTCGCTAGTATCAATTATATACCTAGTAGTAGTGACATAGTCTTTAATATGGTATAGCATGTCATATTTTGTTCTCCACTTTAATTAAAATTTGTTTCGCTTTGCTCTTTAAACTTCAATTTCAATGTTGCCACACTCTACCCTCTGGCTCTAGGACGTGAATGATTTTTCCTGAGTGTTTAATTTATAAGGAACTGATTGGTTTTTTTTTGTCTGCTCTTACTACACTTGGAATTGCTTGTTACGCTTCGTAACATAATTGATGTTTCTATTTACAAATAGATGACTGTCACTTAGAGTTTGTAATAAAACTATCATACAATATATGAGTCGTCTATTATCAAAGGTGGCAATCTGTGCATTTGGACCAAAAAATGTTATTGATATGTCAATACAGATTGATTTGAATATAATCGTCTCCTTCAAAGAATACGGTTCAAAACCTGCATTAAATAAAAGTTAATAGTTAACCTGTTATTTATCTAAGATGTCGTTCCGAAGAGTTTTGTGACTGCCAATGGAATACAAAGTCACTAATTCGTTTTTCTGATTTACCAATAATTGTCCAAAAGTCAGATTGCCGGCTTTGATAATAGTCTACTAATATATGGTCTGACCTATTAAATATTTGATTAATTTATCAATAACTACATTAATACAATCACTGTCAATTTTACCAGTGCAAAAACTACCCCAAAACTTTTCAAACATCCACAATAACGTACAACATTTCTGAAATACTTTCATTCTTCATTTGTTATGTGCAAAGAAATCATTACCGAAAAAAATTATGATTTTGAATATGCACATACCAAGTTTCACTCTTAAATGAATAAATGAATTTTCTGCATGATATTTTAATAATTTTTTGACATAGTGCTGCTATTTATGAGTACTCATTCACTTTACTCTCAGTTTTACAACTAATCATTGTATTTTGTTAGGTTTTAGCGAGGTATCGATAAAATTAAAATTAATTTTAAGATCATGTTTGATATTGTTGTTTATGTTATTTCAAACATTTCAATATTATAAACTCTAAACCTTCTTAAATTGTCAAATTTATGTTTAAGTGCCACACAATTACAGTCAGTTATCTAAGTTATTGTAGAGATTGTTTTACAATTATTTTCTAGCACTCTTACTAGAGAGAGTAAGCAGTTAACATGGCCAAGTTGCTTATCTAACCATATTGTAGATGATGCTTCCCTTCAGACATGCAGTTGGAGTAAATATAGACTAATAGTTTTAGTAATTAGTACCAGAGAGGTGGGATGTAAGCAGTTACCGTTGCTTATTAATCTTTAGAAATTATAATTTAGATACGAGAGTAAATGCGCACTACAGAATTTAATATTAAACTGCTATGGTGAGCAAACTGGTTTAATTATCTAAAAAAGACGTGACCACGCGTGGGCCGTGGGACCTGCACGGACGTAGACCGGCATCATCAGCGGCTTAGACCCGCTGAGAAAAAAGGTATATAGAATGAAACTCTGGTATGACGCAAAAGAAAAGAATTTTTGAATGAAAACCGAAAATAAAAGAACATTTTACTATTTTTTAAAACCTAATCAATGGTGGTGACCTCATTCGCGCACACGGTACATTTCTCACAAATAATACTGTTACTTACGTTTTTACGATGATTTGTACCAGTTCAAATAATGAGTTTTATAAAAATGTTACTTAATTAACGACTTTAATATGGTAAATTTAAGAATTTCTTTTCAAAAAAACAGACTTTCGTATTGGAAACCTAGAAACAAAAGTGCACCTACTGTTTATTTTCAGTTTTGAGTTTTGACAAGTTTCAATCGACAGTTGACAATATTGATTTTGACAGTGAAATCAAAGTCAAGAAAAGGCTTATGACTACAAAGGCCAAGCCAAGAAGATATTTAGCAAAAAAAAGTCTGGTTCCCACAGTTAATGCAGTATGCTATCCTAAGTAAAAATCTAAATTGGGCGAAGCCTGTATCGGGTCTGATCTGCAGGTCAGAAGGATCCGAAGGAGATTGACTGGTGAATTTTTCACAAAATGCCTATCCATTTTACTGGATACCAGTACATGAACTGCCGATCGACCTGGTACGAAGATCCTTTCTTTTAAAGCCTAATCTTAAGAAAGAATGTTCCATATTACTATTTAAATATATAAAGCATTATTTATTGTCAAAGACAAAAATTCAGTAGCTATTTACCTCGTTAAGAGTATTCAAATCTAATACCATTAATATAGCAAAATTCTATATTTGTCTATAAGTGTATTATCCATGTTATTATCATTGATAATACACTTGATATTAATATAATTCTTAATTTCATCCAATTAGTTTTCTTGACATTTTAAACAATCGCAAGTCTTTGATTTTGGTAAACATACCATAATTCAGTTTTCTGAAATCACCTGCCTCATGCACCATGTACTACGTTCAAACTTGGGGTTCTGTGGGTAAGAACTTCAGCTCTTTAATATGGGTGTACAAAGAGAAACATAACACAGTATCAAGGTTTAAATTTTACTTTCTCAACACAATTAATATTTACAAAACATTTTAAATATAAATTATATTACAAAGTCTAAAATATCATTTAAGAATTATTATATTTATACAAATCAAAGTACTTAGCGCGCTGTTATAAGCAAGTGACCATAGACGCTGCATGCTGAAGTCACAGCTTCGGGAGCAAAAGAGACAACAAGCACTCAATTTAATTTTTCATGACTCTTGTCAAAAATGACAGCTGTCAAGACAATTTGAACGCTACAACGTCGTCAAGCAATATAAAAGTTACATTAATATGGAATGATGTAATCGTGTCACGTATTGGTGGGGACCGCCTTGTACAGCCTGAGCCGGGACTCTGACAGAGCCGCCAGTATATTGCTTCCGTTCGTCTCGACCGAGCACACGTCCAGCGCGGGCTCCGACGCAGGCAGGGACATGGTCCGCGTGCCGTCGACGCCGTGCAAATAAAGCGCTGAATCGCTTTCAGAATGAGCGGCGACCCACGCAGAGCTCGCTAACCTCACCCAGGCCACTTTGGACATCAACGAGGACCTGAGCGACCCCGAGAATGTTTCTACCACGTCACAAATAACTTCGCCGTTCGGTATGCTCGGTTTCAATTTACAGACGCTCAACTTAGATCTTTCTAGACCATTCGAACTCGGTCTGGACGCTATGACGGCGCGTTGGGACGCGTTATCATAGGCCAGAGACATGAACGATCCTTCCACGGGCAAGACCCTCGGCTCACACTGCCTTGTGTTCACCGCCCACAGCTTCGATGAGTTCAACTGGCACGACAAGAGACCATATTCTGTAGAACACAAAGACACAACTGGTGACAGGTCCCCCGGAGAGCTCAGCATCCGTAAGTAGGTGCTAGGGTTTCTGACGTCATAGTGGTGGATCACGCCTCCGACGCCGCCTACGTAGAACTCGTTGCTGCGCAAGTTGTCCCAAGAGCAGGACCAGAGCGGCATGCCCGAGTTCACCGTCACGCTGAGGATGCCGCGCTCGACTATCCGCGCCGTGCTGTCCAGGGCCACGCTCAGCAGCAGGTCCCGGTGCTGGGAGTACGTGATGTCGCGGATCGGCTTCGGGTGCAGATGGACGAACTGCCCCAGCTTGTAGTCGACACAGCTGATCTTCCTTATCCCGAATCCAGGGAAGAGATAGTTGACGCTCTTCTGGGACACATACAACTCGTAGGTCCGGCAGTTGTAGGTCAGGACTCTGCAGCCTCCGTCCTTGCATATTTCAAGGTTCTTCTCCAAGGCGAACCTCCAGGACTTCCTGGAAGGCTGCTCCTTGTTAGATTGAGACTTCATTAGGGTGCTCCGTAGGCCCTCGAGCTGTTGCACGCAAGCGCGATGTGCTATCTTCATCTTTTCTAATTCCAGTTCGGTTCTGCTCTTGTCTGATTGAAGAATCTCAACTTGTTTTTGTAGAGCCGTAATTTGAGAAGTGTCCGCCGCTACCAAGCGCCTCGCGTATATGAACCTCAGGTCTTTCAAGTTGGCCTTCCCCTTGCAGGTCGGGCACGTTCTGTCTTTTAGTTTCTGAGCCTTTAGCCAGCGCTCCACACACTCTGAACCGAAAAGGTGACCGCATCGCAGTGCTACTAGCCTGTGGTCACCGGAGTTACCCCACGAGTCCAAGCAAATCGGGCAGGTTTCGCCGTCGACCTCTTCGACTTCGTTCATCTTCCTGAGTTTGGCTGGGGGTTCGATGTCATCAGGGGGCCTGGGGTTCAATCTGATCGAAGCGCAACTATTCGAATCTTCATTTATAGATTGTCTCGTGCTCTCATCGCTGAATGCGGTGAGGTTGCTGTCCTCGCTCTGAGCCGGGAGGTGTCCTGGTCCGTTAATGATGATGTTCAGCACCGTGTCGTTGCTGTCATCGTTGTCGTACCTCAAGGGACCGGCCAAGTCTATTTGTATGGGCTCATCGCTGGGCACATCTAACGGACCCTCGGAGGGATCGTGATCATGGTTTCGACTAGTCGATGGCAGATCTATCTGGTTGTCATTCTCTGCTGCTGCGAAGCTTTGCTCCGGTTCTTCGAATATATTTGGACTCCCCGGTGACTCTGTGCCCTGGCTCTGTGCGGTGGGATACTGGCTCATTTTTCGTAGTCATTGGGTTACCTGGGAACAGAGAAAATGTTTTTGGTCTAAGTCATCCTTTTCTTGATTACAGAGAAGGTGTGTTAGTAATGTTCCTGGAAACGAAGACGAGTGATAGAACTGCTGATGGCTCAACAAACAACGCAAAATAATAATTATCTAAAATTTGAATTTCCAATTAATTTAATTTAACAAATCCTTTACCTCACTCTTTTTTTTTTTTCGGGCCGAGGGCCGAGCCTCCTACGAGGTCCCCGCGCCTATGGGGCGCGCGGGGTATGTGGGACTCAACGATCTGCAAGGCGTTGGAAGCAGACCGCGGGCCCAAGGAATTTTAGGGCCCACCCACTAAACGACTCCCCTGCACTCTTACACCCGACGTCCGATCTCCGTTCGGGGTCAATACCCGGTCAGAGTAGGGCGGTTCCTGCAGTCAACACTACAACCAGACACGCGGCGCCACCCTGAGGATGCTCGACCGACGGGTCGTCGAGGCGATAGTCGACGACCAACGACGTCGGTCTCCACAGTACGGCGGCACTACCGGGCCGCTCGGGCGATGCCGCTGGTGTTCCGGGATACCCCGTTGGGCCAGAATGCGATACACCCCCACCTCAGACCTCCACCAACTTCCTTAGATGTGTATTTTTATGTACATTTATCTCTTACATTTAGATGGATAATGAGTTCACTGCGCACCGCAATATGTCGTGACTGAAACCCATACATCCTAACATGCATGCCACCCCTCACCTTGAGACATCAGCTTAAAGTCTTAGTTATCAACAGCCTCATGTATCAGACCTGGGTACACAACTGTTTAGCGGTTGTTTGCAATGAAATGAAAGTTGGCCTCATACCAGCTGTTGTTCCATCTTATAATTATGTATAATAAAATTGCAGGCTCTGATAACCATTTAACATTAGGTGGGCTGTGAGCTCGTCCACACACCTAAACATTAAAAATAAAAAAAAATACAATTTATCATCTGCATCTTTGAAGCTCTTTACCCACAAATTTCTCACTAAAGATAAATACTTATTTGAAGAATGGTGGTCACACTAGAGTATCTCTAGCACCATAGTCACAGCCAAATGACATTACAGAGTCCTCAACAATTGCATGATATTATGTCTTAGCTAGCTTTCATAGCTGCTCATAGCACACTGTTGTCCAGCTGGACATCTAAGAGTCACAGCTGTGTCAATCCAACAACTCAACAAATTGTAACGCATGATTGCTGAGCATAGTCCTAAGGTTACCACTAATTGGGATTGCAGATTGTTTTAGGGCTGTTACCATATTATGTACAATGTCAAACAGACACCGTTTTATTCTTAACATAAGCATACTGTATTGTGAACATTCAATAATTATGATGTACATTGAATTTGCAAAAATACCCTACCTATATAACTTAAATCACACACATAAGATAGCCTGATGGTTTGATTTTTACCATTCATTTTACTAAATTAACATTGTCAACCTTAGATCTTTGTGATCAATTTGACACAAATTTTATCATTGAGACTATTGAGACAGATAAATTATTACTGAAATGTAACATCATCGTTTCACAAGGAGTCCTTCAGGTTAGATTTAGGTATGCCAGTTGGTTTGGGTTTGTAGTCGATCCAATTTCAGCCCACTACCCCACTGCTTCTGTCAGCTATCAAATTTGTCTCAAGATAGGCGGAGGCATGCGAGTTTTCATACCAATGAGCTTCGATCGCATCTTCTAACACTGAACCACTTCTCAATCATGTGGTCTGAGGTTTGGGGATGCTCGACAGTGCTAATTTATCAATTTCTTAGAAAACGTTATTATAATTAGTGAATATAAAAAAACCTAGTCGGGTTATGTACTGAGGACTTTTACATATTTAATTTTAAATTCCTACTCACCCTTTGCACAGGTCAATAGCTGCAACAATCACTAATATCCGTTAAATGTATCAATGAAAAAAAGTTTTTTGTTAAGCGGAAACAATTTTTTGTTTGTAAAATTTTACGTAGGTATTGTTTACATTTATTTGATGGCCATTTGTTTTAACTTTTATTTCGTTAAGATTAGATTTTGTAACATTTAGTGGACAAATTAATTTCGTTATTTACGTACATTAATTCATGTGCTAATACTAGTTGGTTTTAATGCTTATTGTGTATTATTTCTTGTCAATTTTTATAAAATAAACCGCTTTTTCATCAAAAACATCAAAATTTTCAATTTGAGAGTAATTATTTGGGTTACCAGAAGACAAATATTTCCACAGATTAGTTGGGAATTTGGATCCCAATGCCAATGCACAAAACTTGGCTCACATTATAATTATGTAGTCCTTCCAGATCCTACACCTTTAATGAAAAGAAAATTTGTAATGTACTAGGCCCTGATTAGACTGCAGATCTTGTAAGTTTCTTTATCTCTGGAATGCGGTTTCTAAAGATAGACGAAATACCAGTATCAATCACGGTACCTAATTTGCATAATGTAAAGCATCTGAGCGAATCTCTTCCAACGCACTTCGGAAATACACTAATCAGGTACGAACAAACTCTGTAACCTTTATTACCTAATACCACACTTCGGAAAATAAAAAGTCCCTGTTCAGCTGACTTCATGGCCTTCTCAAAAAGAACTGCTAACTAGTCCTCATCAGACATCATAACAGTTCAGTATTAAATGTATTTTAAATCTAATAGTTGTCTTATAACTCTAAACCGTACTGAAAGACTGGTTCCCAGTAATATTACAGGACTACCTTTTAAGATTATTCAATTCCCTAACGCTACCGGCGCGGCGACAGTTGATAAATTTTATAAATTTATTGACAACTACTCAATATACTTGTAATACCTACCGATGTTTTTATTTAAAAATACACTTTGTTTCGGCAACAATTAGGCCAGCACGCAGATTCCAATTTTAAAGCCGGCAGTACTAAATTTAGTGTCAAATCTGATAAAGGAGGAGGATAACGGGCCTTGCTCATTCCGTATTTTTATACAATTTAAAACGAATCGAGCTTGTATTCGTGACTTATTTATGTAATAATATACTCAATGTTATTACTTTACCATTATTTAACATAAATAACAGTGATGAATATCTCTAGTGAAGTGAAATTTAAATTTACAAGTTGATCATTTGTTGATATCATGGCGACCGAATGGGGATGTTCGGTAGTGTTTATATGAAGAAAATAATCGTGTTTCCACATATTCATGCAATATTGTAATGTACTTGTACAGCGGTTAGTGATTTTATTTATATTAAAATTACTCAAAAATTAGAGTGATCGATATTACTCAATTTGTTTGCAGTGAGTGAGCTTAAAGCACTTGGAAATCCGCGATGGAATAAATTAAATGCTTGAATATGGTGTTGTACTGAACTTGTGCTCTTTTACACAGTCCTTCTCTATTGCTCTCATTTCGCATTAGCTAATAAATGCAAAAATGTCCACATAACGATGTCAATACGATGTTGCAAGTTCCAAATGTAGGTCAGATAGAGTTTAGGTCAGATGCGCGCGCACTGACGTCAGAAATCCACCTTTTGACGCACCCCTAAAATAAATTAAAACGTATACTGAAAAACAAAAAAACTGATCCCACAAACAGCATTTAAATTCAATAATTTTCATACAAACTACAAACAAACAAACAACATACAAACAACATTTCATTCTAGCAAAATATGTTTGACTCAATTTGGAACAAGAGCTTATATGTTTGCTGGTGCAGGATCCGGAACAACATAAAATAAAATTTCACTGTAATGAAAACTTTAGAATTGATTTTATTGTTGCCTCTTTGATTCCCATCACAAAACAATCACTTTTTAAGTTAAATCATACACATTAAACATTAAATGTCACTGAAAATAGTTAAATAATTTGTGTGCATTGTATGAATAAACAAATATGTTTTAGAATAAATAAAGTTATAAAAGTAATGTTGATTGTATTTTAAAGGTCCATTGCATACAGAAATGTTTCTTAATACTAAAGATTAGTATATAGCATATTAGGAAAATGGACATGAAAAAACTGACATTGATTGTCCCCAAACTGCTATTCTTATTAAAGCTTCTGTTTCTTCTTCAAAGCACATTCCTGCCAATGTCGAGTAGTTAATAAATCAGTGACAAAGAATGGAGAAGAGAATAAAATTGCATAATATAATCACAAACAGTAATCAAGATAAAGAAAAAAAAAAAAAACAAAGTTTGTCTTCTTTGTACTGGACACACATTTGTTTTGAATAATGATACTGATTTTGCCTCAGAATCAAATTCAGTTATATGTTACAGTATGTTAGAGCAACAAGGAAATCCAAGAGAAAAGATATCCAGTCCATGGGCTGAAGTTATAATCACTGGTAGTAGTTCTGGATCAGAGTCATATCCACCCTCTTTTTTATTGTTTAATTTCCATTTCAGTAAAAGATTTTTGTGGATATTTACTGACTATACCATATTTTTTATTATTTTATTTTATATTCCAAGTTGCTCTCATCTATGAGCATATCTTAATTACACATGATGTGTTCTCATTCATTAGGCTTATGGCCTCAATCACTGTAAGATCTGGTTGTATTTGAAGTCTTAAAAAGGCCCAATTATCAGTGGCCTACATAGATAAAATCTTGTTTTTATAAACTAATATTCTAAGAACTATAAGAAATGTAAGTAATTTAGACATTTTTGTCCTTGGCACAGAACACTGTTTTGTCATATTTGCAATCTACTATCAGATCTAATTCTGAGTGTATCCTTTTGTACGCATTTGCTTCTATCAAAACACTTGACAGTCAGCTGATCACAATATTATTGTTCAACAAAAATCCCATAATAAAAAATATGGTAATTAAAGATCTAATAATTATTATATTTTTGTACATAGTCTTCTTATGGGTAGTTTATTTAAATATTATTTAGGCAGAGGGTTCAGTATCCTTGTATTCTAAGACTTCAATATTATCCTGACATTTGGAAAGTCTCATAATTTTAATGGTTCACAAAATGGGAAAACCAACCAATGAAGTAATTTCCATAGACTTATTAGCCTTCTGCTAGTTTTCTGAGATATTCGAAAAACAGTTGTTACACCAATTTTTACCTTTACAAACCAACTTAAAAAAAATCATAAAGTGGTGGATAGAATAATAAGCAAGTTACTGGTGAATAAAGAATACTGCTCAGACCTTCAACATAGTTTGACCTTAAGATCTTTTCTATGAGGTTACGAACAGCCTTACCATAACTACCACTTACCATGCAAATCCTATTTGTCTGAGAGACTTATTTTTGATGGAGGCTCAGTCTACTTTTGCATTCTACCAAATAATTTGTCTTGGGATTAATTATGTACATCATACATATATTTGACTGGAAGTGTAGGATATCACAATGGCCACATTGATCATTGATCTTTGCTTATGGTAACATTTCTCAGATGCTTCATCTCATTGTAGCAAAGTATGCCAGTGCATTTCCATTGCAACTGGTAAATATATATTTGAATTACGGTCCTCTGCAACCAGGGTTTGATTTGAAGTCAAATGAAGAGAGAGAGTGAAATCTAGGTCACATGACTGGCAACCACATGGAACCGCTACTGCTTCTCTGAGCAAATTCCTTGACTTAGTATATTTTAAATACTGCTGCCAATAAATCTCACATCACTACACTGGTGGCATATTGTTACAAAGATGTCTATAATATATAGTTTCCTGAGTACCATATTGTATAATGAAGATGCTAGTTAGCATAATATTCATATGTTGATGTAACACTCCTTATGATCATGAAAAGTGAAATATTTGACCCATAGGAAATAACAAAATTGAGGATTACATTAAACGTAATATTATGATGTATAAAAGTTTTTTTAAATTATATCTATGACTAGTGAAAATCCAAGAAGATTGTCTTTTATCATATTAGTTCAGTAGGTCCATTTTCAAATGCTGTATATAATGAAACCTTGTCAGACACTAGCGCTGTCCATGGGTGACATTAACATTCGCGAAGCAGCTGCTTTTGAGTTGTCAGGTTTCCTTCAGAGGTGCTCAGGCAGCTGTTAGCAAATCCCACCCCTCTTGGCTAAGCCACCTGTCCTGGTGAAACTGGAAAGGCCATGGGGCCACTGGTAGGCAGCGGCTTGGCTCTGCCCTTGGCATTGCTGAAGTCCATGGGCGACGGTAGCCACTCTCCATCAGGTGGGCCGTATGCTCGTCTGCCTAGAAAGGCAATAAAGATAAAAAAAAAAAACCACTATTCCTTCAATCCTAAAAAAAAACATCAACTACTTATATTTTGCTCCTGATGTTGTGATATGGTAGTTTCAATATTTGCCGGTCTTGTAGGAGGAGGTACGCGGCTGTGATGGCGGGGCTCGACCCATGAGCCGGCTGCTGTGCTGTTTGTGCGCGCCCGTCGCTAATATGGGCGCCGCGCTCTCGCACCCGCAGGTACTAACCACACACTAGTTACTATTGAAAGCGAGACCTTACAACGCATGTCTCAAGGTGGGTGACGGCGTTAACATTGTACATGTCTATGGGTTGCGATAACCATTTAAGATCAGGTGGGCTGTGAGCTCGTCCACCTAACGAAGCAATAAAAAAAAAAATACATATAAACTGATCAGTGTGCCCATTCTGAGTGACTCGAAAATTACTATTGTAATCTTGCCGGGACTATCTAACTGAATTCCACCAATGACTTCCACGTTCAATAATATTGTACTATGAAAATCAACAGACATGTTTCTGTTTGGGTTATCAGTAGCGGTGGCCTGGTGATCCATCCGCACTGCCAGCTACTATCGATCTGTGTAAGCAGTCCATGAAGCAAATAGGCATCCTATATTGCAGGTGGGACAGCTGCTATCAATGATAGTTGAGATTTCAACCTGATGTCCCAGGTGGGTGGTGTAAAGTTGCAAAAATGTTGTTTAAGTCAAATAACATTTCAACCCTCGATATGATCGTCCCAAGCACTACTGCTCCTGTTGGTGATCTAATGGCTGTTGTTTTTACCATGTACTCGATGTTTCCACGTCCCCAGGAGGGAGATATATGTGATGGTGTTGGCGGACCTCCGGCGCCTCCCACTATGGCCGACGTTATAAGGCTAGTATCAATATTTATATATATCGCACCTTCGGTAAGACAAGGGCCGAAGTGCTAAAATTTCTGAAAATGAGTTAAATATGCCAAAGTACCTTAAAAACTAATTTCTACCTGTAGGAACAAAGACATTCACTAGATTCAGTTTATTTTCGCCAGATGGCAAAAGTGTCTTTGTACCATTCGTTCGTTTTTTGGATGATATTGGCGCGACAAAATCTTATTGGTCATTTGCGGCATCGCCCGCGCGAGTAGTGGTTGTGTACTGGACCATAAGTGTCATTAAGGTAAATATGCCCTTTTTTGTTTTATATTTTGGAAAGACATGGTCACATTTTGTGTACATAATATGCCTAATTGGAGAGCACATATTTGACAGAAAAAATAAATGTCTTACGCATTTACTTGGCATTCCACAAAGGAATATGTGGCATTTTATTGTAAACCTAAGGTTCTAATTAAAAAAAAAAATAAGAAAATTGCGCGGAAAATTAGAAAATTGAAGAAAGCTTAACCACTAATATACTTTCGGTAGGCAGCGGCTTGGCTCTGCCCCTGGCATTGCTGCAGTCCATGGGCGACGGTAACCACTCACTATCAGGTGGGCGGTATGCTCGTATACCCACTAGGGCAAAAAAAGGTGCTAAAGCGTCATGGTGGTACTACAAACAATTCTTTATACAATATCCTATATTACATTATTTTCTCAGGTTCAGATTTGTATAAAAGGAAATTCAATAAAATCAATAGTAAATTTTAGTCCCCCAAGCGCTGCGAAGGCAGGTCGGTAGTTTAATGTGTGTAGGTACACGTGCGTCACCGGATTGTTGTCTAGGTCAGAATGAAACACGGTATTATTAGAATAGAATATTTTGTGAATCAGCAATGTAAAGCTAAACTAAATTGCATTGCGGGCTACGAACAAGAACAGTAATGGAAACTAATATTTCGATTAAGATTTTTCAATGGTGATTGAATTTTACCGTATTTAGGTTGAGAGAGCCATCATGCGTCAAATAGCGGAACCATGTAACACTAACGAAAGACTGTAAAATTAATAAATCTGGAATATACTGCCGAGTAGTGTGAGCGAATTCTTCTTCTTATTCTTCTATCAGCCCGGAGACGTCCACTGTTGGACATAAGCCAAGTTCTGCCCTGCTTGCATGCAACGGATCCCCGCGAACCTCAATAGATCCTCGGTCCTTCTTGTTGGAGGCCTACCCACTACCTACCTACGAGCGAATAGGAAAAGTTTATCGCGAAGCGAACCGTACCTCCTTTGCGGGTGTCGGAGCTTGTTATCAAACCACCTCCTCCTGACTGAGCCTCTCAGTTCGATTACATTCGTCTTGGTTAAGAGATCAAGATCAGATGTAATCTCTACATATGAAAAAATGTTAGTGTCTTTAGAGGAAGAGGTAGATCTAAGAAAAAATAGATGGATTGCGTGAAAGACGATATGTGTAAGAGTCGACTGAGCGAAGAAATTGTGTATGATAGAGAAGTATGGAAGGAGACAACATGTTGCTGGGAGAAGGGCAGGAGAATGATGATGAAAGTGTAATCAGAGCGATACACAAGCAATCTGTAGCGAAGGCACGTTGTGGTAAAGTGGTTCTCGAAGCAGTGATGAGCACGTGATGAGATTCAAGTGCAGCTTCATCTCGCGCCAGTTGTTGAGTGTGGTGTGTGAACAGGGAGAGGAAGAAGAAAGCGGGCGGCGCGGCGTTGGGCACGCTGAGGAGACGCCTCGCCGCCGCCACCAGGAGGCCCAGGGACTCGCAGCCAGACCGAGGTGACTATATAACCATCTGTATTGCCTTTCAGCCCGTAACAACCATACCTCGTCTGCTTTCATCATCAACCAGATTTTTTCTTAGATGGGTGGACGAGCTCCACCTGGTGGTGCTGCCTACAACGTGAATGCCGCCACCTACCTTGAAATAATAGTTCGAAAGTCTCAGTATTTGCAGTACAACGGCTGCCCCACCCTTCAAATCGAAACGCGTTACTGCTTCACGGCAGAATTAGGCAGGGTAGTGGTACCTAACCGCGCGGACTCACAAGAGGTCCTACCACCAGTACAGCTTTAAACTTCTTTGTCCATCTGAGTGAACTTAAAAATTTCTTAGCTTTTGCCTAATGCGGTATATAAGGGTCCCACCCCTGCAAGGCCAGTAATGGATGGACCTCTAACGATACCGCCATCGAATTTTAGGCGTAAAGTTGATGTAATGATACAAATAAAGACACAAAATTTTATTATAATAAAAATCGCATGGTTATTTACGCGCGTCAGTTGTTTGGCGTAATTGAAGTATCAAACGCCTCAACATTCACAATATTTATTGGTTAATAAGTGTAAAGAACTTCACAAAGGACAATGCCCAAAAGTGGGCCAACTTTATGTCAAAACTATTTGTACTTGAAAAACTATGCCTTATTTTTTCACGTTGTTTTGTTTATGTATCAACATTTCTTTCGCCCTGGCATTGTTTTACAAAAAAATAAATTACTTATTTGATAACATCCCAAAACTTAGTGGCATAGTTTTTAAATTCGCCAATAGGCAAAGGGCTTAGCCCATACAGCCTTATAGTAAACCTATATGCTGCCAAACGAAAGAGTTGTCTGTGACTTGAACAACAAATAAAAAAAAATAACTAATGGCTATAATTCAGACTTTTTAGTTTATTTTTGTTCAATTCAATATTTATATATTGTAATAATAATTATTACTTAAAACCATGAGTTATTTTATTTAATTCCATTCCATTAGTAAAAATATCAATGGCCTACCATTACTCTATTCTTATTATATATGATCAGAGTTTTGGCAGCAACCCGAGTGAAGCGTCACTTGAAGTTTTATTTTAATGTTTTTTTAATAGTTTATTGTGATGTGTAATATATAAATTGGGTGTTGTTTTGTGTATTAAACGTCAATAATCGTTGTTCACGATTATTGAGGCATTGGAATAAAACTGTGGCTAACATAGCAGTGACTGTTTTTTTTTTTCAAGATAAAAGGTATGCGGAAATTCATGCTCACTCATCGAGTTGACGTCAAAACTCCCAAAAAGCAATAAAAAGAGATACACCGGCTTTTTATTGACATAAAATAATATAACTACGACAGACTAGGCTGTATAGGCTACGCTCTTTGCCTGCTTATTGGCGAATTTAAAAACAACAACAACAATATCGTTGTCGGCTTCCGGATTTTCATTTCATTTTATTATTATTATTATGAGGATATAATAATAATAAAATGTACGTAAGGGCTTATTTCTAGCAACATTAACCACAATTAACTTATTTAATACTGTAAATAATGATGAAAGCGATTATTGATTTCGAAAAAAACAATTAACAACTTAATTTTAGCTGCAGAAAAAAACAGATTTCTCTTAAACCTGGGTGAGAATACAAAAATAGTTTTCTGAATATGAAACGATATTTCTTTGTCTATCAAAATAAGTTAAAACCATCATGACGTGACAACTTTTTTTAGGGGCCCAAATGCCCATAGAAAATGGGCATTGTCCTATAGCTTAATTTTTTGATACACAAGTAATAGAAAAATTACGTACAATTTATTCCATCTCTCCCTCTTTCGCAGACTAACCCCCCACAAATGTATATGTTTGTCCCTTTTTAGTATCGCCATTTGACTGTCATTACCGTTTCGTCCAGCTTTGAATCGCAACTGTGCTAAATATGTTTCACTTTCAAAAGCTGAAAGACACTTTAAAGCAACTTTGACTTTTTTAAATTTGGTTGTGGGCGTGTGACGCTTGTAATGACAAATGACGTCATCCCCCTCGAATTGAGACGACTCTGCTTGCACGAACATGCATCCATTGAAAGATCAGTATGGAGTAGCAGTGGCAGGCTACTGAAGGCGCAGCGTGCTCCGCCATCGGTTCATTAGTCTGGTATTGTGCGCCCCAGGGTGCGAGCACGGGCGCTACATCAGGTCGGTGGTGGGGGACTGGCAGCTGCCCGAGGTGGTGGTGCTGTGCGAAGAGATGGAGGCCGGCGCCGCGCTGCGGGACCTCCTCACGCAGGCCGAGCTGGCGCGGGAGCCGGCGCCCGCCCTGCACGCCGACCTCGCCGCCCTGCTGCACGACGCGTATGTACACACACGCTCGCACACGCACACTCACACAGCGACACGCCGCTAACACAGCCCCCGCTCCCCTCCAGGTGCTGGTGCGACGTGGAGCTGATAGGGGCGGGCTGGTCCCTGGCAGCGCACCGCGCGGTGCTGGCGGCTCGGAGTCACTACTTCAGGGACCTGCTGCGCGGCCGCCCCCCGTAAGTAGAAGCACACGACCTCCGGCCCACCTTGAACCTCGCGTCGGCTGCTATCCCCAGGGACAGAGTCGCGAGTCAGCGCTGGATGAAGCGTTCCGATTTGTTAACATATGTACTTACAATGAATACACTTGTTATTGTAAGAACATGGTGAACACGCAAGGTGACGTCACAGGAGACCGCGGGGCTCTCAGTCTCGTCCTTTTAACGCTCTGAGATTAGATCTTCCTTGCTCCTGCTCAATTTTAGAGATACATAATAGAAAAATAAACTAACTGGCTGTCTTCTCGTTGTAGGAATGGATCATCAATCAATGGCCATTTCAAGCATGTGTATTTCATTTTGAGCGTTTGTAAGCATTTCAGGTCACATTTGAGCGTCCGTGAGCACCTGTAATTACATATTCCATTTGCCACAGCGGCTTCTGCCGGGTGCCGCTGGAAGGCGCGGGCGCCAGCCTGTCCCGCGAGGAGCTGGTGGCCGGCGTGAGGATGCTGTACTCCGGGCCGCTGTACTGCCACACGTGCCACAGTAAGTGCGCTCGGCGCTGTCCTGTGTCGCTCGGTCCTTCTGCACGCGTCCCCCACACGAGCTCTCTCATGAACTACTTACATTAGGAATGCATAACGTCGTGCGATATAACTGAGTCTGGTAGGGTGGTCTCATCACCCGCCCGGCCCCCATCGGGCGTGGGCTTGTGTCATGAACAGGCTTGTTTGCTCTGTTAATCGTATATAAGTATGTATCCGCGGGGGTGCGGGGTCGGGGGGCCGCGTGTGACGTCCCCTATACTAATTGTTGCTGTTCCGTTAGCAGAGTACGAGAGGAGCGGCGGCGCGGAGGCGGACGAGGCGGAGTGTAAGTGGTCGCGGCGGGGCGGCGGGGTGGCGGGGCGGCGGGTGAGTAGCCGGCGAGACGTGTAGCGTGGTGTGTGCGCAGGCGGCGCGGGGGGCGGGTGCGCGGGGGGCGCGGCGCGGCGGCTGGCGGCGGCGCTGGGCTGCGTGCCGGACGCGCTGCTGCGGGACGTGCGGCGCCTGCTGGACTCGGGTGAGTGCGGGGCCCGGGGGGGGGGGACCCGGCCGCCCCGCGCCCCCCCGCAGTGTAGTGTGCGTGTTGCAGGCGAGCTGTGCGACGCGCGGCTGGTGTGGGCGGGGGAGGGCGCGCGCGGCCCCGACCTGCCCTGCCACCGGTTCATACTGGCGGCGAGGTCTAGGTTTTTTAGGTCAGTGAATAATGTTCATTTATTTTGTAACTTTGTTAACCGAGCAATAGTTTTGGAATTCGGCCCCCACCCCCTACAGATCTGAGGAGCTTGCACCCTCCTGGCCGCGTGGTGTTCGCGCAACACATTTTCGTGCTACAGGGAGTCATCGGAAAGCCTATGGCAACATGTCCAATTATTATATCCGAAAGCTGCGGAACCGACCCGCGCCCGCCTGCGAGGGGCGGGGGAGGGGCGTCATGCGCCACCATAGTGCCTCGCATCTCGATTCAAAGCTTGGGACAGCCGCGGGGCCACACCTTTGAGACTCACCTCATGCTTTGAAGCGGGCTGCGGCACCCACGTCGACTCCAGCGCTCCCTGCACGTTTGCTGCAACTCCTCACCGCTCTGTACAGGAACGTGATGGGTCGGCGCACCAGCAGCAACGGCGCCATCTGCGTCGACGAGAAGATCCTGCCGAGAAGGTTCGCCAAGGCGCTGCTGCACGCCGCCTACACCGACCAGGTCAGTGGCCGGGGGACGTCGCGCCAGCCAGATGGACGCAGCCCCTCTTCCTTTCGGGGGGTGGCTGCCAAATTTGCAACAACGATAGTTTACGACCTGGGACAGTTATTATCGCGGTGTACAGCGCGCCCCGGGTGGCACCGAGCGACCCACAAGTGGACCGGTGACCAGCGCCATGGAGCCCCCGGGGGCCTCGGATATCATTCAGTGAGGCACTGGCGGCTGTACCAGTGGGGCCATTGTTAGCAAACACCAACGCACCGCCCGCCTGCCGGTGAGCGGTCCCCATCGCCCTTGGACATAAGCGCTGTTCGAAAATCTTTTCGAACCCCGTTTCAATAACACGCGTGCTGTGTGTGATTGTTTGTCGTCTCGTCTATTCCAGATCGACCTGAGCCTGATAGGGAGGAGCGGCTCGTCTCCGTCATCGAGCAGCGGCGGGGGCGGCATGTCGGTAAGTGTCGCCCGCGACAGGTCTCCGAGTGTGGTCTAGTGTCCGGACAGCATCATGAGACGTGAGGTTGAAGTTTTCATTTGCATTTTAGAAAGGATATTTCACTGCCCACCACCAATGTAGATTATTCTTATCATGGTTACCGTCCCCCCCTCTGGCGCAGTCTGGCGTCTCTGCAGTGTCCCAAGCGATATGACATGTCCTTCTGTAAACGAGGCTGAGGAGAGTACTCAGCGGAAGGCAGGGACTTGGCTGTGACCTTGGCATTGCGCTCATCCACCACGTGGTAACCGCTCACCACCAGATGAATCGAATGCTCCCTTTGCATACAATAACAAAAAGACACGTTGGTGTTCTGCGCCGTGCGGACCCCCCGTGTCCCCGCAGCCGCTGTACCCCCTCCCCTCCGTGCCGCAGTCGTGGCCCGGCGCCGCCCGCAGCAGCGCGCCCCGCCCCGCCGCGCCCCGCCCCGCCGCGCCCCGCCCCGCCGCGCCCGCGCTGGACGACGTGTTCCAGCTCTACGAGATCGCCAGGTAACGCCCCTCTCGCCCCCGCCCCCGGGCCGCGGGACTGGTGGCCCCCGTGCGCTGACGCTCGGCACGTTGCAGCTTCGTGGAGATGCCGATCGCGGTGCAGGGCTGCGAGGACGCCATCGTGGAGGCGCTGTCGGCCGACACGCTGCCGCTGGTGCTGCGCTGGGCCGCCGCGCCGCACGCCTCCAAGTGGGTGCACCGGCAGGCCATGCGCTACCTGCGCGACGAGTTCCCCCGGGTCACCAGCGGCGCGGCGGCGGGCCGGCTGCCCCGGGCGGCGCTGCGGGCCGCGCTGCAGTCGCCCTTCCTGCAGGCCTCCGAGCCGCAGGCGCTGCGGGGGCTGCTGCGCTGGGCCGCCGCGCAGCCAGCACAGCCGCCAGGTCGGTCTGCACACCCCCACACTAGCTTGTGAATGTCACTTAAGCGAGTTGAGTGCTTCATGTTTGAGGCTTGAGGTCGGTTTGGGAAATACTTGTTTACTGCTGGGAATCGACGTAAAGATATGTTTGTACATGAACCGACTGCCAATCTCATGTCCGAGACTTAGAGTTTTCAATAGCGCGGGGGGACAAAGTGCCGGTGGGCAGAACCACCTTGCCTATTTCAATCGCGGAGCAGCCTTGCATCCCGGGACCATTCAACAACCGTGAAGACTTCGCCCTTGTGTCTTCGGGAGCGGGGGCGCGGCAGGGGTATGAGTCTCGCGCTGAACTAGTACAGTTTGTGAATATTACATTAATCCGTCCTGCGGGGCCGCGCGATCCCTCGGTGACTAGGGGCCGACTGACCCCCCGCCGCGACCAGGCCGACACTGCGCTCCAGGTCAGTCACGCAGCCTCGCGTCTTGTACTGAACGTGTCCAGGGCTCGGGGCTTGAGTACGACATATTTACGCTGTGAGGTCGGCTTGAGGTCGCCGCGTGCGCTACCCTAACGTGAGCCGTATGCCCCAGAGCCGAACCTAGTGTGGCACACGGCGCACTCCGCGTCCCGGCGCGGCACCCGGCGGCGCGAGCTGGGCGACGCGGCGCTGCGGGAGAGCGTGGCCGCGCTCGTGCCGCTCGTGCGCGTGGAGCACATCCCGCCCGACCACGAGGTGCTGGCGCAGCTGGTGCGCCGCGGCGTGCTGCCCGCGCGGGCCCGGCCTCCGGGGGGCGCCGCCGACGCGTGGCTGGGCCGCGGCGCGCACCGCCCCGCGCGCTGCTTCCTGCCCTACCTGGACGAGCTCAGGGTGCGTTGTGGACCCACACTGCCGCGCGACGCTGGCTCCCTCGCCTCACCACGGCCCCGTGCTTGCAGGCGCTGCTGGAGGACCAGGCCGTGCCCGAGGCGGAGGTGGCCCGCATCAGGCGCGAGCGCTACATGCACCGGATCCCGGACACCCTGTACATGGTGAGGCGGCGCCCGCGCCCGCAGCACGCGCCCGCACAGCGCACAGTCTGACCCGTTGCTGCGTGCAGGTGGCGGCGGCGCGCGGGGAGTCCCCCCCGGGCGGCGCGGAGGGCGCTGCGGGGGGTGCGGAGGGGGGCGCAGCGCAGTGCGTGGGCGCGCGGCGGCTGGCGGCGCTGCGGGCCCGCGCCCGGGAGCTGGCCGCGCGCGCCGCCCCGCTGCACCACCACGCGCACCACGCCGACATGCTCTACCGACAGGTGGGGGGGGGGCGCTTACTTATATTGTATAATTGCGTTGAATTAAGGTATTTAATGAAATTTATGATCTTATTAAAATGTGGAGCTAAACAGCGTGTCCATATTCGCCTCGAGCTACCCCGGTCGCCTCGCACGGAGTCGGCGGGGGGTGGGCGGGGGGTGTGAGACCGTGCGTGTGTCCGCAGATTGCGCTGCGGGCGGTGCGGGAGATGTCGCTGCCGGACTCCTGCGCGGACCTGCTCATCAGCGACATTGAGAACGAATGGTAATATATTCAGGGACCATGGAACTTGTTGAATGAATTGTGCAACTGCTCCCCCGGCACAGCACTGGACGTGCCGCGATGCAGTAGCATCACGTAACATGACGGTGTTCCACAGTAATGGCGGTGGCGGCGGCGAGAGGTCCGGCCCGGAGCCCCGGCGCGCTCCGGCCCGCGCCCCGCGCACACACGACCCCGACAGCGACTGCTGCAGGTACACCCGCTAGCCCAACCCGCGTCACTGTACCGGCCGGGACACGCCGCCGCGCCTGTACAGTGACGTCACTGTGCACTGCATGTAGAGTAAGTTACTGTTCTGTAAGTGTGGCCGCATGTCTGACCGAGTGTTGTGTGGCAGAAGGAGCGGCCCCGAGCGCTGCCCCCCCGCCGGCAGCCCCCGCGCCGCGCACCCCGCTCCCCTCGGTGAGTGCACATACTAAGCTTTAGGTCTTCATTTATGAAATTGTCGTTTAGTATACATTAAGATTTTTTTTTTATTTCTTTAAATCCAAATATCCATGCTCTCGGCATCAGCAGTGCAATGCTCACGATGTCCTACTTGAAGAAATCTGGTGCACGAGAGCCAATAGATTCTTCAAAGGCAGGCTGTGCCGCTCTCGAGTATTGAATGTCCAAACTTGAGATGAGATGTGGATGAGAATTGGGATGACCGAACATTGTGGCATAAAATAAGGAGGTCTGTGCTCAGCTGTGGGTGTCTCAGGGCTGATCATCATCATGTGTGATCATGATAATTGTGTTGTTGATTTTACTGGAGTCTTTATTGTGTTTATATTAGAATTATTAAATCGACAATTTTACGAGTAAAGACCTTAATATATAGAAGTTGTTGTCAGTAAAATGTGTTTGTGAACCGCGGAGTCCCCGCCCCACTCACGCGGCTTGTTGCGTTGCAGAGGGCCGCGCCGACCGCCGCGAGACGCAGCCGCGGCCCCCGGACTGCAGGAGCGGGTACGTGTCCCCCAACCCCCCGCCCCCACCCCCGCTAGTGTCCCCCGCCCCACTCACCGCCCCCTCGTGTCCGCAGGTCGGGGCGGCTGTCGGCGGCCGTGCCGGACGTGGCGATGGCTCCCAACGCGAACACCCACCTGCTCACCAACAGGGACTACTTCAGGCCGCCGCTGCCCGCAGGTACGCACAGCTATTAGAATCCGACCCTCAATACTGACGTTTTAAGATTCAAATTCCTTTATCATTGTTCTTTAAAAAACTTGGTGACGTGGCGGCGCTGTGTCCGCAGAGTACGGTGGCGCCGTGCTGCAGCTGGACCTGGGGGACGGCGCCACGCACACGCCGCGACCAGGTACGTGACCCGCGCCGCGGGGGCCCGCGGGGGGGACGACCCCTCGCCCGTCCGCCGCTAACTGGGCGCCGAGCTCCGGGAACCCTCGGGTTGGAGTCTCCACAGCGCTGCAGCGGCGCTCGTGCGCGTATCGCAGCCGTAGTATGACTGATCTAAGTACCTGCTGAGTTACACGACGTGACACAGCCTCATGTCTGTTGCTGCAGAATGCTACCGAACAATAATTTCCGGTCTGAAGAAAAGGTAACCGAGACTGACCTCGCGCCGGACGAGGGTCGTCTTCCATAGAGTGAACCGTGCACTCGTCCGCCCCATAGCTCAATAGTCCCTCGCTAGCCCCCTGCCCGTGAGGGCCGCCTCTTGCCTTAATCACAGCGTCTGTCCCTGCGCAGGTTCGCGGGCGCAGCGGGCTCACGCGGCGGCGCAGCTCGCCCGGGGACACGCGCCGGTAATGGACCTGCTTCTACTAACCCTAGCAACGTGCCGAGACCGCACCAAGACCACACCCCGGCCCGCCGGCACAGTGGAGACTTCGCCTCATGTCTCTTTAGCGCTTTCAAAGACGGACGCGCACGCCGCGCCACCGACTCCATGCTGATGTCCTGCGGCTTCGGTAGCCGCTTACAACCAGGTGGGTCGTTCACCAGTATACACATTAAAACGGATTAAGACATATACCAGACCCGACCTCGGAACAAACAGCGTCGTCGTTTCTCTCGCCCCCGATGTGACCCCCGCCGTGTCCGGGGGAGAGCGTGCGGTCACTTGTGCCGTCCTCGTACTGTCGCCACTAGAGGACCTCATGTCTCAAGGGAGCGCGCCACAACACCAGTTCCGTCTGTCCAGCACGGAATGGCCGGACGCGCTCGTTGCCCCCGCGTCGCCGGGAGCGGTCGCTGTCGCCCGTGGACATCAACAATGTCATGTCGGTGCCAAGTGCTCTCCGCGAGCCTCGTATGAAGGACACGTCGCAGCGCTCGGAGAGCACCGAGCAAAGACTGCCCTCGTGTGTGGCGGCGCCTTGCGGTGAGGGGTCCCGCACCCGCTGCTCACGCCCGCCTGGGCCGGGGGCCCGGTGCTGATCCGCTCGCATGTTGTCCGCAGGCCGCGGCAAGGGCCCGGCTGAGCGCCGAGGAGCACCGCGCCGCCGTGGAGATGTCCATGATCCGGGGTGAGTGCCCACCTGCTTCGAGCTCTAATTAAACATTATGAATCTAAAATCATCATCTCAGTCTGCCACTGTCCACTGCTGAACATGAGCCTCTCCAACTGATGTCCAGTGCGGCCGGTCCGTTGCCACCTGCATCCAATGTGACTCAGCGGTTCTTACCGTCTCGTCGGTCCATCTGGTAGGTGGCCGTCCCACACTGCGCTTGCCAATATGTGGTCTCCACACGAGGATCTTCGCGCTTCGGTCTGTGGCCTGCCCGCTGCCACTTCAGCTTGCTAATCCTACGGGCTATGCCAGCAACTTTGGTTCTACTACGGGTTTCCTTATTTCTGATTCGATCTCGTAAAGAAATACCAAGCACAGCCCTCTCCATGGCTCGCTGCGCGAAGCTGAGCTTCCTAAAAAGATCCCTTGTGAAGCACCACGTCTCGGAACCTTAAGTCATCACTAGTAACACACATTGGTTGTACACTTTTGTCTTCAGGTTTCCCTTTCTATGCCTATGTGACTCAGCGTCCTCAGAAGTTTGGAGTGTCATAGAACGTCGACTAGCCATGAGGTTCGAGGTGTAGTCTGATAGTTTTTGAGATCTATTTTTGCGGTGGGCTTTAAAATACTTGGACCCTACCGCATGGACAGTTTCCACCAGCCTGCTGTTGATATCATCCACTGATGCTTTGCTGTCTAGTCCTTCAAAGCGATTCGACAATTCAAGTTGAAAGTTTTCGGGGTTTTGAATATGTGCATTCGGCGGCCGGAGCGTGGACTTCATCAGACGCGATCTTTCCAATCTGACATTGATACTCAATATGCCCCTTAAAATTCGGTGGTCGCAGAGAAATCATTGAATATAATATATCTGTCTAGTGGTGCTCATGATAAAATCAATCTCATTTTGGTTACACCGTCGGGACTCATCCAGGTCAATTTCCTGTGAGGCGGCTTCTGAAAGAAAGAATTCATCATATAGAGTCCTTCTTTCTCCAGATAGTCTGCCAACCTCTATCCTCTGGAGTTCCGCTGCCCATATCCGAATTGCTTCACTTTCAACTAATCATTGCTTGTACAGCCCAGCGTCGCATTAAAGTCTCCAATAACAACAGTAAAATGTATTTTGGAGCTATGTAGGACCCTACTGACGTCCTCATACAAACCTTCCCCCTCATCGTCTGCGTGTGTCTGTGGGAGCGTAAACCTGTATGACCTGCAATGAATATCGTTTAGACGCTACCCTATTCGACACACTCCCGACGGACACAATGTTGTTCATGAGAGACTTATGAACGATAAACCCAACGCCACCTTGGAACTTCTGCTCTCCCACTCGGTAAAAGAACAAGTGGCTGGACTGCAAGGTTATCGTATCCTCTCCCTGTCTTCGGATTTCTGATAAACGAACAATGTCCCAACGCAGCTTGTCCATCTCTTCTTCCAGCTCGACGAGCTTCTCGTCCAGCCTCAGAGTGTGCACGTTGTGTGTTACCAGGGCCAGTGGTCGTCGTTTTTGGGGATGGTAGCCGTGTCTCTGCCTGGTATTCTTAGCACCCCCTGCCCCGCCGTTACCGTAACCGCTACTGTAGTCGGGAATAGCGGGGTCGCCGGGTACTAAGGGCCTGGTATCTCTGTTACTATTCATAAAGGTATTTAGCCTACTGTACCACGCTGGCTAGACTGGTTGGTTCGGGGCTTAATTTTGAGTTTTCCATCTCTTGCACTGACGTCTTGTGCATATTCCTATAGTCGGTTCTTACGACTCCCAGGGATAGTATAGGGGTGGGGACACATTGTATGCTTATTCCGTCACCATACGGAGTCACGAATCTACATTCACATTAAGATAAATTTGAATCCCAGCGTGCTCTCTTGTTGACTCCTGAGCGGTTGAGGGCTGAATGTCGCGTTGAATCATCGTACAGTTAGTTGATGCGCGCGACTACACCGAGCTTGTGAATGTGTGCAGCGTACTCGGCGCTGGAGTACGGCTCGCCGCAGACGCGCCAGCTCCGCCGCAACCAGGCCGGCACCCTGCGCCAGCGACAAGACGCGCCCGGTGAGTCCCCAAGGACCCCCACCCTACCGCCATTCTCAAGCGAAGGCGAATCATCACTAATTGTCGAACTAATTATTTTGTTCAGGTTTCGCTCCCTCCAGCCCCCCTCCGGGCTCTCGGCACCCCCTCTACTCATTCAGGAACAGAGAAATTGAATTCATGTAAGTTTAATAATTTTTAATAATGTACATTATCATTTACGAGGCACGGTGGTCACAGCATGGAGGCGGCCGCCCCCCGGGCCGAGCAGCGCGGGGGACACTGCGGCCCCTCGAACTAACTAAAGCGCCGTCCCCAGGACCGAGGCGGCGTACGCCCCCCCGGGGTGCCGCGACCACAGCCCCAGCAACTACGCATGAGACGGGCCCTTCGTTGTCCTGACCCTGCCCGGAGCGGCGTCGGACAACGAGGGCGATTCTTTCTACCTGGAGTTCCTGGAGGACGAGCCGGAGGACGACTCGGAGGAGTGAACCCAGCCGCTCCCATGAACTGTACACTTGGCGACATTCTTTTTTATTTTTAATATTGTTTTTAGTGTTCGTCCGCACTGACATGTCAGTGGGCCTGTCAGTGGATTACCGAATTTGTGACTTCTGTACACGTGAAGTGCACGGACCTGTGTCCGGGAACATTAATATTAAAATGATAAAGCAATATTGTCTAAGACGGTGTTTCCCAACGTGGAGCTCACGCCCCACAAGGGGGTAATTTGATAATTAAGGGGGGAAATCGCATTAAATGAATATAAAAAAACTTTATTAAAATTATTTTGAATTTCAATTTCAAATTTTTATTATATGTTTTGAAATATTACTTACTGTGTTCTGATAACAATTTCATAGTGATTTCTTCCTAAAACCTTTCATTTATGTTTTTTAAGGGAACCAATAAATTTTTAATGTTAAAATAAAAATTATGTATGGGGGCACAAAAATTTTAGAAAGGTTCCAGCGGGGCCTGGCACAAAAAAGGTTGGGAAACACTGGTCTAAGATATAAAATAATAAATTCTGTGAGAAAGTACCCGGACTTGTAGTCACGCGGGCCCGGGAGGGCGCCCCCCATCCCGAGTGCCCCGTACCTTAGCGTGTAAGTTAGAGTAATCATCAGACGCCTTCTGGCATCGATATTGGCATGTCAAGTGCTGTATGTAAATATGGAATTATGGAACGAATCTTATTTTACGATCTCATTGTTGTCGTTGTGACCGCGGGCCGCCGGCGTCTGACGCACCAGGAGCGCCGGCCTCCCGTCCCCGGGGGGCGGGGGAGGAGGAGTTACGAGGTGGACCACGGATAATTCGTATCGTTTAAATTGATGGAATATGTACAGTTATTCTGAGCACCTGTGAGCACTCTTGAGTGTTCGTGAGCATTTATGAACATTTGCCGAGAACGCGTTCAGAGTATAATTTTATGTATATACTTGTAAAATTAGGTTAAATTACGTGTTGCATTGCGCTCGCGCGGGCCGCCAGGAGGGCGCGGGGTGCGGGGAAATAATTGAAATCATGAAATTTAAATACGTAATACAATCAAATGAAATAGTTTTATCTAAAAATGAAGTGCCAGAACCACCCGCCCCCCGGGAGGCACTGAATGGCGGCCCCCCCGGTGCCCCAGGACAACACTCCTAAAGACATGTATAGTTATAATAAAGTATATGTGTAATGTAATTGTTTAAAGTAAGTTAAGGGTAGGTTCCGTTCTTGCCGACGTGGTCAAGTAGCTACTGCCATGTCAGTAGCAGTGCCGTCGCCCGGGGGCCGCCGCTCGACTGATGAGCACCTGGAAAGTACTCAACGAAGCGGTGGCGGGAAACCGGGCTGCGAGCCCGTGTCTCAAGATGAGATCCTTGGCACTGTGCGTGAGGCTACTGGTCTTGAGACATGAGGTCCTGGTATCGGCGATGCCCCGGGGCTCGGGGCGGCGCACGTTGTGTTCGTCTGCGGCCGGCTGCTGCAGTGTTAATACAGATATTTATTACTCACCACTTGTGTTTTATTTGGAGGGGGGGGGGTCTAACTGGGGAACGTGCTGGTGTAGCGATGCCGATACTGTGGGTGGGGGGTGTAGGGAACAGGAGGACAGCTCATGATGGAACGACGCGACTGTGGGGGGTCGGACCCCGCAGACAGGTGGGTACTAAGTTTTCTAATAAAATATTTACTTAAAGTAAAGTCAACAACATCATCATTATCTTCAACCCTTAGACACCCACTGCTGGGCACAGACCTCTCCATTTTATGCAAATTTTTTTTCTACCTAGACTGATGATCTCGAGATACCATATCAGCGTAACCTTAACTAGTAGGTGAGCTCACGGGGCTCAAACCTGATGACGTTGCTAACACTAGCCATAGCAAGAGCCGTGCTTCGCAGAATCTACCACCGGATCGGAAACGCGACCCACTGAGAAGATCCGGCGAGAAACTCAGTGGGCTGTTGCTGTGGGTTAATTTACTCGTCGAGCCCTTCGTCTCTAAGCTACATAAGGTGGGCTTGGGAGTACTGCCTCATCCCCCTCACCCACCAAACCTTCTGCCGATAAACTCCTATATTTTCCAAAGTTTGGACAACTTCTTGGCAGAGCAAAGATCACTTACTAAGAGGTAGTACAGAATGCCTTCGGAAAGTTTGTTGTCTCTCGTACCCTTACCTTCTCTAAGGTTATGAAGATATGACCATTGCGCTGGTAGAGATGCATCGATACTATGACTGCATATTTTGATTGATAGAAATATATTTTACTTATTAAAAAATGGCTTTTCATTTTCTGTGTACACGGCATATTATTATATTCAAATTTCGCAGGTGTAGACCTGATATGTTCACGGACAACATCCACAGTGAAGAAATAACATTGTGTGTAAAATTCAAACTCGCAAAAACTATAATTTGCTTAATTAGGTGGTAGGACCTCTTGTGAGTCCGCACGGGTAGGTACCACCGCCCTGTCTATATCAGCCGTGAACCAGTAATGCGTTCCAGTTTGAAGGGTGGGGCAGCCGTTGTAACTTTTATTTTTTATTTTATTTTTATTGCTCTTCTAGGCAGACGAGCATACGGTCCACCTGATGGTGAGTGGTTACCGTCGCCCATGGACTCCAGTAATGTCAGGGGCAGAGCCAAGCCGCTGCCTACCGCTTAATACTCTCCACAAGCCTCGTTTGAAGAAGGACATGTCATAGCGCTCGGGAAACACCGTGGAGGGGAGCTCATTCCATAGCCGGATGGTACGTGGCAAAAAAGATCTCTGGAAACGCACTGTGGATGACCGCAGTGGCTCCAGGTAGTATGGATGAACTCTACTCCGGTGGCGGGCNCCGGATGGTACGTGGCAAAAAAGATCTCTGGAAACGCACTGTGGATGACCGCAGTGGCTCCAGGTAGTATGGATGAACTCTACTCCGGTGGCGGGCGGTGCGATGGTAAAAACGAGATGCCGGTATCATCTCGAATAATTCCTCAGAGCACTCCCCATGGAACATACGGTACAAAATACAGAGGGAACCGAAGTCCCTCTGCAGACCCAGAGGCTCCAAACGATCCGTGAGAATGGGATTATCGACAATCCAAACGGCCCTCCTCTGTATGTAGTCAAATGGAAGAAGCTGGTATTTGGGAGCCCCGGCCCAGAGATGGGAGCAGTACTCCACGCGAGGCCGGACTTGTGCTTTATAAAGCAAAAGCCTTTGTCCAGGCGTGAAGCACCGCTTCGCTCTGTTGAGGACTCCCAGCATTTTGGACGCCAACTTGGCTTTGCCTTCCAAATGACTCCGAAAATGGACATCGCTCGAAATGTCGACCCCAAGTATCCCGATACTTCGGAAGGTTGCAGGGATACTCCTTGGAATTGCGGCGCCATGACAAAGGGGTCCTTCTTGGCAGTGAACGCGCAAACTTGTGTCTTTAACGGGTTGAATTGAACCAAGTTCAATTCACCCCATTTGGAGACTCGCCCCAGAGAGTTCTCCACTTCAGACACAAGTTTTGATCGTCTCTCTTGCAACACGCTCCGAGAGAGACTCTGATGGCCGATATATCGCGAATCCCCAATATAATATTTATATTCAGCGACTAGAAAGAGTCCAAAAAAAGTTTTTTAAGCATCTTTTATACCATTGTCGTCGCTTTAACTTTCCAGAACCGACAGAATTTGTCTCTCTAGTCGATCGTAGGCTACTGAGGGATCAAATGTTTTTATATAAAATAATAAATAACGGGATTGATTCTAGCTATCTTCTTTCCAAAATGTCATTTAAATGTAGTCGCATTTCCGCGCGTTCTAAACAGACCTTCCACATGTCCACGGCTCGAACCAAATATGCTTCTAACTCTTTTGTCCGTAGATCTTGTAGGTTGTATGATGCTAAGTTCTCTAATGCTGACATCTTTTGCTTGTCACTTGTAGCGTATAGAAAAGCTATTTTAAAACTTTTATAAGGTGATTTAGCCCGATAAGTAGTAGTTGATGTATAAAATAATATGTGCGTATTGTGTTGCTTTTGTTTTTTTTGTAATTTAAATTTCTAAATTTTTCTTGTTCACTCTCTATTTATATGTGATTTTGATTGCGGAAACATTTTTGGTTATTGTTTTAGCTATATTTTTTTAAATATTATATGTTTGTATTGTACTGTTTGTTTCCCAAATAAATAAATAAAATCCCCCGTGCTGTCATCCGCATAACAATGCATGCCATCAATAGACAGCATGTCATTGATATACAGGATGAAAAGCGTGGGGGAGAGCACCGAACCTTGTGGAACGCCAGCGTTAGTGGTCATGGTATCAGAACAGTCACCGTCTACAACAACCGTGATGCTCCGCCCATCCAAAAAGCTAGCGATCCACTTGCAGAGACTCTCGGGGATTCCGTAAGATGGTAGCTTCGACAGAAGTGCCCTATGTCAGACCCTGTCGAAGGCCTTCGTGATATCAAGGCTCACAGCAAGAGCCTCGCCCTTGCTCTCCAAGGCTTCAGCCCACCTGTGAGTGAGGTATACAAGAAGATCGCCAGCTGAGCGACCGTGACGGAAACCGTATTGTCGGTCACTGATCAGCTGGCGATCTTCAAGATACTTCAGGAGTTGTAGCGGGCGGTCTTCCATGAAGACGGAACCCTGTTAGCGCAATAAGAGAGGCGATACAAACGCGTTAGCGCAGGCGTCAGCTCAGGGGCGCACGTTTTCAGAACCACTGCAGGGATGCCGTCTGGCCCACTCGACTTATGGACGTCCAGGAGTCGGAGTTCCCGCCTGACTGCACACTGTGTAAAGCAGATCTCCGGCAGGGAGCTATCACACCGGGGATGTTCGGTGGTGTGACACCCCCGTCGTCCACAGTCGAGTTCGAGGCGAAGAGTTTGACCAGAAGGTCAGCCTTCTCTTTCGCACTATGGGCCAGACTGTCATCGGACTTGCGTAGTGGTGGGAGACTAGACCTGCAAAAGTTTCCTTCTGCAGCTTTGGCGAGCGACCAAAAAGCACGACTCCCAGAGGGATAGATTTTCAGTCGCTCGCCAATTCTAGCAACGTGCTCCGATTTTGCCCTGGTAATAACCTTCTTGTAGGACCTGGAAGCGGCGTTATATTTCCGCCTTTCCTCTGAGATGTTAGGATCCCGACGTCTCCTGGCATCATCCCATGCAACGTATGCGGACCGCTTGAGGTGTGCAGCATCCCTGCTGAAATTGTTATACCAGGGTCTGCTGCGACCCCCAACGTGCACTTCAGAGGAGGGGATAAACAATTCTTTAGCACCACGTCTTTAAGACGATCCGCACAGACGTCAGGATCAGCAGAGGAAAAGCAGAACCGCCCCCATGGGTAGGATGCGTAAAATTCGCGCAATCCATCCCAATCTGCTGACAAATACTACCAAACTCTGCGATCGTTCGACGACTAGGACGAGAGAGTGGTGTGGCAGCACGGATAAGGCAGTGATCAGACGATCCAAGCGGAGCGTCGACCACCACACTGTTTTTTTATTGCTTCGATGGGTGGACGAGCTCACAGCCCACCTGGTGTTAAGTGGTTACTGGAGCCCATAGACATCCACAACGTAAATGCGCCACCCACCTTGAGATACAAGTTCTAAGGTCTCATGTATAGTTACAACGGCTGCCCCACCCTTCAAACCGAAACGCATTACTGCTTCACGGCAGAAATAGGCAGGGTGGTGGTACCCACCCGCGCGGANTTCAAACCGAAACGCATTACTGCTTCACGGCAGAAATAGGCAGGGTGGTGGTACCCACCCGCGCGGACTCACAAGAGGTCCTACCACCAGTAATTACGCAAATTATAATTTTGCGGGTTTCATTTTTATTACACGATGTTATTCCTTCACCGTGGAAGTCAATCGTGAACATTTGTTGAGTACGTATTTCATTAGAAAAATTGATACCCGCCTGCGGGATTCGAACACCGGTGCATCGCTACACACGAATCACCGGACGTCTTATCCGTTAGGCCACAACGACTTATCCGGCTGGATCGGTGGTCAGCAGAATGTCCAACAAAGGCTCGTACTCCTCAATATCTGGGACACGGGTGGGCTGTGGGGTAACTATACCGAGACCTTAGAACTTATTTCAAGGTGGGTGGCGCATTTACGTTGTGGATGTCTATGGACTCCAGTAACCACTTAACGCCAGCAATAAATAAAGAAAAGATGTTTCTGACGGAGAGGACTGTTACAAGTGGGGGTCCGGCGGCGCGGTACGCCCCAGCGAGGGAGCCTCCGGGACGGAACGCCTCGTTACTTATCGAGACATCATTTAATCACGATTGAAACCAAATGGGACATGGTCGTGATGAACATCGTTTACATGTTACTTATTTAAAATAAGAGAGGCTGAGGTAATGCCCCCCCCACGTTAGCGGGTATCGTCGATCGTGGACATCGGCATGCCAGGGACTTTCTAAACCTCATCTCATAGCGTGCAGAGGACGCCGTACAGGGACCTCCATCTGTCACGGCACGCAGGCGGCCCTGTTCTTGTAGGGGGTCTGAAGAGACTAATGAAACAACACTTCAATGCTTCAACTTTATTTATAATATTAGCACTAGCACCCTGCGCTGTCCGCCAGCCAACCATATTATACAAAACATATTAGACGAGCAAGCAGCTCGCTTGGCGTTAAGCGCAGTCTCATCCCGGCACAGCTCGCGGCGCTGGAGGGCGGCGGGTTGGTCACTGATAGTCATTGAAGTCGGGTTTGTTGATCCGGACATGTCGACAAGCTCACGGCTCTCTTGATGCGCAGCGACCACGCGGCTCCCACACTCCTACACCTGACCGGGCGTCTTGCCAGTGCGACCCCGGCTGTGTTTACTTAAGATTTAGTTTCGGCCGCGAGCCGCGCCGGTGTGCCCGCGGACAGCGACATCCACTGACTAAGCATCAGCACTCACTGCGCGCACCGACATACTTCAACAAGGATTTAAACATTTCAAACTTTAATGCTCCATTATTATTATTTTGTACAATTACATAATTGATATTAGACTCATTCAAGACGGACACCGGCTCTCGCGTGCTCCCGCTATCGACACTGTCAATGGACAGACGTGGTGACGTCAGAGATTGTCCATGCCACTACGTGACGCCCCCCCCCCCACTCCCCCGCCCCCCAACTCATCAGCCGCGTCGGTTACTCATAATGTTTCCATGATTTCCTCGATTCTCTCGCCCGGCGCGGTCCCGGGGCGCGGGGGCGGGTGCGGGGGGCGGGGGGCACACTACCTGCTAGTGACACATCAGAACGAATAATTATTAGCGACATTGGAGGCGCGGACATCCGACCGTAGGCCCTTGGATTCGAGATTCCTTTTGTCAATCGCATCACTGCAGCGGCGCGCGTCCGGCGGCGGGCGCGGGGCGGCCCCCTCGCACAGCCTGCTGCTGTCCACGCGCTCCTTCAACTGCGCGGACTCCTGCTGGAAATATCGGTCTTAGAAACAAGTAGCGTCGTGTTAGCTCTGCAGCGCGGCGCTGTCCCGGGGCGCGGGCAGGACCGCACTTGGCCCCGGGAACAAAGGTGACGTAAATAATTTAAACAAAAAAAAAGTGCTTGCGTACAAAGTACACATGTCAGAAGTGAAACTTTTTTGGCGAATTAATTTATAAGTCTTGCTTACATTGATACAAATCTAAAACTTTAGATTTCCGAGACTTAGAGGAAGGAAAAAAGGAAGATATGTTCCCGCCACGAGTCTGTCAAATGTCAATCTCAAACCTCAGTGTTGACATTCACATTATGTTTAGATTTCTAAATTGTAAATGACTAATATTTTACCAATTGAATTGACTAATTTAATTTCATGCTATTTGATTAATGTTCCAAATTCTTTTCATTTCATTTCAATTCCTATTAACATTTTTCACAACAAAATTATAAAATATTAGGCTGTATGGTATGATACATTTGCCTTTCCAGTTGGACAAATACAACTACTACTACTGACATTTAACAACTACTTAATTTCAATAGTAGTTTGACGTCACTTCCGTTCTATACCTGCGTGACGTTCTGTAAAAAATTTACCCTCATGCGCCTAAAGAAGTTTCACTTCAAAAACTTAGTTTTTAGTCTCACGCCTCGAAGAAATAGAGTTCACTTTGTTGATGTCCAAAGGCACACGTGCAGTGTGCACGTCGAGTTGACGAAGGAGAGTGTCAGTACAAGGGCGGGTACCTGCAGCACGATGGCGGCCTCCATCTGCATCAGCCTGTAGTCCGCCGCGCCCCCGGACAGTTCCTCGGCGCCGTCTGCGGGGGGCAGGTCCGGGAGATGAGGGCTCGCAATAAACGAACAAACAGGAAGAGTGCACCAGCGGCTCTTGCACAGAGGACGCGCTGTGCGGAGCGGGAGTACACTCCGGGAGCAGTAGTCTCAGTAAGCGCTGTCTATAGTGGTCCCGGGTAGACTGGGTTCCCAGTTTCTCATCTCATCTCGGCGTCGAGAAACGGTTTAAGTCCTACTGGGGTCCTCAGCTGGTACCGGTAGCCTTTCTGGTGATAGGTCGCTCTGAGTCTACATTGGTAGGTAGCAGCACTGCTCTGCCGTGAAGCAGAAATGTGTTTCGGTTTGTAGGGCGGGACAGCTGTTGTACAGCTCGTGAGCGTGCGCGTGTGAGACTCCGACCCCACGCCTCAAGGTCACTTAGCGATATTCGTCTTGTGATGTTTTCATAGACGGTGAGAAGTACAGTGTAGTCTAGTGATGGGGCATTGTTGAAGTGAAGTGAAGCAATCGTCCCCCACCCCTTCAAAACCCTGCGGAGAAAGAGGGGGGCGGCATGTCGTTAGTTAAGCGCGGGCATACCGTGCTGGGAGTAGAGCGCGGGGCGGCAGTCCCGGAGGGCGGCGGCGGAGCTCTTGAGCGCGGCCACGTGGCGGCGGAGGGACGCCTCCTGCTGGCCCCCCCACGCGCCGCCCGCCTCCGCACTGTCAACAGACACAGGGCACATAACCTCGACACGTTCGCTCTAAAGTACAGCTGTGTATTCAAGCGTATCGTCAGAGTTTTGACCACATTAAGGTGTTCAATACGAGTAACGAGGCGCCGGTCTAGCCCGCACAGCCCCCGCACTTGGCTGGACAGCATTTATTTTTCGTATAATAGCGCCATCTAGTAGCAGCTGGTGGTTACTAACGATAATCTATCATTATACCATTAGATGGCGCTATAAGATATATGCTCACTAGATGTCGCCAAACTAAATAGTGTTTAAGAAGCGTCCATCACAGATTCCATTTTGGATCAACAGATGGCGTTGAAATCCAATTTTACTAAGCTAGTTTTATTGTTATTCTACACCACTCACTTGTTATCGTGTTCCAACCACGGCCCCGGCGACAGTAAGGGCTCCCCGATCGTGGCGCACCGCTGCTCCGCGTCGAGTCGCGCCAGCAGCTGCCTCGCCACCAGCTCCGCCGCCTCGCGCTGCAAGGAAGCAGACCGTGGGTAAGGGCGGGCGGGGTGTAGGAGGGTGTTGGGAGCGGGGGCGCGCGCGTACCTGGTGTGGCGCGGCGCGGCGCTCGGTCTCGGCCAGCGCCAGCAGCACGTCGTAGGCCTCCACGGTGCGGTCGGCGGCCCGCAGCGCCGCGCACAGCTGCACTACCCAGGACTCCTGCACGCTGCAGAACGTGTACAGCCTGCGGGACGACACAAGCGTTAGAGAGCAGCGGGAGGGGGGCGGGGGCGTGTGCAGCGGTCCGCGCACCTGTGCACCACGTCGGTGGCCTGCTCCAGCGCCGCCTGGGTCACAGCGTTGTCCGCCTCCAGCTTGCGGCAGTGAGCTTTTAAGGCTTCCACGCTGGCGGACAGAGCTTCGCCTGCAACAAAGTTATCATGAGATGCGGTCGCTCGCAGCAGCCCGGGGCGCCGGAGGCTGCCGAGGCGGTCCACTCACCGTCGTTGCCGGCCGCGACGAGCGCCTCCCGGAGGTCGGCCTGCGCGCACACGTCCTGCGCCAGCCGCTCCGCCTCCAGCGACCACGCCTGGACCGAGACGACAAGACAGATCAGTACACACATGGGGACCCCTCACTGGCAGCCAGCTGTGATGCTGTCCACTGACCTCGTCCGTGCTGGGGTCGCGCGAGTCCGCCGTCCGCAGCCGGACGCGCGAGGCCAGCTTGGCTCGTCTCGTCTCCGATCGACCTGCGATACACATTTCGAATGACGTCATTTGAGGCTAAAATGAACCGGCGCACTACTGCTCAACGACTAGCCACGTGGGACGACGTGCTCTATGACGTGTTAATAAATAAAAATGTACTTATTTCCTAAGCTGGTAGCCTTGAGAGGCTATTTCAGCGTAACGTTAACTAGTAGGTGAGCTCACGGGGCTCAAACCTGATGACGTTGTTAACACTGGCCCTAGCAAGAGCCGTGCTTCGCAGAATCTACCGCCGGATCGGTAACGCGACCCACTGAGAAGATCCGGCGAGAAACTCAGTGGGCTGTGTCTGCGAGTTATTTATTTGTTAATATATGATATATCTATTACATGACGTGTCAGCTCGTTTGTCCGGAATGTACTCAGAAACTAACTATCTGATTTAATTAATATTTTTTCAAAACGTGTGTTTTGTCCGAACTTAAAAGATAGGATTGTTTTTATCTCAATTCACAATCACATTATTTTTATATATTTTTTTTTTGTTAAAACAGTTAAACATATATATCAATGTGTGTGTAGTGTCGTCGCTGTACTGACCGCGCGAGGCCGGGGAGCCGCGCTGCCGCTCGCAGCTGTCGCCGGCGCTCCGGGGCTGGCGCGCCGCCCGGCAGCACCTGCGGACCACACCCGAGGTTACCACGGTCCCCGCGCCGCCCCCACCGTCCCCCGCCCGCGCCCCCTCACCTGGCCGTGGTCAGACACAGCTCGGAGTCCCTCTCGGAGAGGTTCAGACTGGTGTCGCAGTCCGTGACCTGCTGCGATGACGTCACCTCTATCGTCGGGTTGCACGGCCTGTAACCAATACATATATAGTTACAAGTGCGGGCCCCCTGTATGTCGGTAGCATCACCGCCATAGATCACTTGTCGTTTCGCACTCTACCTTCTCCCTTACTTGTTGACCCCCATTACCCCCCCCCCCCCACCGCTAGAAGCCATCGCTTATCCCGTTTCTAGTTTCTAACAATTCCGTTACGAAGTTGCGCCCGAAGCCTCACCAGAGCTCGACACATCAACTGACCTGCTGTGGTCGTCTCCGCTGGCGTCGGTCGCGTCATCAGGCGCGTCCCCGGCGGTCGGTCCCCGCGGCGCCGGGAGCTCGGCTGGACTCGCCAACGAGGAGGTGTCGTTCTGAAAATTCCATATTCCAAGAAGTTGTCACTCAATGTGCTGTGTCGGAGCGAGGTTCGTTACCGGCTCGCGTCGAGGAGTCCCCGGGCCGCGTCCTCCACAAGCGACCCGTCAAGGTTAGAGGATTTACGACCTGACGTTCAACTGACAGTCTGCGAGTGCCCCTGTGTTGTTCTCCGTGTAGGATGCCAGCGCTGACCGGTGAGAGCAGTGGCCCCGTGGCCCAGAAGTTGTGAAGTGTAATTTAAGACTACCTACATATTAGTGGCGACATACAGTAGTACCTATCTGTAGGCTTCGGTGCACTTAACAAAAAATATAGCCCATCGTTTAAGACGAACGGCCAAATATGAAAGCAGATATAGGATAGATAAAGCCCACGGAGTTTCGCACCGGATCTTCTGTTCTCGAGGTTACCAGCTTTTGGGAGGGGAAAAAAGGATGTATAAAAATCATGCTTGACACAGATCTCCCCCTAGTTCACCTGCTCGGTCCTGGACGGATCCGCGTCGTTGTCCAGCTCCTCCGCCGGCTGCGTGGTCGACTCGCACTCGTCTGGAAACGTCACATACTTTATAACTCATGTATTAGGAAAGGTGATTGCGGTGGAGAGATTTAACGAGTTACCAATAATTAAGATGGTTGATGCCCTTTTTTTTTTTTGATGGTTGATGCCCTGCCTTTCAAAACTACTGACAGGGGCAAACGTAGCCGAGCGCGGCTAAGAGAAGCATCGAACCTGAGCCATCCTCTTCTGGTATCGCTCTGGCCTGTTTATCGGCTCTCCTGCGCACCAGTTCAGCTATGACCCCGTGTAGTTCAGCCAGCCTTGCATCGTGAGCTCGGGCCGCGGTGGCCGCACGTTGTCTTTCCGCCGCCAATGCTCTGGCGAGGGCGTCTCTTTCTGCTTTCAGAGCCGTCACGTCATCTCTTGCCGTGCTCTGTGTTGCCACCTGTAATAACGGTTTTGAACATAAATGGTCTGAGTTCTGGACCGCAGACTAACCTCTATTGCAATAATATACCGTCTAAGTAAAGGTGCAAGGGCGTTAGGAGCAGTTATATAGATAATAATTCGGACTGCTGTTATCTGTGACATCATTTGGAGCTAAAACAATGATGGAAGTGGAATTGTAATCGTGGATTATGCCGTTTTATGTCAACCTACCATCAAACCGTTTTGACCGGGAATCGGTGCTGCAGTAACCGGCCGAAGACTGGAGTACCTCCAGGAGGATTCTCTAGAGATCTCCTCATCACCGACGTTAGGGCAGCAAAGATACCAACTCCTGCTGCGTCTGACGACCGAACTGCTTTCCAGTTGCGTCAACGGGAGTCTTCCTACTACTTCTAACTCGGCTAGAAGAGGCTCCTTCTCTTTGGGCTCCGGCATCGGAAAGGTGCCAGCTGTTGAGTAGGTCTCCTCGATTTTTCTCGAACTTTCCGGCGTAGTGTATTCCGGTAGACTCCATTGCCGACCCACTTCGACCAGCCTCGGGGCTTCCATGACATTCCGCTGGGGAACAATCTCGCAGATTTCGCTTGTCTCTTGACGCTGTTCCGGTACATCCTCGAGTGGTTTCTGCCTTTTGAGCTTCTCCAGGTCTCCATAGTAATATGCGGTGGAGCGTGAGAGCTCCCCGCCTTGGCTTCTGGTTCCGTCCACGGTTCGTATTTTTATGCGATACTTAGATGACGTTTTAGTCACATCTTGACCAAATTGTTTTCATGTGTTATCGGAACATTACGTTAAATTTCGTGTCCTAAGCACATTTGATTGTGGCCTAAAGGATAAATAATAATTATGATACACTCCTTTTATCCTCCTCCTATTGCAGACCGTCTCACTGATAAATCTAACCACAAACACACGTCGTGATATTCATACTTGAAGGCAAGAGAATACATTATAATTGTAATTGCCTATCAATTTTGTTTGCAGATTATTTTACTCATTCGAAGATTATATAAAGCATTTCATTCGGTCTTTGGGAGCCGTAGACATAATTTTTAAGGGGATAATTTCCCGTTAAATATTTGTTAAAAAAATAAGTCTACGGAAAAGGATAAGGTGGTGCAGTCCCTGGACGACACTGACTCACATGATCACCTCACTTACCAAAGAACTAGTACGAATATCAGATATCCGGGCGCGCCGCTATCGAGGCCGCGGACGCTACCGTCGGCTCCGAAACAATCGGATTTGGTCAACGTTCCCATAATTGTAACAAACGACTGACTCACACACATAGAATGGCGACGCACTTACAATACAAATGTCGCATCATGCAACTGATATCCTAATATAAGACTTCCAGTGTCGGTTTATCATCCATCAATTCGTTTCCTTGGCAACTCGAGGTTATATCCCTCACGTCCTTACAGACCCATCAGATCTAATAACCTTTGCATTAGACGCCTTCAGCTCTAACACTAGGAGCAGACTTAGGGACCCCGGTAACCGTACTCAAATCCCACTCCTCCTGGTTGAGCCTTTGCTCGCACGGATCTCTGAAGGATCGTGAAAAAAAATTCGGTATGTTGTTTTGTAGTTCGCAGTAGCAAATCAGTACACGGCTCCGCTTATATTAAGCGATAGCGGAAGTCGGTGGACCGCATGGTGTGCCCGTCCCCCACCTATGGGGGTGCAAAACGTTTGTATAGTGATATTAAAAACGAAATTAAGACCTGTTTGTTGCTGACCCTCCGGAAATACACCGGCGCACACAAGCGGACTCTGTCCACGTTAGTAAAAGAGCGGGCAAATTCAAATCGCTACCTCTTATGAAAAAGGACGAGACCTACTCCTGTGTACATTTCCGCAAGCCACCCACTGAGGGTGGTGTGACCTTCGATAGTACAATTCTTTTGTTACGCTAATAGTTCAACTAGCTTTTGGCTGGTGTTAAGCGAGTTACTGGAGACAAGACTCTTGTGAGTCTGTGCGGGTAGGCACCAACCACACCCTGCTTATTTCTGCCGTGAAGCAGTAATGCGTTTCGGTTTGAAGGGCGGGGCAGCCGTTGTAACTATACTTGAGACCTTAGAACTCATATCTCCAGGTGGGTGGCGCATTTACGTTGTAGATGTCTATGGGTCCAGTTACCACCTTAACACCAGGTGGGCTGTGAGGTCGTCCAACCAATTAAGCATTAAAAATATATTTGGTCGAAGAACGCAGCGGCTGTCTCATGCGAAACTACATCGCGGTAACAACAATAACACAAACAACGATATACATTTGTATACAATTGTTTGTTTATAAAATTGATTTAAAACTGAATCGATTTGTAATTAAATAGGCCTCAAGTGGAAGGGATGAGTTATTATGAACCTAAACTCGAATTAAGCAGTCCGCCTGATCGTTAGCGGCCGTATTGGTAACACGACTCTAATTCCCGGCTCATACAAGCACATTGCTCAATTTGAAATTCTTTATGAACTGGGTCGGTCGTGGAATCTTACGTCATTATGTGCGGAGTGAGTCACGCGTCTTGTATGCAGATAATTTTCATGACGGCAAACGTTCTATGATCTAATTAGTTGGGGCAAGCGAGAGGCATCGGTCCGTGCCCACACGTGGCCCAGAGGATAAGACGCCCGCTGTGTTTGCATCGAGCGACGGGACTACACCCATTCCCGATCCTGCGGACCGAATGATAAACAGTCGACGTCACCTAAGCACGT
Organism: Bombyx mandarina; assembly: GCF_003987935.1. The sequence continues at coordinate 1,733,982 of NW_021011523.1, forward strand.
CATTACGGATCCTCCCGATCCACTAACGGTGCTTTTAGGTACATCAAGCACCGGTCACCGTTCTCGTCGAACCCGTCGCTCACACCCACCCACAGACACAGACACCTGAGTTTCTCGCCGGATCTTCTCAGTGAGTCGCGTCTCCGATCCGGTGGTAGATACTGATTCCGGTGGTTAGAGCCCCGAGAGCTCACCTTCTCGTTAGGTTACGTTGACATAGCCACCCAAAGCTACCAGCCTAAGTAAAAAAAGCGACTATACCGGACTTCGAATCCCGCAGACAGATGCCAATTTCTGTAATGAAGCTCATCCCTAGTCTCTCTAATATTTTAAAAGTCATCAACCGCTAATATTGTGAATTGCGTAATTACTATTAATTTTGTTTTTAACCAAGAATCTTTGAACCATATCTAAAGACCGGGGCACGAAGTTCCGTTTTCATTTAAAATTAATATATCTAAGTGAAAAATAATCGTTGACAAAATAAATAAAAAACTAATCTCCTATTTCCTAGCCCCTTTTCTTAGATAACATTAAATAGGTAGTTTTGATTTATTTATTTTTTACCATAACACCACATAAGCCAATAGGGTCAAGTTACCAAATATTTGTTGTAAATTAGATACGAACATTTTCAACGGATACATTTTTAGAAATAACAAATTACAAAAATGTATAATCATTATCTCTATTCCCATTAGTCTCAAAATAGCTTACTCTGTCACTTTAATGAGGAAAAAATAATAATAAAAATATTCTGGCTGCATCATTAAGTGCATCCTTTGCCATCACGGGAAGGAAAGAAAAACTGTTCACGCCAAAAAAGGAGCAAATTGCTGTGACGTCACGGTGCAATAAAGTGGGTCACGGTACCGTTGAACGATCTCACAAACACTTCACCCTTATACGAATGTAGTAAGATCTATTTTCATTTAACAAAATTCGATGCAAACAATATTATATTATTAGACGACCTAGAAAACCTTATTCCCAAATGATAAAGGCTATTTTCCTCTGAATATTAAATGTAGTTCAGGCAGTTGGTAATTTTATTGGTCAGGTCATAAGGTCGAGTTTCGTAAAGCAATTAATGTGTCTGTTCTAAAACGTTCGGAATTGGAACGCTCGTATTTCCTGGAGGAAGAGACTTGACTAATATGCGCTTCAAAATAGTTACTTTATTTCTCGGACTTTAAGTCTGAATTTAAATATTCAAAACGATGTTATATTATATTTTTTGTAAGTTAACATTCTTCCGTTTCTTTCTAAGATACGGGTTAATTAGTAAGAGTGATAGAGATATTGAATGCATTATGCAGTTTTTATTTTAAAAGTTTTGTGCCTAGTAGTTTTAAATAGGTAATAGAACACTGGAATATTTTTATTAAAAACTTTTTTGTGCTGAACTAAGAGTAATTTTGGCGGGAATCGTTTATCAATTTTTGGTTTAGTGTAGGTCGGCCGAAATATGACTGATGTAAGATTCACTCCGACGGGAAGCTTTACTGTCGTACGCCGCGTGTACCATATCTCAAAATTGTTCTTTCAAACATGCTTAAAAAAATTGCTAGATATCACTTTGTTGTGTTTTATGTAACTTTCGCATATCATTTAATTTAATTAGTACATCATTACCTCAGTTGCTATTCAGATTTGAACCGTCTTTACAAATCTAAATAGTAGTTTGAAAGCTATCCTTTTCACTAGTGCTAATACAATCAAACTATCTCCCTATTGCTTATCTATATATAAAAAAACGACATCAGCAGTAGTTCCAAACTCCAAATGATTCGACAATGCCTTTATTAGCATTAACTGAGATGAAACTGGTTGAGATGTTGATGGACTCCTTTTTCTTTATAACGCTGGAGAATTTACGGATATCCGGTCGAGGGGGTCAACAGACCGGGTTATTTCGGACTCTGGCGCCTTCAGAGAAGTAGGGGAAGAAGAGAAAGACCAGGGAACCCTCAGACACAGCCCAGAGTTTCTCGCCGGATCTTCTCAGTGGGTCGCGTTTCCGATCCGGTGGTAGATTCTGCGAAGCACGGCTCTTGCTAGGGTTCGTGTTAGCAACGTCATCAGGTTTGAGCCCCGTGAGCTCACCTACTAGTTAAGGCGACGCTGATATAGCCTCTCAAGGTTATCAGCTTAGGTAGGAAAAAAAAACCTCCCAGGAGACTGCACCTTGAGCCAACGGGCCGTGCTAATCTAGTGAGTTAGGCAACGAAACAGCAACATTGTGGCTAAACAACGCGTTGTTATCTCACTGAACGGACATGTTATATTAGATTACATAGGTACTTATGTGTGTTGGAGATCCTTTGTTAGTGACGTAACGGATGCTCATTTTAGTACAGCTAGGTGAGCAGCCGCGAGCCACGGTGACCATTCACAGTCACTATTAACTATTACTGGTGGTAGGACCGCTTGTGAGTCCGCGCAGGTAGGTACCACCACCCTGCCTATATTTGCCGTGAAGCAGTAATGCCTTTCGGTTTGAAGGGTGGGGTAGCCGTTGAACTATACTGAGACCTTAGAACTCGTATCTCAGGGTGGGTGGCGCATTTTCGTTGTAAATTTCTATGGGCTCTAGTAATCACTTTACACCAAGGGGCTGTGAGTTCGTCCACTCATCGAAGAAAAAAACACGTGGTTTTAAGAGGCATTATTTGGAAATCATTACTTTAGTACAGTCACTTTTCCAGCAATTGTAATGAGTAGCTTTCAATGAATAAAGTCAGTGTAAAGCAGAAAGTGTATCTATTAAAAAGTACCCGCGGAGAGTCGTCGTAACAGTGCGCCTACAGTTCGGGGTAATTTCAGCTCCAGTGGAACGAGTGTGAGAACATATGGGAGCTTATCTTGAAATCGCAAGTACGATCCAAGTTCTCATCAAACTTCTGATATCCCATCATAGCCACATTATCCGGAGAAGCGATAACCGTTGGGGTAAATGTGTTCTTGATTGGAGACCGCGAATCGGCAAGCGTAGGGCAGAACGCCTTCAGACTCGGTGGAGTGACGATCTAAGTAGGGAAGTGGACAACAGCGCGACAAGAGAAGCCGAGGGTCGTGTTCAGTAGCGTGCAGTAGCAGAGGTTTGCTATAGGCCGACATATGACAGCTATTTATGCCGCACAGAAATCCGATCTTGGGGCCCTCAAAAGTACTTTCGCCCTTAAAAAACAGAGGTGTTATTGGTCTGCAGAGCTGGGGACCAGTCGTGGCCGCTGACATCGAGAAGCATCCACGGTACCCGTTTGAAGAGAGACATGCACACAATCCAATGCGGAGTCAGTGCGCGGGTACAGTGTTCTCCGGAGACGTCAATGGACGCATCGGCACTGTAATTCGCGCTCTCACCTTTATACTATGGAGGGTAGAAGAAACATCTTGTATACAACAAAAGTAGAAGTGTCCGTCTATAAACAGCGTGTTGTTGTTGGAAGACTCACCGACATAGCGCTAGTGTAGGAAGTGGAAATGATGTGAATATGGCAGCTTTAAACAGAGCGAAATGTACCGGAGTGAACAATTTAATATTTTTCGAGCCTTTTGTAGGTACTTAAAATATAAACAGTATTTAAAATCTCAACTGTTTATTTTATTACTATTGAAGTAGGAAGTGTTTCTTTCGTTCTTAATTTAATATCCTACTCCAATAGTGTATGAAGCTGTTTGTAATATCCTTCCACTTGCTATTGTGGCGCCATCTTTATTGGCTCAGATTTAATACGCTTTAATACACTGAGATGACGCTACTTACTTCTACCCTCTATACTGAATATAATTTTTAGGCAATTCTATTGAGTAATCACACCGTGGTTACAGTGGTCTGTCGGAAAAGCAGTTGAAGTTAGGTTTACGTCTGTCGAAGACCGGAGGAAATGCTGTATGTTATACAACTTAACGAATTTCGTAAAACAGTTTATAGAATGCACACATTGCCAACTGAGTTTGTCGCCGGATCTTCTCGATGGGTCGCGATTCCGATCCGGTGGTAACAGCTCTTAGGCTACCGGCGAATAAGTCGGAAAAAAGCATACATTCCAAGCCTCATGTACTTTTATTCCTATCTAATTGCCAGTAGCTTCGAGATGCTGCTAAGAGCAACAGCAGTGCTTCGCTGAACCACCCACCCGCGACCCAGTTAGAATATCCAGCGAGATACTCAATGTGTCTACGTAATGTTGTAAACAACGACCTAAAGATTTGAACTTACGAATCCCTAACAAGGTTATCGCATATTTTCAGAAGGAATCCCAATAAATTAGTTGCAGCAAGTAGGTACATTCGTTCATGGCGCTATGACTACAACGCAATTCTTGTTACATTTTCGGTTCGTAATCTTTTGATGAGTTAAAAAGCTTGTTGACTTGTTTCAGCTACAATCCACGGGACGTGAAGTTGTTAATAACATTAGCGACTATACGAACACTAACAAATATAACAATGTAGCGAAATACTATCGTAGAATGTGTGTACCGTTATTATTATTTATTTAGTAATACTAGGATCGTTCAATAATAAGATTGTTAAGTTTTCGTAATGTCGACGATTGTAAAACGAACAAAACCAAACGCGAGCAACAATTAGCACCGGATCAAAAGAAAAAAAACAACTATAAAATATTACACCTTTCCCAAACTACCAACTAAACACTTAAAGGCCACACAAGGAAACACAGCTAGCACACTTTCCCCGCACTGCACACTGTTATTCACACGTTTATGCACTTAAACAAGTTAGGATGTGAGTTTTTAATGTTTTTTTACGCGAATTAAATGTTTTATTCGTGTTTTTTTTTGTTTATTTTGATGATGGAGTCGCGAGCGCTGCAGCTGTGTGACGTAGGCCGGCGCGCTATGGCGTAATGTCAGTGTTGTCTGGTTCGGAATAAAATTTGCCGAGTTCTTTTCGGGATACAAAGATCACGCATGAAAGTTTCATTGGTCTTAAAAAAAACGGGAACACGACTATACCTAAGCTAGTTCTTTCCTATAGTTTATTGATATCGGAAGTTTTTTTATCATTATAATCAAATCAAAAGCAGAACGAGGCTGCAGCTAGCTCGATCGACAGCAACAAAAACATCTTCTTTTTCTCCACCTTATCCCACTAGGTGGGGTCAGCACAGATAATTTTTCTCTTCCGTTCTCTTCTATCAACCGTCATCTCAACACTCACTCCTCTCTCTCTCATATCGTCTTTTACACACTTCATCCAGGTCTTTATCGGTCGACCTCTTCCCCCTCTACCTTGCACTACCATTTCAATACATGTCCTAGGCACATGCATCTTCTCTCTACGCACCACATGTCCATACCACGCTAAACATCCGCTCTTTAATTTGTAGATTACCGAGGCTACTTTCACACTTCCTCTGATATACTCGTTCTTTATATTGTCCATTCTTGTCACTCCACACATCCATCTCTACATTCGCATCTCTGTCGCATGCACTCCTCAACAAAAACTAAAAAGTTTAATATAAATGTGGTGTCCTTGGACATCAGGAAAACCGTTACCCGTGATTAATATAAAATTAAGATTGTATAAAATTTTAGGGGAGAACCCTTAAAATTCGGTATTTTGTTAAAGTTGGTAACATTCAAATAAATGTCAAATGGCCACCAATCCCTAACTAAGATACAAAAAGTCACTGGAGTTAAAATTTTGTTTAATGACCTCGTTTTGATTGTTGTCTCTTTTAATTTTTATCCTAAAAGATAATCCGAAATATAACAGACTCGATTTTTTTTGTCTTAATTGTTTTTGGAGTTTACTCCTTTAGAATCGATTTACATATATAGGCCCGGGGTATGAAAATTATGGGGACCAAAATCGTACTAGCATGTCACACGAAATGCGTTATGCGCCTGATTGCGCATGTCACACGAAATGCGTTATCGCAGGTGACGCCGGGCTGCTGCGCCGGCAGTCCGCCACAAAGCCTCGTACTGATCGCGCGTTTCTCTCATTATTGTATTTTCATATATTTGTTAGTCGTTTGTTTTGTGTCTCGTTAATTTGTTAATAATCTGTAGTGTATCGTGTTGTCGTAATATAGAACTATTTCTCGTATTGTTTCGTTTAATTTTTTATATCCAGTAAACTCCAGTCGTGCGTCGGAGCGGACACACACACTTTTTTTTACTAATATTACGTTCTGAAATGATCTTTTATTTTGTTATACCAACATATTTCGAAGTCACTTTAGTGAGACTAAGGTGAGATTCTCAACATTAGTTAGGCATTGGAATATACATACCTACATGTAGCATATATGAGCCAGTTATAAATAAATATTTATACTTCCTTGTATTTCCTTATGAACACACTTGTGGCTTAGTGAGATTTGGCGTAGGAATGTGGGTTCGAATTCACTGATGGAACACGAAATTTCAAGTCATATTTTAACGATGTTAGGGCAAACCAGTTGACGGTTCAACTGGATTTAAGTGGTTAATAGAGGCAGAAGCTCAAGAACTACACTCTTCATGTTGTACCAAGCAATCGTGACTTCAATCTTAATATTATGTCTATGGCCTTAGATTATTACCACTTAACACCGTTTGGACCGTTAGCACGTCTACCCAACACATAGAGAGCCTAACACTACGCTATCAGTAAGTAATTGTTAACTTTGAAACATAAGGAGCCTATTTCTTACCTCTTCAACTTGACTGAGTGAAGATCTGCTCTCCCAGTCATCCCAAGTGTCGCGTTCACCTAAAACGTAAAGAATGCTCACGACCGAATGTGTGATGTAGTGTGAATTTACCTATTGTTAAGTGAATTCAAAGGATAAAACCCACACCATAAATGCCATAACGTTACTTCAGTCATGAGGTTTAAGTCTCAAAATTTTTATAGTACTACAGGTCCTACCTTTCCAACAAAAGCGCATCACTGCTTCTCCACTGAAATAGATCTGAAGTTACCTAACTGTGCAGGCTCAAAAGGCCCCTTGCCAACAACTTTTCAGGGGCCAGAATGTGTTTAAAATAAATCCACTTACAATAGCTGGTGTCACTGCTGGCCCCAAGACTCCTTCGATGCAGTGGAACGCCTACTGACATCATGGACCTTAAAAAGAAATACCTAAAAAGTATAAACCAATAGGAAAAAACCAATAACAAAACTGCAGATATCATTTTGAGGTCACAGCCTTACTAATGATAAAATGAAGTGCTAAAAGCCTTCATTAACTTATCTTTGAAGCCTTCCAGCAGATATAGGCAAGGCCATACACACCCTGAACTTGCACAAGTCAAAACAACTGTTCAAAGTTTTAATCCTCGCCAAATAAAATACATGTCAATGCCTAGAAATATCAAGGTAATGAAGCAAATTGACTTAAGAATGAAGCTGTGAACCTTTCTTCAGACATGAGGTGTATTGGCTCTTCAGTTGTATATATCTGACCACCTATCAGACAAGCACTACTGGTTCGCGGTATACGCATGCAAAGTGGTGATACCTACCAATGCGGGCTCTCGAGCGTAATAAATACTACCAGTAAATATACGTAAAAAAAATATTATTTAATCTCTTATTTAAGATAGGAATTAGGGAGACATTGAGGTAGAGAAGATCCTAAGAGTCCCAGGTCGTCTGATCGCATTTTCTGATCTTTTCATAAACATTTTAAATTTAAATTAACATTTAGTACATAGTGCAACTAGTAAGTGCGTAAAGCGTAAATTTGAAGATTATTAATTATCATTTAAACACTCACCTGACGCCTTTATGTATTAAACACAAAGCATAAAGAACTGCAACATGTATTTTTAGTTAAAACATATTCTACTTTTACAATGTTTAGCTTAATTTTAAACCCTAAAATAGCTATTTTAGCGGCTCACACGCCTACAAGAAAACCAAAACTGTAAACACTAAATGTATCAAAGAACTCATTCAATATACAAACGTGTGCTTAATAAAGGTATCTTAATTCATAACTTCGATCATTTTCCTGAAAATTATTCTGAAAATCACTGAAATAACTTAGATAAAGAAACCACCATTTTCTAACTGCTAATACATTTAATCTTGAGAATAGCTTATTACGTACGGAATAAAGTTGAAATTTGATAATATTTTGTGAATGACAGTCGTGCGAAGAGTTCAACGCCCTTTGAAACGTCAAATCGATGTGTTTATTCCAGAGACAAGTACGAGAATATTTTTAGCTTTAATTGTACCTAGTTATGATTGGCAGCAGATCGGAATTGCGTGCCCATTCACAAATTAACCCAGTTTGATGAGAGACACATCATAACACTTGGGGATCCATCAGAGTCTCTCCATCAGGAGAGATTGATTTGATTCTAGCGTTAAGTAACAACTGGACGAAACGATCTTAGGAATTTCACTGTATGAGAAGTCCAAATCAGGCCTGTCACACACTTAAATGGCCGCTGATAAGTTTTAACGCCTATAGGAAAAACCACAGATAAATATGATAGCCTTGTTTGTGTAGGGATTACTGATCGTGATTTCTATACAATATCTAACCTCGATTCTTCATTGCTTCAGCTTTTTAATTAAGATATTTGACATTGAGCGTTTGAGCTGAGACGAAAATGACGGGGTCAGCTCTCGTCGCGTACAACTGAGTACTATAACAGGCTGATAAACATGATGACGTATGAGGTCTTAATATCTAGAATGTTTATTTAATTCAGTGTTTGTAAGAAAACAACAAGTAAACACAAATTTTATTCAACAAAAACTCAATCCTTCTTCTTTTTAGCCGGAGATTCTTCTTGCGCGCTGCTTCTTCTCTTCCTGCTAACTTCTGTTTCCGCCTCAGGAAGGCACTTCTTGAGGCGGGCCGCCTCCGGTGAGTACGCCCACAATATTAACTCTAAATGTTCCGGGGTCGGTTCGCCTTCTTCGTTGAACAGCTTCGCCTCAGCATGCTGCGGGAGCGAGACGGATATATAGCGCAGGCTTCGCACAAAGTTGAACATTACAATTAGATGAACTAGAACATACCGTGGCTTTGAGCGGTTTTAGCGCGTTGTTCCTGACGATGTCCCAAGTGAGGCCTCCCTCCGACTCCTCCACGGTCCTCAGCCTCTTGTATTCTCCATTGACGGAGGAGTAGGCCGCTATGAACGATTTCTGTGGGGTTCAGAGTTTCGAGAGGTAAATTCGACAGCGGTTGTTCGTTGAAGCGATGTAGCCGCTTCTGCGTCTGGAGTAACTTTTACCATCACCGATTTCCTACTGAAAACTTTCAGTCAGATCACCCAAGAAGATGAGAGGAGCGATCCGATCGTACTGTTTGATGGGAAGGATCTAGAGACTGCTGCTATCTGGTTCAAGGACTATCCACTACTGTCATCAGAAGACAACAGTATCTACATAACAACGCGGACGTGTTGAATTAATTACTGTAATTTAATTCCAATTAAGTAAGATGGCCGGTACATAAAAGGCCTCATCGTACAGTAAAGGGTTCTTTATTGCCCTTGTAGGCACACGAGCATACGACCCACCTGGTGGTGACTGATTACCGTCGCCCATGGACTTCAGCAATGTCAGGGGCAGAGCCAAGCCGCTACCTACCGAAAAGGATGGAGGGTAGAAGACAACGCGCGAGGTAAGCAATGCGGTGGACTGACCAAATCAAAACTTCCCCTAAATGAGGGCAGTAGGATGGCTTCCAGCAGGGAGAGATGGCGGGACATCGTGAGACGCCTCAAGCCTCTCACCTCCAGCACTACATGACGACCAGAACCACTCCATCAAGATTGACACAATCGAGAAGATGAAGAAGCAATTCCCAGCACAATACGGACCTGCTGCTCAGTGACGCTCTCCCCGGCCAGCTGCTCGGCGGCCCGCACCACGCCGAGACTCAGGTACGGGTTGTTCTCTTTGCTCAGATGCAAGCTCTCGAAGTCGTCGAGGAACTTCTCGAAGACCGTTATGGCCTCCTTGATGTTCGATACCTTAGTCTCATCTCGGGTGCCTGAAAGATGATGAGGTTCTAGATTTTCGCGGACATAATGAGCTCTGCAAAGTGACCACTAAGTACCACTGACATCGTCACCGCTAATTAAAATAATTTCTGCGATGCACTACGAATGATTTTCTGCTGGCTGAATTCAGTACTCAAGAAATTGTGACACAGATTTGAGAGCATACTCACAAGTCAACACCCGCTTGGCTCTCCCTATAAGGCCCTTGACGGCCAGTCTCTGGTAATCCGGGTCTCTCCCGTCCAACACTTTGAGGGTCCCTTCTGCGGCAGACTTATCCTTGAAGCCTAGGCCCGGCACAGTGTCTGAGGGTAGCTCCTTTTTTTTCTCTTTCTTTTCCTCCATTTCTACATCTGACTCCTTAAGGAAGACGATAGTTATTTTAATCCAATTGCGCGATAACAAACATTATAAAAAGGTGTAAGACGAACCGACAGTTCTAAGTCGGTTATGGACAGCAGCCATGATGCAATAGACAATTCAAGTATGGACTCGAATTTTCTTTTGCATCATGGCTTGCATATCGTCGAATATCAAAAACGAATATAAAAAGAACTAGTAAAATCGAGAACGCTCGATAAGTACAACGCCATCTATTATCAAATAACGGAAACCCATATCAAAACTACTCGACCTGTCAGGAATGTTCTCGATAATTCTAGGGATGTCGTATCTATACTAATACATAAATCTACAGTGGTTTTTACGGATGTTCCGTTATAACTACTGAACCATGTATCCGATTGACTTGAAATTTGGTATCCAAGTAAAAAATACATGTATTTAATGGATAACCTAATATTTATATGAGTGTTGGACTCCCTAATAATAATGACAATAAATAATAATGTTAATTTTAAATGCCCAGTGAAGCGGACGAGTACGGCTGCGGCTAGTCGACTATAAAAGCACTGCAGAGATGCCGTGAAGGCAGTTAGTAATCGGAACTACTCGAAGCGAAACAGCGAACGGACACCTGAAGCGAAGCGGAACAAGCGAATTACGAATTGTAAAGTGTTCTGTGAGTCTTCTAACTGTTAAATTGAGTTTTAGTTTGTACTTCAGTGGAAGTTTTATTTATCCCGAACGCCAGCGCGTAACGGTACCTTATCGCTTTTATCATCTTTTTCAATGTCATCTTTCTTCTCTTTCTTTTCGGGCTTCTCTTTTCGCTCCTTGTCGAGGTCCGCGAGCCAGTTCTCGAACACCTCCATGGCCTCTTTGATGTTTTTGATTTTCTCTTCTGCTTTCGTCACTGGAAGAGTTAGAGTTAGCGGAGGAGTGAGATGGCAGACGAGCTCTCTGTGACGTGAGGTCATTACACACTAACAGCTCGCCGCACACAGACACCTCATTCGCGAAACAGTTGCCTTTTATTAGTTAGGTCTCCTGAAGGCGCTCGGGCAGTTGTTAGCAAATCCTATTCCTTGCTGACTTTGCTCCCCAATATGTCTTCGTGAAACTGAGAAGGCCTCCAGGTCACCAATAATCCTTACCTTATAAAAAAAAGAAGAAAAACCAACAGACTGGACGGGGGCACCCAGCCTGCGCGGTCTTCCGTGACATACTAAGAATAGTCACATTCTTTCATCATGGAAGTCGTTCGTGAATACGTGTAAAGATCTTATGACTAACTGCGACGTCCTTTGTCTATTGCCTTAACAGACAGACGGTCAGTTGCCCGTGTCGCCAATGGACATCAGCAACGACAGTCCGATTATGCACTAATTCGGCAATCATTCTGAGGTTTCGTAAGCACGTCCCGGGGTTTCGTAGGGGGGACTTACTTGACAGAACCCTCTTCGCTCTACCGAGAAGTCCTCTCACTGTCAGCCTCCTGTAGTTCAGGTCGTGCTCCTCCAGGAGCCGCAGCGTGTCCTCCGCCTTCGCCTTGTCCTTGAATCCGAATCCTGTATCTTCTTTATCATCTTTGCCCATTGTTCTGAAACACAAAACAATGAAAAGTTCCACGTTAAAGTCAGATGCATACTGTGCTATCGGACGATCCGAGAAGTTTCTGACGATCGTCCGAATCAACTCTACCTATAGTTAACTTGACAGACCTTTCGTTTTTATATAACATGCCTTTTAGAGAGAAAGAAAGAGAGAAAGAGAGAGAGAGAGAGAGAGAGAGAGAACTTCCAGATCTAATTGCAGATACAATGTGCCCCAGAAATAAACGGTCGTAATAAATAAATAAGCACTTCATACAAAGGCCCAATCTATGATTTCTACGTTTCTCTGAGCCCCGGACACACAGAGAAGCCTCTCCAACCTCTGTCACCCACACCATCACTTCCTGCGAATTTAGCTTAAAAGTAACGACAAAGCGAAGATCTTCCACCGAAAAATATTTTGTTTACCTACCTAATTAATCAAAGTAAATTCATAGTAATTCTGTTGAAATTAAAATAGAACTAATAAGCCACGAGAGCGCATTATCGAATTATAGTGGGTTCTATGGTTAGTGCAATGCCATCTATTGTTGGCAGCACGGAACTAAAGTTAAACTAAAGTCAAACAATATTAAATTCGCATTGCTATTGCTATCCCAAGGAACGCATTACCGGAATAAAACTTATACGATGTGCTAATCCAAGAAATGGTCTGCCTATATCTATCAATTTTCAGACAAATCATTTCAACAGCTTACACGTGATTTACTTACAAATATCCACACGTCTTCACAAATGTTTACACAATATTAATGAAATTAAAGAATTTTATCAAAAACGCCGGGCTCCGGATGACAATAATGGATATATTTATACATGAAGCTGTGTCGTAATAATGTTATCGACGCTGCGATAACTATATTTATTAAAACTGCATTTGGTCTTAAACAATAAATAACGTAATGGAGCATACGGGACGTGACCAGGCTGATTTTGGGCTCGACTCGACGGACGCCGGTGACAGCTTAACGTATGGTAACCCGTGAACTCAACCCTCAATCAAATCTACAAATTCTTCAATGCTACTTACGATTAGAATGAGTCGTGAGAACTGTAATAATGTGTCTTAGTAAAGTATTTTTGGTACAATGATTGGAATAGTATGAATGCTAACTAAATATTTGCATTTCAAAAAACTGTATGAAGGCGGCCGGCCACGCGCTACGCGGCTAAATTAAAAACACATTTACGTTCGGAAACATTATTTCGTTTGTCAAATAAAAAATCCATATTTTTCTCCCTGAAACACGCAAAACCTAACATTCACTATCTAAAGACAGTTAAATTACTAGCTTTATCATATTGAATCTCTTTAATTACGCTAAATATGAATTATCAGGTTTTTGTTCTGCCTATAAGAATGTTACGCTTAGTGTAAATATCATATCCGCCACCCTCAAAATCTTTAGAACAAGCTCTTAAAAGATAAAAACTATTATAATGATTAATAAAAAGAAATTAAATATTATTTTTAAAAACATTAGTACCCGATTACATTTTAAATAAAATCAAAAACGTTCAGCTGTTTTCGAACGTGATATTTTGACACAATGTCAGAACGACGCGCAAATTTATCCGTTCGACTATCGGAATAAAGCTTACATTTCCACAAAAAGTTTATCTCATGTGTTTTTACTGAAATTTGATACCGAAAATAACTATTTACTTTTCAATTTAGCTGTGTTCAATGAATCTTTATGAAATCGACCGAAATATTTACGTTACGTCATCGGCTCCTCGCTCCGAGGTCACGCCGACTTCGGTGACATCATTGAACCTTGAAAATAAAGTTAAAAATGCGTTTTAAGTACTAAAATACACATTGAATGCGATTTTACTTCCGTCTTGGAGCGATTAGACACAAAAACCCGGACAACCAGCTTAATATTTTTTCAAGTCGACTGTAACGCATTGCAGGCTTCACTATAAATTAGTTACTTAAACTGGCAGAACGCTAAAAGGCCAAAGAAGACAGTTATGTATGCAGTCCGGGATTACTCCATTTTTTTGCAAGTATGTGGCTAATTAAAAGCAACGTCTCAAATACTCAAGACTTGTTGAACCTTCACCTCAGTTGCTACTTTATTATCACAAAAATTTAAAAAATTGTTATTTGTATATTTAGAAAATTTAGAATAGCGCCATCTTGTACTACTTTCTTAAACTAATTCCTATACAAAGAAAAGTTAAGGTTTACTTCAAACATCTGAAGGAATGCTATGCCGATATAATAATATTATGTAGTTGAGATATCGACCGATACCATTTTCATAACAGAGCAACGATATATTTTAAAGTATCGTCATCTTATGGTCGGAAAACAGATGCTTACAGTGCTGCCATCTATCAATATTTGTTTTACAATTTAAATGTGATCGTGCATTTCATAAAATGTACAAATTATGTAATAGATTGCCTTTATCAAAACGATATCTTCTATTACAAATTATACACATATCGGGGTCTATGACTCTTTGCAACGGTACGCGAGTAGTTAGGCCGTGTGAAATAGTTTGGGTTTTTATTTTATTGTTTCTTTTGGATTTAAACGTCTAATGGTGAATTATTAATGCAGTATAGTGATAGGGTACAAGAGTGGGGAAATGAAATATAGTCACTGGATGCGGTTTCTTGGGATTATCCAAAAAGTACACTGACGTCTCAGTAAATTTCCATCATTTTACTGAAACACTGTTTCATTTCATCTCATCTCGTTTTATTCCATTCGATCTTATTCAATTTTATCCTGAGTTATTACTATATCAGATAATTTTTTTCGTGACATAGTCATTTAAAAAAAATAGTCTTCTTACTTATCCACGTTTTGGGTGTCACGTACGTATTTCTTTGCCTATCCAATGAGCGAAGCAAACTAGTAATTTCCATTTGTCAGCGACTTGTACTTTTTGGCGGGAACGCGAAGAGCGAAGTTTGAATTGTTTTATTTTGTCTATTTAGTGTTTCTTCAGGTATAAATCTGTTATAACGGTGGCTTATTAACTTTTTAGTATCTGTGAAAGTGCACAAATGAAACAAAGCCGCTGGACGTAGCTCCTCGGGATCTTCCAAAAACTCCACTGAAAAAGTCTCAGTAAATAATCACTATTTTAGTGAGACTATATTTCATCCCATATCATCTCATTTCATTTCATAGCAATTTATTATTGTTCTAAATTAATCAACTTCATTTCATTTCATACTATTATATTTCATAAAAAAAATATATAAAAAATTAGACTATATAGTATGATACTACTGCCTTACCATTTGGAAAAATATAACTACTACTACTGTCATTATTGTCATTGTTGTCTGTCATTTTCACATTGCCCATAGACTATACACTTAATATATTTGAGACATTGCTTTCCACGCACTTGAAAACATACGCATTGCGGTATTGTTTCTTCGATTTTCGTCTCCAAAAATGTGTTCCGCCAACCTCAAACCAATGTTCAGAGACCTTACAGCCGAGGACCCCGACCCAGAAGTCACGGAAATCGAGTCATTTTGCATAAATTGTCATTCAAATGTAAGTTTAACTGCACCATGAGATTTTTCTCGAAAACCATTATTATCCTATTAGAAATCAATCGTGTGAATCAAAACTTTAATATCGATACCGAGGTTTGTGTTTTATAATGATTTTTAACAAGTTAATTGAGTTTTAGATTTGTAATGTTATTTTAATCTGAACGTCGAAGTGTGTCGTACGTTTAATAAATTTTACCGGTTTCGCCGTTTCTCCTGTTTCAACATGATATTTCAGGCTCGACACAACAGCAGCTACGCGCTAGCTAGCTAATCTCTTTAAGTCCTTTTATTGTGTTGCAGTATAATTAGAGTTCATCGAATGTCCGAGATTCAATAAATACCACAGACGCAACATTTACTCATAACATTATTTTATTACGTAAAAGTGAAAAAACAGGATTTTTAATTGATAAAGCATTTTAGATAGCCAAAGCTATGAGACACGAAAAAAAAAAAAAAAAATTTTTTTTATTATTTCTTACAAACAAATTTTCTTAAAGAAATTATTTACCACCTTTCATCCTCTTAAAGGACTATGTCGGCGACGATACCTAAACGTGGGGGGCACGCGGAAGCGGAGCGCGGGGAGACCCGGAACAAAACGTGAAGACAGACAGACGCGACACAGACGCGTGCGCAACACCAACATAAGCAATAAGCCGCAGACTTAATGTCAATCGAATATATAATATAAAATTGTAAAAAAACAAAGTACATAATAAAAGCATAAAAATATAATTATATGATTTTGTTCAATGCCTGGACAGACTATATTATGCACTAAGTGCCAGTGGCTTAGCCATCACATCTGATGGCCCATGACTGGTTTATTAGATGGCGACATATTATAAATCAGCTTTATTGTTCTGTCCATGTGTGGTCCCCCTCTTCCTTCAGTCGATCGCTCATCGCTGAATATCGTGATGTGCCCGCCTGTGACCTTTTTTAGTAATTTGTAGCCACTTTTAAAATTGTAAATAGCTTACAATTGTTCTTTGAGTATCTGTTTTGCGACACTGGTACTAATTTAATATAACAAAAGAAATATAAATATAACCCAAGTGACATTACCATTACCAATTGCCATTTTTTGCCATCAGGGTATGACCAGGGTATTGCTCACCAGGATACCGCACTACAAGAATGTAGTGATAATGTCGTTTTCTTGCGAGGAGTGCGGCTATCAGAACAACGAGATTCAACCAGGAGGAGAATATGAGGAGTTCGGAGTCAGGTATTTTTGAATTCTCTACCAAACAGACTTGGTCAGACGAGCGGGTGTTTAGCGCTGATATATCCTGTACATAGTTGTCTATTAAAGAACAACAGAGTCTCTCTAAACTCAGTCTTAGCTAAACATAGATTTATTATATTACAATTGAGTCTACAAAAATTCATGAACAATTAAAACAAATCAAAGTAATTTTTGATGTAACAGTTAGTACGTGTACCATCACAAAATAAATATCATTTCTGTATCATTGTGCTATATTGTAATTACAAACATTACTAATTAAATATTAACTAGAGGTCCCGCAGTAGTCGAAATTCGACTATAATTAATTGGAATTTTAAGTTTGTACACTATTATGATTGTATTTTATACTTCTATAATCTCAAATTTCACCAAGACTACAACACTATAAAAAATTTTAACAAAGGCAAACAATATTTAATCTATTCTCAATTTGACAAGACATCAAGAACAAAAGTTTGACATAGTATGCATGCGTGTGTGCGTCAAATACATGGTATGTGGTGCGTGTAATGTTTTCTTTATTGATTTAATGTATTTTTTATGCATTATTTTAAAAAAATATTTGCGTTATGCACTTCTTCTCTATATTCTCTATAAGTGTGCAAAATTTCATACTCCTCCGTCCGCGCAATTTTCGTAAAAAGGTATACAACGTTTTTGCTTCATGTATTAATATATAGATACATACATACATAGTATCCTTATACTTTCATTTATACAGCAAATAATGATGCAATTAATCTATGAGATGTTTACCCAAGAGTTTGTTATTCCAGATGGAAGCTGCGTGTTGAATCCCAACAGGATCTGAACAGGCAAGTGGTCAAAAGTGACTACACCAGCGTCAGGATACCCGAGCTGGACTTTGAGATAGCAGCACAGAGTCAGAAAGGGGGTGAGTCGGTCTGTCTACCCTTATTGTATACAAGAATCAGTCAAATCACTTAAAACAAACAGAGTTGTAAAGAATTGATCGTAGAAACAGTGCTATCATCAGCGTTACTAAGTAGCAAGGTAGATTCTTTTATGAGATTGTGGAGGCAATATGATTCAATTGATTAATTATAGTAAAGTATAGTATAGTAGTAGAAATTTGAATGGATTTGTAGGAAACTGCTTACGAGTATGACTTTTGATGGAACTTGCGGCCACCCGGTGTAAGTGCTTACTGACGCCCTTAGATCAATGCCACCACCCTCGAATATATAGTTAAAGTTATTAAAAACCTGACGGAAGACATGATCTAGAATGACTATCACCAACCAGTTTTTACCATATGTCTTTGTCTTATGTCTATGGTCGGTATGACTATGGACTCAGATAACCACTTAATATCAGACAGGCCGTGACCTCATTCACTCGTCTCCTGATAGTGTTCTGTGTTTAAATTACGAAAATTTCCAGAGGTGACAACTGTCGAAGGAATTATATCTCGAGCTATAACCGGTCTGAATCAAGATCAAGAATCTAGACGGAGTCAGCATCCCGATGCGGCGGCTAAGATTGACGAGTTTGTGTCTAAGCTTCAAGCATTGAAGGATCTGTCTACTCCTTGGACACTACAGCTTGAGGATATAAGCGGTTAGTTATATTCCGAACAAAGGTTTCAATGGGGTTTCAAAGATTTGAAGGGAATTTTTTTTTAATGGACACATTACGCACAGTCATTCAGCCTCAATTTAGGTTGGTTCTTAATCACTTAACATCTCCTGTGAGGCAGAATGTTCAATTCATTTTGTGTTTATGAACTACAAATGAAGCTGTCTTAACAGGGAATTGCTTCATCGAGAACCCCCAAATGCCGAAGAAGGATCCTCGCTGTGAACGGACCGATTTCAAACGGAGCAAAGCCCAGAATCACCAGCTGGGCATCTTCATGCACGATGAGGTGAGTTCTGGAGTAACTACTGTGTTATTAACGCTGTCAGTGCCGGTTATTAACAATATGATGAACACTGACACTGAAGTAGTTTTAATTGTGTCCAATGTAGGATAATTATGGCGCGCACGAGGTCATTGACCTCATTATTCGCAACCGACTTCAAAAAAGGAGGTTGTTTCTGAGTATGTTTTGAAATTGTCTCAGTGGTGTCGTTATATCCGTCCTCAGGTTCAAGACGACCTGACCCCGACCCCGCTGACACCCTTCTCGGAGAAGCTCCTGACTCCGGCGGACCCGGCCGAGTGCAGCCTGGAGCAGATGACGGCCGACGAGGTCCTGCAGTTCAGGACCAACTGCCCCGACTGCAACTCGCCCGCGAACACCAATATGAAGATCACCAGTGAGTTATTGTGATGGTATACTCATTAGAAGTAAAATACTAGTTTACAGTAGACGTATTGTTACGCCGGTAAGAGTAACGCCACCTATCGCCGAATAGTCGAACGAATATAGAAGGATCTAGAATGCTCGAGAATTGCAACGTCATCTATTGTCAGATAACGGAAACTACTACTAGAGAAGTGTGGAATATTCTCGATAATTCTAGGGATGAGGTATCGCGTTGTAGGGATGGTACGCAGTCAGTCAGTAATCGGATCTACTCGAAGCGAAACAGCGAACGGATCACCTGAAGCGAAGCGGAACAAGAGAATTGAGAGTTTTAAAGTGTTTGTTGAGTGTTTTAAAGTGTTTGCGAAGTGTTTAAGTATTCTAAGTGTTGAATACAGTTTTGAAGTTTTACTTCGGTGTAATTCTATTTATCCCGAACCCTAGCGCGTAACAGTATGTTTAAATGTCCCCCTGCCCACAGAAATACCGCACTTCAAGGAAGTTGTCATCATGGCGACGACGTGCGACTACTGCGGACACCGGACCAACGAGGTGAGCATCCTCGGCCGCCGTCCCCCGGGGGGACCGGGGGGACCACTAGTGGTATATGAAGATGAAGAGAGTAGATCGATTTTTATTGCGAGTCAACGTCCTCGTGTAATGCGAGAGTCACAACAGGAAGGACTTACTGCTACAGCAGGACGAAAACTTAGCTAGTGGTAGTGCTACTGAAATAGGACGCGCTTTGAGACACTAGGTTGAGGTTTTGATTTCATTTCAATAATATTTATGCGAAGCGTCAAATAGTTTTGAGATGAAAAGGCCTTCACTTGGGAGGGAGACATTCTGATGCAATTGAGAGTTTGGCCTCACGTCTCAAGGTCGGTTTGTTAGGAAACTACATGTGCGGACCAGCCTTATCGTCACACGGGGGTCACCGTTAGAACTGGGACGCGCGACTTTTTTACAAAAATAAACAGAATGGTACTTATCTTTGCCTATTTCTGCGCGTATTGCTGCAAATGCCAGTGATATGTTTTTGTGCAGGTAAAATCCGGTGGCGGTATAGAAGACATGGGCGTGAGATTTGAGGTCCGGGTGGCCACTAAAGACGACTTCTCCAGAGATATACTCAAGGTACGTAAACAAGTCGGCTCGGAGGATCATAATATAGTCATATGTTTCCAATACGAGTGGTAAGATAAATTTTGTAAACTGTGAAATAAGTAAAGACAACACAGTAAATACTAATCGTTGGTTGTTCACGTCCCGCGCTCCGCATGTTTACCAATGCGTGACTATTTCAAAGCGACTGGAACAGACTTTTTTTAAATTCTGTCTTCTTATGAGAACGCGAACAGTGTACTCAACCGCTCAGTGAATTCCTGCTTCAATTCGATCAGGAGTATCAACATTTGAAGGGTGCGACAGAGACGATATTTGGACTCGACGCTTCTTGTATATGAGTCGACTATTATCAAAGCCGGCAATATGACTTTGGACAATTATTGGTAAATCAGAAAAACGAATTATTGACTTTGTATTCCATTGGCAGTCACAAAACTCTTCGGAACGACATCTTAGATAAATAACAGGTTAAGTATTAACCTTTATTTAATGCAGGTTTTGAACCGTATTCTTTGAAGGAGACGATTATATTCAAATCAATCTGTATTGACATATCAATAACATTTTTTTGTCCAAATGCACAGATTGCCACCTTTGATAATAGACGACTCATATATGAGTCGACTATTATCAAAGGCGGCAATCTGACTTTTGGACAATGATTGGTAAATCAGAAAAACGAATTATTGACTTTGTATTCCATTGGCAGTCACAAAACTCTTCGGAACGACATCTTAGATAAATAACAGGTTAAGTATTAACCTTTATTTAATGCAGGTTTTGAACCGTATTCTTTGAAGGAGACGATTATATTCAAATCAATCTGTATTGACATATCAATAACATTTTTTTGTCCAAATGCACAGATTTCCACCTTTGATAATAGACGACTCATATGTGTGATGAGCCGTACTAGATAGTAAACGTCGTGTTGCATGTGCCGCCGACAGTCGGAGACGTGCAGCATGAGCATCCCGTCACTGGAGCTGGAGGTGGGGGGCCGCGCGCTGGGGGGCCGCTTCACGACCGCCGAGGGCCTGCTGCGCGCCACCCGGGACCAGCTCCGACACTGCCCCGCCCTCACCGGGGACAGCGCGCCGCAACCCGCCCTGCAGCGGTACGCAGCGACCAGACCTCACGATACAAGACCCCAAGTTCTATTGTTTTACGTACGTAATTATAACTCGCAGGTTCATTGAGCGGCTCACCGACGTGCTGGAGCTGAAGGAGCCGGTGACGGTGGTGCTGGACGACCCCGCCGGGAACTCGTACGTGCAGAGCCTGGCCGACGACCCCCTGACGCCCGACGACGGTGAGCCCGCCGGCCCCCCTCCTTACTTAGCTGCGCCCCCCGGGGACCCACTGTCATTTACTATTGAATATCATTTCAGGGCTTAAGGTCGAGCGGTACGTGCGCACGTTCGAACAGAACGAGGAGCTGGGGCTCAACGATATGAAGACCGAGAATTACGAGGGGTGCTGACGTGAAGTCGTGAGGTCGCCTCAAGCCGCCCTGTACCTGCATTACCGCTTCGCATCAAACACAACGCAATATGAATATTAACGCCAGAGACGTAAAGTCGTATATAAATGAGTTCAATCGAACGCGTGGATCGCGCGATGATGAGGAGCCTTCAGATGTTCGGGAAATGCTTGAACAATGTATATATTGTCATGTATTGTATATATTGTTTAAATTATTATTATGTAAAATGTTAAAGGAAATTTGTACGTGTTGATAATTAAAATGGAAAAATATAATATTGTTTTATTTTTTATGTTATTTTAATTGTTGGCTGGAGGACGGCCCCGTGGATTGGTTAGGTTTATAGGTAGGTAGGTAACCTTAGATGGTTATGCCAGCGTAACCGAACGAGTAAGTGAGCTCACGGGCTCAACTTGAGAGAATTTGCCAACACTAGCCCTAGCAAGTGCAGCGCTTCGCTTCGGGAGATGAAAAGGAAGTTATGCTAATGATAACGTTTTGTTAATTTAGTTTTTATTCACTTTTAAAAGTACATTTATTGTGGCGTGCTCAAAAACTGCTTAGCGTCCGTCAAAGTGCACAAATGTAAGAAACTGTGGCTTCTTGGACCCCTCCAAAAAGTCCATTAAACTTAGTAAATAACCACCACCCACCACCTTACCGAAACATTTCTTTATTTCATCTAATCTCGTTTCATTTTATTTCATCCCAATTGTTTGCGGTCTCAAATAAATCAACTTAATATCATTTCGTTTCATATTGTTTTTCGTATAAAAGAATATTGTAAAATTTTACGTATATAATAATATAACGAATTATATTTAAGCTAAGCTATAAGGTCAAGAAACCGTAAGCCGTAAACAAATCGTAAAAACAGAAGCCACTTGCCATACTTAAACATAGTGCGTTCAAATGTTAGTGTTTCTGATTTATTTTATCTTGAAGCACACAAAATTGACAAGCTCACTCCAAGGTTTTAAAAAAATAATTTAAAGTCATGGTTTTAGAACATATCAGTCTGACAGTCAGTGTGTTTACGCTAATCGAAGAATTTTGTCGATTTACTTGGAAATTAAGCAAATGTATAAAAAACGCTAGAAGAATTACAAAGTGTTGAAAGTCCATTATGAAGACATATTAGACATTCATTTAATTCATTCACACGGTTAGATTCATTTAAAAAACGTTTTTAAACCTTAATTATGTGGAACGATACTCAAAACGCGATTTTTATGCCGAAACACGAGATAAAATCCGAACTGATGTGCTGTAGGGGATGCTTAGGGACGGGCAGGCTGTACAACATGCACCAGTACGGACTGGCGGAGCCTTATTCACTGCTCACCGGAATTGAGGCAAGTTCCTTTTTTTGCAGACCAAGTTTGGAAACAGAATGTGCATAGAGTGTTCGGCGACTAATTATAATTAGTTGACAATAAATTCGTGCATTAACGCCGCCTACTGGCTTCGTGCCGGGAATTTGGAGGAACTTTTTCAGGAACATTTATCTCATTATCTTAATGTGTACTTATTCATTCATGTACCATTGATGTATATAAGTTTTGAAGTAATGTAAGTGGATAGGAGAGTAGATCAAGGCCAAGATCACTTATTTGTATTAAATCTAACAGAGTCATTCAAAATGTTCATATTTTCAGTCGATCTGGCTTGGAATTGTACAAGACCTCTGATACTGGGCATCATATCCATGGGCTCTTTAAACCACTTAACATATTCCCTACTGTGTAGCATGAATCCCTACACTGTTCCCTACAACACATGTTCCCTACACTGACTCTGATCCAAATAGATTCCATTAAATTGTGGGGCTTATATACTTCATGTGGTGCAATCAATTTTTTTTATGAAAACTTTGACTGTGCTGTGATTAGATCAGTCGCATGTCATTTGGATGGCAATTTTGAATATATTGGTTAGTTATGTTTTGCATCTTAAACTTTACATAACATGATAATAATTATGATTTTTCTTAATTTATTTATGTAAATCATACACTAGAAACAAACTAATACAGTACAATTAATGTAATGCATAAGTAATGCAAGCTGCCCATACACCTCATAATGCCTGAATGTCTTCAAAGAACAGATCAGTAGGGAATTATTTGAAACTGAGCAGACTGTGAGCTCATCTGGACAATATTATAAAAATAACCTAACATCAGGCATTTGAAGATATTTGGCATTCATTGTATTACTCTTGTACCTGTTATCAACACAGAAATCTTAGCCTTGTGTGGTTGAATGTCAGTTTTAAAATGTATTATTTATACATTTTTATGTAAACCAATGCTTTTTCCAGTTGACAGATCCAAATCGTCCCCAGCAACTCTGCAGTATGTGTAGAGCCCTACTTATCAAGTACACCTCGTTCAGAAGACGATGTCTCGAAGCCGAGATGCTCCTACAGAGTTTGGCAGAAGTTAATCCGGTTGTGAGTATCAGTTTGAAGTAAAGAGATATAAATAATTAGTCCTTGCTAATTACCGTGACTGAATACTGTGCATAGAATGATGTAGAACAACTATCTTGGGCTCTGATACCAAGAGATTTACTGGTGGTAGGACCTCTTGTGAG
The DNA here is from genome assembly GCF_003987935.1 of Bombyx mandarina. The sequence goes on from NW_021011523.1 coordinate 1,758,210, forward strand.
TCCGCACGGGTAGGTACCACCGCCCCGCCTATTTCTGCCGTGAAGCAGTAATGCGTTTCGGTTTGAAGGGTGGGGCAGCCGTTGTGACAATACTGAGACCTTAGAACTATATCTCAAGGTGTGTGGCGCATTTACGTTGTAGATGTCTATGGGCTCCAGTAACCACTTAACACCAGGNTCTTGTGAGTCCGCACGGGTAGGTACCACCGCCCCGCCTATTTCTGCCGTGAAGCAGTAATGCGTTTCGGTTTGAAGGGTGGGGCAGCCGTTGTGACAATACTGAGACCTTAGAACTATATCTCAAGGTGTGTGGCGCATTTACGTTGTAGATGTCTATGGGCTCCAGTAACCACTTAACACCAGGTGGGCTGTGAGCTCGTGCACACATCTAAGCAAAAAAAAAAAAGATAACATTCATTGCGGTCCTGTGAGATGTACACAAATGAAAATTATTCATTCCATGCGAAGTGTGAATTCTTTTGGTATGTGCATGTTTATGAGCGGTAATGGCATAAAAGTGTCAGATTTTGGTTTGTGCCGAACACAAGTGGGAATACACAATCAAATCTATTGACGTATATAAATTCTTGCAACATGTACTGAAGTTACCTATTCTTGTGCTGTGTAATTTATGGGTAATAAGCAAAACAAAACTTAATAAAAATGTGGGTGGTGGTGGTAATTACTGGTGGCAGGACCTCTTGTGAGTCCACACGGGTAGGTACCACTACCCTGCCTATTTCTGCTGTGAAGCAGTAATACGTTTCGGTTTGAAAGGTGGGGCAGCCGTTGTAACTATACTGAGACCTTATATCTCAATGTGGGTGGCGTCATTTGCGTTGTAGATGTCTACGGGCTCCGGTAAATACTTGGATGATACCTCAGATGGGCCGTGAGCTCGTCCACCCATCTAAACAATAAAAAAAACGCATACTTGATTATGAGTTTGTGTTATCTGAATTAACAGATTACTTTCATGTTTGCCTTTGTCTTCATAATCTGAGCTATGAATCAGGCTTATTCACATTAGGAATACTTTATTACGGATAATGTTATCCAATGTTCAATCTAAACCATATTTGCTTAAATTCGTCAGCTAACAGTGGACAGCATATCAACAGTAGACCGATTGACGCACCGTCTCAATCCATGCAATCAAACGTCTCCAACGAACGTTGCCTACCCGGAAATCGAGGAGGAACCATCGATAGAAGCACCACAAGAAGACATGATCTACGAAGAGCCCCCTCCCAGTCCGGAACGAAAGAAGAAGCTTAAAAAGTCCAAGCGAAAGTTCTCGTTTGACGTCGAAGACTTGCAGCCTCTGAGCACGATCAAAACGGAGAAATTGAAACCGAAGAAGAGCAGGGTGAACAATCTCTATACGGACCCCGCCGACAGGGCCAAGTTCTCGGAGCGGTACGACGTGGACATCGTCGTTATGAGGAAGGAAGACGAGTACCAGGAGATGACGGACAGGAGGAACAGCGAGAAGTACTTGAGGGCCCATAACAAATGCGAGCAGTGCTACAAGGGGTTCATACACGAGGATACGCTGAAGAGACACGTCAAAGATAAACATGATGTTGTAAGTACGGTTCATTACGTTGTCTCTAGTTCTGCTCCTATCTCGTGCTTTTTGAATTGGATGGTACTACATTAAAGCTCGAAAAAAGCTGTCTTAGGGGATGGGGGGTGCCTATCTGGTAGCTACCAGTGCGCCCACTACCAGCCCTCTGACTGATATGGAGTACTCTACTTATTTGTGGTGGTGGGACGTCTTGTGAGTCCGTATGGATAGGTACCACCGCCAGCTATGAGAACTATGAGCTTCACTAATCATCTAAGCAATAAAAACCAGAGGAATCAGGAGAAGGACTAGACAAAGTTGTCGAGGGTTTGTGTGTGCATCACTAACCTGAAACTCCTCTCTCGCCGGTAGAATCTGGAGCACGTCTGCGAGTATTGCAAGTTCAGGTTCAAGGAGAGGTCGAACTTGTCGGGGCATTACCGGAGGCACCACAAGTACAAGTACATATGCCGGGCCTGCGGGATCACCACGAGGATGCGGTGAGTGACTTCTGACCTCGAATGACCAACACGTCATTCCGGATCCTCCCAATTCACTAACGGTGGTTTTAGGTGCTCCAAACACCAGTCATCACGAAGGGTTCGGCGAGCAAATTAACCCATAGACACAGCCCACTGAGTTTTACGCTGGATCTTCTCAGTGGGTCGTGTTTCCGATCCGGTGGTAGATTTTGCGAAGCACTGCTCTTGTTAGGGCCAGTGTTAGGAACATCGTAAGGTTAGAGCCCCGTGAGCTTACCTTCTCGCTCGGTGAATCTAGTATAAACCCTCGAGGTTGCTAGAATAGGTAAAGAAAAAAGAATGACCAGTAGGAAGGTGTCGTGTTATCTTTACTTGTGGAGGCAAGAGCTCGTCTTGTTGGTGTGGCGGCAATGGGACAAGGCATTGGGCCGCAGCCCTGTGCTCAGGTGCCGGTCAGAACTTGGTCCCCGTGCTGCTCTCATCACGTTGAAGTGGTTGTGATGTTGCAGCGAGCACGCGGTGCAGCACTCCAAGATGCACACGCAGAAGTTCGAGTGCAAGTACTGCGGGAAGGTCTTCAAGTGAGTAGCTTATCCTCATGTCCTCCTGCAGTCAGCGGGGTCCTTCGAGTCCCGCAGATATGTATACATCGTTCTAAGGATATTCACAGAAGACTTCCATGAAGGTATAACAGATGTAGATTTAGGGAAATGCAATGACTGGTGCTAAGGTGTTTTGTGATTCCGCAAGGGCAGGTACCACCGCACCGGTCACACTGCCGTGAAGCAGTAGGGCAAATGGCACTGCGGCCTCGTGTCTGCAGCTGGAGCCAGGTGTACCGCGCTGACAATTTAGCACTAAATGGATTAAGAGCTAGCTTATCATTGTTGCAATAACTAATACAAATTTAGAAGCAGTAGGGTCTGAAATCGTGAAGATCTCATATCAGGACCCCCAATGTGACTTGTCGATATTCAGAGCCGGTTTGAATGGTCGCACCTCATGTCTCAAGTTGCGGGACGGCTCTACGACCTCCGAGCCGCCATCTATGTTCCCGTACACTTCTAGAACACGGCGTCATGATCCTCAAACACTGATAGCGTCTTCCAGTAATTCGCCTTCACGTTCGGTCCCTGTGACCTCGCGATGCTGTTCAGACACAGTCCTCGCCTCATAAATACATTTATTAACGTAACAAGCGGCCTGCTCCGGCTCCGCTCAGGTCTTTAACATAAATTTCAACGATATTTGACGTTGTTTTATTTTTTTAAATAATAGTTTTCGCAGGGCAGGCGATGTAAAGAATATTGTAGGTAATTTTTTTACACCTTGGGTTACATTATTTAAGTTTTGGTAAGGATTCCTAATTTTTTTCAAAAAAGATTATAGCCTATGTCACTCGGGAATAGTGTAGCTTCCAAACAGTGAAAGAATTTTTCAAATTGGTTCAGTAATTTCGGAGCCTATTCAATATAAACAAACAAACAAATCTTTCCTCTTTATAATATTAGTATAGATTTCATTTAACACTGTGAGTTCCACACCGCCCCCTGTGCCCCCGCGGCCCCCCTGCCCGGAGCCGGCACGTGCGGCGGTGCGCGGGCTCAGTCCTTGCTGTTGCAGCACGAAGGGCACGACGTACCACACGCACGTGCGCAGCAAGCACGGCTCCGAGCTGCCCTGGTGCAGGATATGCGGGGACGCCTTCATCAGCACCAAGACTCACATGGAGAGACTCCACAAAGAGGTGACGTTGTTAATAAATAATGCTGGTGGAAGAGCAGGCACTTACTGCTCCGTGAATTTGTCGTGGCCTCATGAGTAAGACGCCCGGCGTGCTCGTATCGCTGCGTGACGGACTGGGGTCACCGCCACCCCGCCTAGTTCAACCGCGATGAGTTGTTATTGAACACTGTAGTATGGTTGAATCTTCACCCTTAAGGCTTCGTCAAACAGAACGCGTACTTGCGCGCGTCAGAACGCTAAACTAACGCCGCGCTATGACACCTAGATGTGTTGTACTACTATGGTAACATACCGTCAAACAAAGCGCCAGCGCTATAAGTACGCAGCGCTCTGTTGACGTCAGGCGTTGTAATTTTTTACAAATTTTATTTTAGCGTCCGAGTGAATGTGTATTAAAATACTAGTTAATGCCCGAAAAAATGATATAAATAGTTAGAAAATACCCATGCTTATACAATGCCACATCTGAATCACTCGACATCTTAATACTTTTAAATTTTCACACTGCTATCGAAAGGCACTATGATTTGGCGAATGCGTTGCGTCAAGGAGCGTTAGACTCATCTAGTCAATTTATGTGACCTAAAAAGAACGCGACGTTAAAACGCAGCGCTAAGTACGCGTTCTGTTTGACGAAGCCTTTAAGTCTCAAAGTGGGACCCCCGCAGGTGCTGAACCTGCCCGCGGCGTTGCGCTGCGCCGAGTGCGGCACGCAGTTCCTGAGCGAGCGCGCGGCGCGGGGGCACGCGGCGGGGGGCGCGGGGGGGCCGGGGGGGCACGCGGCGGGGGGACCGGCGGGGGCGGCGCGGTGCGCGGGGGGCGCGTGCTGCGTGCACTGCGCCCAGCGGTTCGACGGGGAGCGCGCGCTGCGAGACCACGTGCTCGCCGTGCACAAGGTGCAGTACTCCTGCGCGCAGGTGAGCCGCCCTCAGCCACAGTGCCGTGCTGTGTCCCACGTAGACATGACTCGACAAATATTGATATTCCAGTGCAACAAGACGTTCAGCCATGAGAGCAAGCTGAACAACCACCTGCTGGAGAAGCACAGCGAGGGCGAGGCCGACGCGCCGCCCGGCAGGAAGCGGTACATGAAGGTGGGGGCGGGGCGGGGGGACCGGGGGGGGTCGCACTCTCATGCGCATTTGAAATATTTAAAAAATCTATTTAAACATTACAGGTAGCGCCCGCCATGTGCCACATCTGTGGGAAGATAATAGCGGTGAGTACAGTGACCTCCTGACCCCATGACCTTAAGTAACATCTGACCTCAAAAGCGAATTTTAATCTCAACAAACGATAGGCAACTACAAAATGAGCTTTGATATTTAATAAAAGCTTCCAAAAGTGCCCTTTGACCTCCCAATGCTCAGTCCACGCTAGATTCCTCTTACACATCGAGGCGTAAATGTGTCGTATCTCGCTGACGGGATACCAGCCGATCGTCATCGCATCCGTTTACCTCCCTCCCGACAAACCCCTCCGGAACAGTGACATCGGCATGGGAGACTCTGTCATCCTGGCAGGCGATTCGAATTGCCGCCACACTAGGTGGAACTGCCATGGCACGAATTTAAGCCTTACCTCTGCTCGTCTCGATGTAACGCTCGCTGCGTCCCCAGGACCAGTACCACATGGTGTACCACCAGCGGATCCACACTGGGGAGAAGCCGTACGCGTGCTCCGAGTGCCCCAAGCGGTTCCGCATGCCGGAGCAGCTCCAGGTGAGTGGCGCTGGAGTAGTACACCAGCACTGAGTAACTCATCGGATCTTCAAACTAACTTATACAAATATCTTGATATTGGTATCGGTCACCTCCACTGACTCGCCCGTTGGTCCGCCGCAGAACCACGTGCGCATCCACACCGGCGAGCGGCCCTTCAAGTGCAAGTACTGCCCCAACACGTTCAAGACGTACCCGGCGATGAGCAGACACCACCTCGTGAGTACAGCGCTTGTAGTGGTCCCCTCATCGTCACGCCGCGCTCACGTGCTCCTGTGTCGCCAGGTGCACACGGGGGTCCGGCGCCACGCCTGCTCCGTGTGCGACAAGGGCTTCGCCACCAGCGCCGAGATGAAGGCGCACGTGCGGACCGTGCACATGAAGATCCCGGCGCGACCCCGCCCCCGCAGGTACCGCGCCGCCGCCCCCTAGCCGCCCCCCCTATCAGCAAGCGACCCTCTTACAGTACGAAGCTCGCCAAACTAACTATGGACTGTACAGAGCGGTACAAGACTAGCATCGGGGAGTCCCCCGTGTGACCCCCCACTGCCCCCCTACCAGATACTGCGTCACCAGTGACGCTTACTCGCGCGCCCTCTGACGCATCCAATGGAAATGTTCCCCGGAGTGGGGAACCGAGGGAGACAGGAACAACACACACATATAACATATTATATTGAAACTTTTACCAAAATTACTTGAGTAGCTTATGACAATTAACTGAACTGAATTTCCCAATCGCCCCACTGTGGGGGACCGCCTGTGAAACCCTCTAATGTACATATTACTCATTACACAAGTCAACAATATAAATATTTATTTCCAATCGATTCAAAGTGTAATTAAATAAATAAATAATAACGATATTTTGACTTTTATTAACCGTTATGAATATGTATTTTGTCTCTCTCTTGTCCCTACAGTGTGATAAAGACAATAGGCCTACACTGTGTCTTAGATATACGAAACATAATTGTCTCTCTTCCTGCCTTCATTATCATATATCTCCCTCTCAACTTCCGTTCGTCTCCTCCGATCACATTTTTCGTAACGCTCCCGTCACGCATTCACCAACTTGCTCCCTAAGTCAAGCGTGCGTAAAGGTTTACTTCGAAAACGAAGGATAAATCCCAAACGTGGAGCAATTAAAATGGTGCGCGTTCAACTTGCTGTACGTGAAAGAAGTGAAACTTCTTTTGCAGTGTTTAGTATTGTGGTTTTGTTTATTTTTCATTCTTAAATCAAATTTCTCTTGTAATAGGGAATGCTGTATATAAGAGAGACGATCTAGCTCGCTTTGTCCTCTCCCTCTCTCCGCGGTCGAGTGTTTCGCGGTCGAGTCTATTCTCTCACTCTCACTCTTCTTAAATTGTATCTTTTCTCTCTAGCAGTAACGAATCTGTCGCGAATTAAATTTCATCCTCAACGCGCCTAAAGAAGTTTCACTTCAAAAACTTAGCAGCAATCGACACGGCGCTGATAACAGAACCTAAAGTTGAGGATACAATGGAATTAAAACAATCTGTACAGTTTAATGATTATAATTTACATTTTAATTGGACGCAACACGTGGCTAAACGTGCGTCTGTCTATGGGTCGGTCGTCTGAGAGTTATGACGTCACGCGAGGAGGCCGCCAAGACTGGTCTCCGGGCTGCGTCCTGGTTAGGCTTCTTCTAAATAGTCCTCCTCTGGTATTTCCTCCTGGTCCTCGAAGTCTCCGTCGTCGACGCCAACCTCCTGCAATGCATTATGGCTGATCGGATCGTTACTGCTCTTGCTAGGGCTAGTGTTAACAACTTCGCTAGGTTAGAGCCCCGTGAGCTCACCTACTCGTTCGGTTACGCTGATATAGCCTCTTAAGGCTATCGGCATAGGTAAGTAAAAAAAGTGCGATTCAATATTGTGGTCCATCATCTGTTTCGTTCTCATGAAGCCGCCCCAGTGCAGAGGGACGGTAGCCGCTGGAAGCGGGTCGTCGGGTCGTTTGTCTAAATAAATATCTGGGTAATTAAAAATGAAAATAGATTGGCTAAAACGTCGAGTTACCGACGGCCGTGTGACCCTCAAGTGCAGCGCGAGCTCACCTCGTACTGCTGGTACTCGGAGACGAGATCGTTCATGTTGCTCTCGGCCTCCGTGAACTCCATCTCGTCCATCCCCTCCCCGGTGTACCAGTGCAGGAACGCCTTCGGAAACATGCGAGGGTTTTACAAACTGTCATCAACCATAGTTATTTGTAAGCCACGTGAAGGTTATTTTGTTTTATAATCTTAAGTGATTATCAGGGTCCATGGACATCATGCGAATGCCGCAGCCTACTTTGAGACATCAGGTAATTTAAACCCGCAGCAGTAATAGTCACTGTTCAAGATCTTCATTCACAACGTCAAACGGAACGCATATCCTAATTTGTTTGTATTATCTGTGCATTTTTCGTTCAATCACGACTTTGGGGGATTTTTTGGCGGGAACGCGAGGAGTGAAGTTGTATGATTTGTTTTATTTTGTCTATTTAGTGTTTCTTCGGGTTTAAATGTGTAATAATGGTGGTTTATTACTGTTTAATATCTGTGAAAGTGCACAAATGTGGGAAAATGAAACAAAGCCGCTGGACGTAACTTCTCGGGATCCCCCAAAAAGTCCACTGAAAAAATCTTAGTAAATGACTACCATTTTACTGAGATTATATTTCATCCCATCATCTCATTTTCTATCATTTAATTTCATAACAGTTGATTAATGTCTCAAATTAATCATCTTCATTTCATTTCACTCCTTATTATCATTTTTCATAAAAATATGAATATAAATTAAAATAAGACATGACTTAAAGGTCTCAGTTACCAGGTCATCAAAATCAAACTCAAAATCCCTTAAAAAAAAAACACGATTTGGCGCCTTTTTTTTCTAATGTTTTACCTAACTACTATTGTCGAACTAAAAGTAGATTCTATATCATTCACTACTACAACACCGACTTAATAATTGTCCTGAGCGTGGACAGGCACCATTTCCTCTCGTTACAATACTACAGTTGCGGGTTCCTCTATGTACTCCAATATCCAGCCGCTCACTGTAGAAGTGGTCCGCGGGCAGCAGCCAACACCGCAGTTCGGTGCTGGTGACTCGCGCCTACCTTCCTCCTGAACATCAGCGTGAACTGCTCCGAGATCCGTTTGAATATCTCCTGGATGGCGGTCGTGTTGCCGACGAAGGTGGCGGCCATCTTGACGCCGCGCGGCGGCACGTCGCACACCGCCACCTTCACGTTGTTAGGGATCCACTCCACGAAGTAACTGGAAGGAGTGTTCGGCGGGTGAAGGTTTAATTAAGGTTAAGGAGCCCATGGACATCTACAACGTAAATGCCTCCACCCACCTTGGGACATGAGTTCTAAGGTCTCACTTTTAACACCTTGAGCATAAGTTCTATGGTCTCAGTATAGTTACGTCTGTCCCGCCGTTCAAACCGAAACGCATAACTGCTTCACGGCAGAAATAGGCAGGGTGGTGGTACCTACCCGCGCAGACTTACAAGAGGTCCTACCACGAGTAATTACGCTAATTATAATTTTGCGGGTTTGATTTTTATTGCACGATGTTATTCCTTCACCGTGGAAGTCAATCGTGCACATTTGTTAAGTACGTATTTCATCAGAAAACTTGGTACCCGCCTGCGGGATTCGTACACATAAAAACTATCTTATATCTCAAGTTGGAACAAGGCACACGTTTTGAAAGAAAAACGTCACAAACAGATAGTTGGTTTCAGAGTTCATCGCGGACAAAAGTCCTGACTCGATTCCTTACATCCAAATGCTCACTCAGTCACTCACATTCGGCAAGGCCGCGAACTACGAGGACTGTACGCGTCACGCTAAGTGCATGATGCTGCTCGACAAACGGTCACGGATGACACTATCGTTCGGGACTGTACACCCGCCACCCACCTACCACCATCGTCACCCACCTCGAATTCTTATCCTGAACGGCCAGCATCTGCTCGTCGACCTCCTTCATCGACATCCTGCCGCGGAATATGGCGGCCACTGTGAGGTACCTCCCGTGCCGAGGGTCGCAGGCCGCCATCATGTTCACGGGACTGAACAGCTGCTGTGACAGCTCTGGGACGGTCAGGGCGCGGTACACTTGACTATTACGAGCCGTCAGTGGAGCGAAACCTGACGAGAAACAATCCAGTTGACAGTCACACCCGACCTTCACCTGCCCGCTAGTCCCGCACTACTCACCAGGCATGAAGAAGTGTAGCCTCGGGAACGGGACCATGTTAACAGCCAGCTTCCGTAGATCCGCGTTTAGCTGTCCCGGGAAACGAAGACAAGTGGTCACCCCGGACATGGTCAACTAGAAACACGCAGTCACAAATTGCTTTATAACCAGACCAAGTCTTCTCTGAGCTATGCATGTGCACTGACACGTGCACGTTCGAATAGAGTTTCGCTAACACAGCTGTATCTCATGGAGATGGGCACGTTTGGGCCGAGCTTGCCGGTGGGAAACAAAGACTCGCAAGATCTTTTCTACCAATGGATTTTAATTTAGAAAAAAGTGCCTACCTTTTAATGTATGACGTATCTGTTAAGGTATTTAGCTTTGATCGTATGGCTCAAGGCTGTACAGTGAACGTCCAACCGGCGGAGACGAAGATCTTTTCGTAATACTGAAGTAATAATATTGTGACGTCGGTAACTATAATACCCGACTTGTGAGGAATGTTCTCGATAATTCTAGGAATGTCGTATCGACTATAAAAGCGTTGCAGAGATGGCACGAAGTTACCTAGAAATCGGAACTACTGGAAGCGAAACAGCGAACGGATCACAGAAGTGAATTAAGAATTTTTAAGTATTCTGTGTGTGTTCTAATTTGTACTTTGGTAGAATTTATATTATTCATTTTATTAATTAATATTATTTATCCCGAACCCTAGCGCGTAACAATATACAAGTCCAATCCCAGTACAAGAGACTCCGCCGTTGCGCGCTACAGTTAGTCGCAGTGCTCGGGACCACACTTTATCCTTACACATGAAGACTCACTGAAACTAAGTGATTGAGGTCGCCGTAGGTGGGTGAGGCAAGCCTTAACGTCCTGAAGCAGATGTCGTAGAGCGCCTCGTTGTCGATACAGAACGTCTCGTCCGTGTTCTCCACCAGCTGGTGCACGGAGAGGGTCGCGTTGTACGGCTCCACGACGGTATCTGACACCTGTCAAAAGTGACAGCTGTCAACGAGCAATGGCCGCGCGTGCCACCGGCACTCATGAACTTCAGCAACGCCAAGGGAACTATTTCACATCGACCTGAGTCATGGTACTACAGTAATTGAGGTTACAAACTGGATGATGACATTTATGTTGCTCATTTTCTTATCTCAGTTTATAAAATAGAACAGTTTGGGAGCTGATGCAACATTTTTATTTGGCCGTGACATTAACTGACCTTCGGCGAGGGTACAACGCTGAAAGTGTTGACAATCCTATCGGGGTATTCCTCGCGGAGTTTGCTGAGGAGGAGGGTTCCAAGGCCGGACCCCGTCCCCCCTCCCAAGGAATGGGTCAACTGGAAGCCTGGAATCAAACCACATATCCTCCAATTGTTTGTGGACAGTGTTACAGTTTTTTTTGTAAAAAAGTAAAACCGAAATAAGTAAGCCTAGTAGTTAGCTTTTGCGTTATGAAGTTAGCAGCCATGCCTGTGAAATGTTAACTAATTAAAGTTGGCTAAAAATTGCACACACACATAAAAGCAGTTTCTCGCATTTGTATACAGCACACTGAGTTTCTCGCCGGACCTTCTCAATGGGTCGCGATTCGGATCCGGTGGTAGATTCTGCGAAGAACTGCTCTTGCTAGGGTTCGTGTAAGCAACGTTGTCAGGTTTGAGCCCCGTGAGCTCACCTACTTGTTACGCTCGAATGGCCTATCAAGGCTATCAGCATAATATGAAAAAAAGGGTATTCAAAGCGATGTGCATGAGGCCTTGGAGGTTCATCCTCTATTATAACGGAGGAGCAGGCTGACGCGCGTCCCACACGCTGAATACATTACCCTGCAAGCAGTCGCAGCCCTCGGCCTCCTTCCTGACGACGTCAAGCACGGATTCCACCAGCTCAGCGCCTTCTGTGTAGTGACCTTTAGCCCAGTTATTCCCTGGAATATAGTCGCTCTTTTGTTATACGTGCGATAACCAATAAAGATAACGCAGAGTAAAACACGTCAGGTTTTAGAGTGAACACATCCCGGCATTGCTTAGTATTACATAGATAAGTGTAAAGTGATTTATGAAGTTCCGTTTTTTAGTATTTTTTTATGTTTTTATTTTATAACTTTAATGTTTTTATTTTTTTTATTTTTATTGCCCTTGTGGACAGACGAGCATACGGCCCACCTGATGGTGAGTGGTTTCCGTCGCCCATGGACTTCAGCAATGCCAGTGTATTTGTAATTTGCAATGTATTTTTCCAGTCCCTGCTTTCAGTTCATTTTCGTTCACTATCCACTATTAGAGGAAGCTTGTGCGGGTTTTGATTATCATCTTTTTAGTTTACTATACGTATCTATTAAGCTGATAGTTTTCTAACTCATCAAATACGACGAAGAGTTGGACGTGCGAACTAATCCAGTTCGAAACAGCTCCCTGAGTTTCTCGCCGGATCTTCTCAGTGGGTCGTCATTCCGATCCGGTGATAGATTTAGCGAAGCACTGCGCTGGCTAGGGCTAGTGTTAGCAATACCCTCAGGTTGAACCCGTGACCTCGCCTACCAATCCGCGTGCAGTTGCAATAGCGCCTTAGGCTATCAACGATTAGGCAGGGAAAAAACAGTTTGTGTCTGGCGACACCCACTTGGGTCAGAAGTGGATCCTACCAGCAACCTTCAACCTAACCATAACCACATGTTGATAAAGGTTCCCCACTGTCCTCACCTGCCCCGCTCTGTCCAAACACGTAGTTGTCCGGCCGGAACAGCGCTCCGTACGTCGAGGACTTGATGGCGTCCATGGTCCCAGGCTCCAGGTCCACCAGAACGGCGCGAGGCACGAAGCGCTTGCCTGCAAAATCAAATTTGAGCAAGCACTGTTACAAGATAAGGATTACTAGTGGAAAGACATGTTGAGTACGCACGGGTAGGTGCCACCACCCTGCCTATTTTTGCCGTGAAGCAGTAATGCGTTTCGGTTTGAAGGGTGGGGCAGCCGTTGTAACTATACTGAGACCTTTGAACTCGTATCTCAGGGTGGGTGGCGCATTTACGTTGTAAATTTCTATGGGCTCTAGTAATTACTTTACATCAGGTGGGCTGTGAGATCGTCCACCTGAGCAATAAAAAAAATTCAATTGATTAGCTTATTTTCTTAACGGATCACCGCTATCTAAGCAACCAGTTGGTTGAAGCTCTGAATGAAATAAAGAGAGGGAAAATGCGAAATATAAATAAAACACATTAATAATAGCTTTTCTAATACAGTCTTGTTGTATCGATACGAACCGTCATCAGCTTCGTTGTAGTAAACACCGATTCTCTCGAGCTGCAAGTCACTCTCTCCGTGGTAGTGTCCAGTCGTGTCGATCCCGTGCTCGTCCGAAATTATTTCCCAGAACTGAGGAAGGAAATAATATATTTTTAACAGCTTATTTCGACAACTTCAACATTGAGTTGTAAGAAAATATGGGACAGCGCTATCTATACGCAGGAGTGGAGAAACTCTGAACTGCACTTTTATTTATTTTTTAACCGACTTCAAAAAAGAAGGAGGTTCTTAATTCGACTATATGTTTTTTTTATGTTTGTTACCTCATAACTTTTGAATGGGGGAATCGATTTAGATGATTACTTTTTTATTATTCGAAAGCTGACGCTTCCCGTGTAGTCCCATTTCAATTTAGTATGTTCTTATAATGGTATCCATGAGAAAACCTTATAAGTTTTAAATTTGCATGAAGTACGTGCGCGACAAATGGATGAATAACTCAATAACTCACACGCCAACCAATATTGATGGCTATTGTTTTTAGTGCATATTAATTTGTTTTAGAGTATCTTTTATTTTCTATTTGAAGTCGGTTTTGTTAACGCATGTCTTTTTACAATTATGTATTGCTTCAATGAATGAGCTCACGACCCACCTGGTGTTAAGTGGTTGCAGGAGTCCATTGACATCTACAGTATAAATGCCGCCACACAACTCGAAACATGAGTTCTAAAGTCTCAGTTTTTATAGTACAACGCCTGCTCGAACTTTCAAACGGAAGCGCATTACTGCTTCACGGCAGGAATAGGCAGGACGGTGGTACCCCAAAACGTCCTACCACTGGTATAACTACTTATTGTTACGTATTGGAAAACTCAACAAAAGTTGTAAATGTTTTTAAATTGACTCTTTTTTATTGTCCTAGATTAACGGAACACTACGAGGTTCTATTGTTAAATATTTATCGGCTTAGAGATATGAATAATTAATCTGAGTCGTGGGCTGCGATTCCTAACTACAACGCCAAGATATATTCATTGGTTTGTCGCAAGCCATGTCTACGAGCGAACTAACCCACAGAAGCAGTCCACTGAGTTTCTCGACGGATCTCCTCAGTGGGTCGGGTATCCGATTTTTTTTCTACTTGCTCTAGTAACCTCGAGGGGTTATTCTAGATTCACCGAACTAGTTGGTGAGCTCACGGGGCTCAAACCTGAAGTCGTTGCTAACACTTACCCTAGCAACAGTAGTGCTTCGCAGAATCTACCACCGGATCGGAACCGCGAGCTACTGAAAAGATCCGGCGAGAAACTCAGTGGGTTCAGCGAATCCGATTAATTCAATGAAGCATGCTCTTGCTAGGGCTAGTGTTAGCAAATTCTCTCAGGTTGAGCCCGTGAGCTCACCTACTCGTCTGAGCGTAGCTGGAATAGCCTCTTAGGCTACAAGACAATAGGTAAAGAAAAAAAACCAACCAAGTATGTCGTGAAAGACTTTTAATAAAGGTAACTCGTGGGAACGACATCTCAGCGGTACGCACGCGGTAAATATACAACTGTTTATTAGATGTTAACTGTACATATAGGTATGCCTTAATAATGATGTATAATTTACTAAATTTACTACAACAAGAGGTCCTACCACCAATAACAGTGTCAATAAACAAATAGTATGCACGCGTGATGTGTCAAATACATGTTTTTTTGTTGATTTAATATATTTTTTATGCACAATTTAAAAAAAAAATACATTCTGCACTCCTTCTCTATATTGTCTATAAGTGTGGGAGATTTCATACTCCTGCATCCGCGCAATTTTCGTAAAAAGGGTTACAAAGTTTTTGCTTCACGTATTAATATATAGATTGTATAGTTTACTAAATAAATATAGCTTACTATATGTATTTTTTTCATGCACGTATGAAAGGTTGTCGTGAATTTGTTGAGAGTATGTGCGGCGGTGGTAAAACCAGTTTAGGATTGTTCCTTCGAGCCATAACAATATTTCAAGCGCCATCTATACATGAAAATCTAACAACGCCTTTGCGGGCTCACAGCTGATTGCTTGTTGCTGTCCTGCCCATTTCAATCGAGCAATTCTCCTATCATTCCAATAGCAAGAGCAGGAAAAAGGTCTAACTCGTAATTCAACCTCAAATTTCAAAGTAAAAAATTTACATGACCGGGTATCACAAATACTACTTACTACACTCTAAGTCACCATTTTAAAACAACACCTCACAATCGGACAAACTAGAGCAGTGCAACATTACAATGATGTCTTAATTGATGCCAAGAATGCAAAAGGAAATCGCTGATCGAAGTAAAAAAAAAACAATACGATGCAAATAAACTTAATTAGATCATTATTGTTCCATCGACCACATTACGTACCTTCGATCCTATTTGATTGCCACATTGTCCGGTCTGCAAATGAACTATTTCACGCATTCTCGTATTAAAATGTGTTAACTTTACGCAAAACTATACAACTCGGAGTGTGACAGACGGACTATTTTAAGACATCGCTCACGCGTCCCACTGAACGCTTCAGGGTTATGATTGAAGCGAAGTTGCTGCAGTTTTATTGATAAAAGTCACGTTTAAGTGTTTTCTTGTTAAATATTAATTCAATTTTGTGATATTTTTAGTTGAAATTAGATTAAACATGTCTGGTGTGATACGTAAAAAGTTTATAACAGCGCCATCTAGTAGGGTCATTTAATAAACAAATGTATATAGGTCAAGGTTAGTGCTGTTCGTACCTACGTGATAAATTATTAAACATAGCTAAATACGAGGACTATTTCTAACGAAAATATTGGCTTTTGATGTACAATTATTCTATTGAGAGGCGAGTTGTGATATTTTTTAATAAGTACCATCTGACGTTAATACGAAAAACTAAAATCATCTCTTGTGAATAAAAATGTATGTTTAACCGCGTCAAACTAGTAAGTTAGTGTCAAACTAGTAAAGTAAATAAACTTGATAATCATTGAAATACAACCACTGCGCTGGCAGAGACGCAGCGATACCACAGGTGCATATTTAGTATGATAGGAAAAAAAGGAAATTACTTTAAATTCTTTGTAATCGCTTCATTGCCTTTTTCATGTGATGGATTTATGGAATATTTTTGTTGGATGCTTTAAATTATAAAGTCTACGTACGCCTTTTCTGTATTATAAAAAAAAGACCATAGATAATTGAAATAGAACGAGGGGAACGCGAGGAGCGAAGTTATGTGATTTGTTTTATTTTGTCTATTTATGTGTTTCTTCAGCTTTAAATTAATTTAAGTGCAGCTTTAAATTTAACTGCACAAATGTGCGAAAATGAAATGAAGCAGATGGACGTAGCTTCCTGGGATCTTCCAAAAAGTTCACTAGAAAAATTTTCAGTAAATAATAACAACCGTTTTACTGAGATTATATTTCACCCCATATCATCTTATTTCATTTCATGCCAATTTATTAATTTTCGAAATTAATCAACTTCATTTCATTTCATTTTATATTATGATTTTTCGTAAAAAAATGAATTATAAAAGATAAGACTGTATGGTTTTGTACTTTTTCCTTTCCAGTTAAAAAATACAACTACAATTAGACTACCTACCGCAGCTGTCAACTGTCTGTCAAAAACAAACCCCACCGTCAAATAATTCGACAAAGATTACAATATTTCCAATTTGATAACATTAAACATTTACGTACACTTTTAACTTTCGTAATCATAATTGTTATCATAATAGAAACGAATAATTAGACGAAGAATGTGCGCCCGTCCGGATTGATGTGTGAAACGCCATTTTGAAAAATCCAAACCGAAAGATTTCAATTACTACATAGGTACACGAAGAAGATTCATTTGAAATTGTACAAAAATAATGACGTGTTAAAGTCATAGGGATATTTAATCGGAAAACAATGGATTTCTCAAACTCGATAACTCCTCAAGTAAGTCAATAATTATACGCGATACCGTTTTATGCAATTGCTAATTAAATATACAAGATATTATTGTCGTATGGTGAACAGTTAAATAGTTCAAAAGGCCCTACAATTATGGAATGACTGTAGTATTTTAAAGTTGGAATTAAAACAAATAATTTTTGTTAAACTTATATTTAACCATAATATTTGATCAATCCCAAAATGTGTATACCTCATCATCAGTGTCAGGGTGGCTGACAATATTATGACGCTCATTGCCACTTGTTGTGGTTTCAATTTTTTTTATTGCTTAGAGGTGTAGACGAGCTCACAGCCCACCTGGTGTTAAGTGGTTACTGGAGCCTATAGACATCTATGACGTAAATGCGCCACCCACCTTGAGATATATGTTCTAAGAGGTCTTAGTATAGTTTCAACGGCTGCCCCATCCTTCAAACCAAAACACATTACTCCTACATGGCAGAAGAGGCAGGGTGGTGGTACCTATCCATGCGGACTCACAAGCGGTCCTACCACGACCACCTACCAATTCACGAATCTGAACGAGAAAGTAATTCTCTCAGTATTTAGAGCTTTTATTTGATAAGGACAACCCAGTTCCTAGTTCGACTACAATCAAAACTATAGCAAGGCAAAGTCCAGACTACTTGCTACATTTCTTTTATTCTACGCCACCTGGACTCTTTATACGGTTACAATATTAGTATGTTGTTGATCATTTTTATCTCACAATCTGGATTCTATAATGTTAGACTTTGAATAAACTCAATAGAATAACTTCTTTGTTTAAATACTCAAGAGTTTGACATTATGATAACTTGTCTAGCTAATTATTATCATTATTAGAATACCGTATACTGTTCCAAAAAGCGTTGAATAGTGGGTGGTTTTTCGATAAAGACAGGTTCTGTATCCTTTCGTATTTGTGTGGTAAAGTAATTATGTATTTTACATAATCAAAGAGAGGCTATTCATTGTCAAATGAAATTTAGTTATAAAAACTTTGTAGACATACAATATGCATAGATTTAACAAAAGTTGATCTAATTTTATGCTGAGCATTATGTTTTTCGAACATAGATTTTCTATTGTTGTGGTTCTTATCGTGGTAAATCTGGTAACTTTAATAGTAATGTTGCGTTGTCCACAATAAAATTCTAAGAATGTTGGTGAATTTAGAGACTAATGCCGAAATCAACCCTTTCTAAATTACCCTTTCAAACTGGAGTACACAACTAATTTCAGCTTCATAGAGAATTGTCTCTGTCGCATGACATACACTAAAAGTACCCTACTTATGCTGCTCTGCACTATGGCACGTTTACAAAGTTCACATAGGTAATGTGTAACAGAGATAATGCTATGTCAAGTTGGAATCGGCCAGTTGTCTCTTTCTAAAGGTTAATGTGCAATATTTATTACCGGGTACTGTACCAACTCAATCCACATAACCACGAGGAGATTACTTTGTTGTCAAACAGATACTTTGAAGTTGTTTCATTCAAAATGTGAATTCAGTTCAAGGTAACTTGCTTTAGCTCATCAAGTCTTGCAACGTCATAACCGATAGAATTTCTGTATAACGTTCTTTTTCTTGTCCATTGCACCTTAAGAGGTTAAGGCTGGAATGCTTACTGTGTAAATATTGTCCCTTCAAACTGTAGGTATAACTGCTTCTCGGCAGAACTGGACAGAATGATAGTACTTTCTGTGCCAAGGTTAGATATTATGCAAGCGGTCTGATGATGATGCATGAGATCATTTACCTAGTTCCTGCCTGTAAAAGTGATTCAATGAGACCGTCAAAGTATAGTTCAAAGAAAAGTTGTGTAGTCGTGGCCTAAAGGATAAGGCGCCCGGTCCAAATACTTACTGGAGGTGGTTTTTACTGGTGGTAGATATCTTGTGAGTTCGCACGGATAGGAATCACCACCCTGCCTATTTCTGCCGTGAAGCAGTAATGCGTTTCAGTTGGAAGGGTGGGGTAGCTATTGTACTGTAAAAAACTGAAGCCTTAGAACTCACATCTCAAGGTTAAGTGGCGGCATTTACTTCATAGATGTCTATGGGCTCCGGTAACCACTTAACATCAGGAGAGCCCTGAGCTCGTCCAACCAAAAAATCTAGAACCATGCAGGTATGAAGTCAATAATCACAAAAATGTTGCATTACAGCTGCCGATGGCCATAAAACAAGAGATCATTCCACCGGACCCGCACCAGCACCCAAGCCAACCACCTTCCATTTCCGAGTCGACTCTGCCACAACCGCACGCCCTGAAGAAACCCAAAGACGAGGTGGTTAAATTTATAAGCGTAAACAGCGACGCGCTGACCGAGGAGCAGCGCGCCATGTACCAGTCGGTGCTGTCGACGTGGAAGCCAATAATGTTTCCGAAAAGCGAAAAGCGATATATCTGTCATAAATGCAATAAAGAATTCAAGAATTACCAGAACCTGTACCTGCACACGACGAGAGTGCACTCGACCGAGGAGGCGGCGGTGCTGTGCGACATATGCGACAAGACGTTCAAGAATAAACACTATTTGTACATGCACAAAATTAATAAGCATTACTCCGAAATTGAGAAATGCTACTGTCAGTTCTGCTTGCACGAGTTCAAGACGAGGAAGGCCCTCCAAATGCACGTCAAGAAAATCCATCCGAACACGTTACCGGAGCTGAAGTGCGTGGAGTGCGGCAAGGAATTCCAGGTGCCCTACAAGCTGCGGTATCACATGGAGTCTTGCATCACATCGAACAGGGAGAAGTTCATATGTCAATTGTGTCAGAAGCCCTTTAAAAATCATTTGAATTTGAAACGCCACATGCAGACCCAGCACACGCCAGTCGAGAGACACCCCTGCGTGTTTTGTCCGATGACCTTCAAATCGCGGCATCATATGAAGAGGCACGTCCTAAACATCCATCCGCCTTTAGAGTCGAAAGTTAACTGTCCGGAATGTCAAAAGGAATTCAAGAACGACCAGTACCTCCGTGAGCACATGCAAGTGCATTCATCGGCCGATTCTAAAGTTAAATGCGAGCTGTGCGATAAATACTTTCATTCAGCGATACGCTTGAAGAAGCACAAGAAGATCGTGCATCCGACCAAACCGAAACTGCGCTGCGAAAAGTGCGACAAGGAATTCGCGCATCCCCATTACTTGACGCGCCACAAGAACGCGGTGCACATGGAGATCGACGAGAGCAACTACGAGCACGAGTGCGAGAAGTGCGGGAAGAAGTTCAAATTAAAGAAATACTTGAGCAACCACCTTCAGAGGCACGAGCAGCAACAGATGAAGAGGATCTCGAGAATGGTCAAAACCGTCATAGGTGAAGGCGGTGAACCGAATGTCGTCAAGAAACGGGGACGCCCGAGGAAGCAACGGGTCGAGATCGAGTTCATAAAGTGCGAGCCGGTCTCCAGCAGTGACTCCGACGAGACGGACTCCGAGTCGGAGTGAGAAACTAAACTTAAAGTGATAAACTGGTTTTTAACTGATAACATTTGAGTTAGTGAAATTTATTGGAATTTGGTGGAAGGCGTCGCTTGTGTCTAAGATTAGAGATTTTATAACAATATGGATGGTGGTGTTTTAACATGGTTTGTTTTGTTACGTGTAAATAATAAAATGTGACCTAATCGGGAGCAATCTACAGAGTGGATTGCAAGTTCAATCTTGAATTGAAAAGGTATAATCCGACCGTAATTTTGTTTTTTAAATCGACTCCGGGATCGGTGATCGGCATTGAAGCTGTCACGTGCGGTAAGTCGAAGAGCGTGCTTCTGTTTCGAATCGCATTGAAGACTAACATTAAATCGGTTTAGTTGCGTGTCTAATGTTTGTTGTCTCGTCCACTCGCGCCAAGTCATAAAGCTGTTGGTTAGTTATTATTGTTGATATTTAAAATGCATAATAGAGCAGGTCGTATAACTTGATCTCTTGCGGGATAACTTTCAGTAAGTCGCGGAAATGATTCTTTTTCAGTATTTTTCGTTGCACTAAAAGCGGCATGGGATGCGTCCCGGCACTTGACTTTTGAGATTTGCTGCGTGAGCTTCCAAGTTTGCTAAAGATGGGTCTCTCGTAGCCCGGGGCCTATTTAGGCTACATCTTTAGAGTCTTACGGAAGGGTGCACGTGAAAAAAAGCGTGGATACCGTTGTTTTGTCAATTTGCAACACCATAATGATCTCATCGTGCTCCGGCTTGAATAGCATACTTTTGCACTAGGAGCTGTCTTTGCGAATGTCCATAGGCTGTATTTGCGAATAAAGAGGCAATTGTGTTTTTTTTTTCGTTTTTACTGAAATATATTGTTACTATTATTGGCGTGCGTAAGAAGATTTACTTTGGTGTTAGGCCTTGTTTTAAATGGACACTTGTTAGTATTGCTGCACCTTGATAACAAATCTAGCGGGAATCTGTATGGACTGATGCTTTGTCAGTTCAGAAGGAGGATTCGGTGGTACGTGAACTCGCGTAGAAGAAGAAAGAGACGCGCGGAGGTAACATTGACTGCAGGAACGGACAGTGCTTATCTACCAGTCGTTTGATTTCAATGAATTATGATTATTGATGTCAGAAATGCCCTAAAGTAAGATGGCCTTGCTTCGTCCGTCATTAATAATACTATTGAGTGGGTTTTTGTTCACAATTTCATTGAAATTTCTTGCGCGGAACTCCTAAAACTCACGGGAATGGGAAAGAATGCGTTTCGCTCAGTAAACTATCAATGTTTTTCGTTTTAGACTTTTAGCTATTCGCCCCTATGATGTCTGACGATGGTCTTAATAAAGCGGTCTCCCCGACACATATATAATGCAGTTAAATGTAGTCAAATTACTTCTATAGTAATCCCCCATATAACACGGTACTCTTATATAACGCATTTTCATATTACGCGATTTCAGTCTCTCGTGTAACACGGGTATTCGCCCATTCGCCATAACGCGGGGATATCACACGTTATATTTCTGTATGTGCTGTCAAATTTATAATGATTTGTACAGTAGATAATTAATTTCGCGTATCTCCGCGTGCCAATTGTGTCGTTATAAAATTTAATTAATTTATTAAATTTGTGTTCCTAGTTGATTTGTGCATTGATTATATTATATTTGTATATAACGCGTTATATGGGATCATACAAGCGCGTTATGTGAGAATATTCCTATAACGCGAGTGATACCTACGTCTTATAGGAGAGATTACTGTATTTAACTGTCAGGAAGATGTTCCACTAACCCGACACTAGACTGGATGAGACAATTGGCGGAAATACACTATTGATGTTTAAATTTTACGGGACAGACTCTATTTATTTGAATGAGAAACGTAATGTGTTTTTGTTAACGTTATGGAGGGTAGAAATTAGTTTTTTTTCCCTACCTATGCTGATAGCCTTGAGAGGCTATTTCAGCTTCACCCTAACATGTGGGTGAGCTCACGGGGCTCAAATCGGAAGTGTTGCTAGCAAGAATCTACCGCCGGATCGGAAACGCGACCCACTGAGCAGATCCAGCGAGAAGCTCAGAGGACTGTCTCTGTGGGTTAGTTCACTCGTCGAGCCCTTCATCGCAAGCGACGGGTTCGACGAGGGCGGTGACCGGGAAATTAGTAACACCGTCTCAGTGTCTTAAAAAAGGTCCGTTGAAAGGAAGTTAGCTAAGATGGCGCCACCGTAGCAAGTGGAAGGATATTACAAACAGCGCCATAAACTATTGGAGTAGGATATTAAATTAAGAACGAAAGAAACACTTCCTACGTCAATAGTAATAAAATAAACAGTTGAGATTTTAAATACTGTTTATATTTTAAGTACAGAAGGCTCGAAAAACATTAAATTGTTCACTCCGGTACATTTCGCTCTGTTTAAAACTGCTATATTCATACCATTTCCACTTCCTCCACTAGCGCTATGTCGGTGAGTCTTCCAAAAACAACTCCCAGTTTACAGGCGGACACTTCTTCAACTTTCTCCTCTATACAATTTTTTTTAAGGGATTTTATGACCTGGTAACTGCGACCTTTAAGTCATGTCTTATTTTAATTTATATTCATATTTTTATGAAACATGATATTATGGAGTGAAATGAAATGAAGACGACTAATTTGAGACATTAATCAACTGGGATGAAATTAAATGAAATGAAATGGGATGAAATATAATCGCAGTAAAAATGGTGGTTATTTACTAAGATTATTTCAGGGGTTTTTTTTGGAGGATCCCGAGAAGTTACGTCCAGCGGCTTTGTTTCATTTTTCCACATTTGTGCACTTTCACACATATTAAACAGTTAATAAACCACCGTTATTACACATTTAAACCCGAAGAAACACTAAATAGACAAAATAAAACAAATCACACAACTTCACTCCTCGCGCTCCCGCCAAAAAGTCCTCCTCTATACAAGGTGACCCTTTTTACTTCTACCCTCCATACTGAACACTGGTCTTTGCTCCTCAAATCTTCAAATGAGGACGATTCTGAAGCGATCAGCTCGTTAGATAATGAAAGGTTCATGCGACAAGTTTTCTTAAATGTAATTTGTAAATAAAATTACGTATTGTTATTGTGAAAATATTCGGCTGTGTAATTGTGATTCGCTCGGGGAAGGAGTCGGGAACGGCAAGTTTATTTTAGGTTTTAAAACGCGTTGTCTATTGACATTGTTAATGACTTACGCAGGTAAGTTCGCTACGGTTTAAGTGAATAATTAAAATAATTAATCTTACTCCATTGAAATATCTGAAGAAGTTTTTTGTTGCTATGATATTTTTTTCCAAAATTTAAACCCTATATGGTTCTTTTGCAAAGGTGCAAAAATTTCGCTTAAACCCAATAAGCCTTTCACTCCTCGATATGTCTACACATGTCTACAGTGAGGTTTGAAGACGCAACAGGACGAGGAAAGCGGAACTGTCATTGTCAGCCGAAAGGATCGCAATTACACAGCTCGGAATAAAATGAATTTTAAGTCAAATTAATAATGTTTAAAAATGGGAGTACAATTTAAATAATAAGCACTTTTAATTATATAAAATGTATATTTAAAAGGAATTATATTTGAAAATAAATTTACGCACATTCACTGTTTTTTATTTATGACTTTTTTATTACTTTTTTAACTCTTTTTAATGTTAGAACTCTATCTCAAGATGGGTGGCGCATTTACGTTGTAGATGTCTATGGGCTCCAGTAACCACTTAACACCAGCTGGGCTGTGAGCTCGTCCACCGACCAAAGCATTAAATGAATAAATAACTAATGATTACTGCTATCCACCTCATATCACTCCAACCTGTACAAGTCGGAACTAAACAACTTAACAATCTTTTTTATCTAAATTGTATTTAGCAATAAATAAGAAACATTTCCGCAGTTAGTTATTCATCATATTATGTTATTGTAGCCTTGCCTTGCTCGGACGGAGCGCGCGGATATATGAGGCGTGTATACACAGAGCAATCTTACGGTAAATGAGGTTTATTGCTCGATAGACCGACGGACTTACTAAGCTTTTATAAATACAAGAGTCTTTTTAACGCGTATGGTGTGTTTGGTATGTTTGCTTGTGACGGAACCGGTCGTCATCGAGCCCATCGCTTACGACGAAGGGCTCGGCGAGTAAATTAACCCACAGATACAGCCCGGTGAGTTTCTCGCCGGATCTTCTCAGTGGGTCGCGCTTTCGATCCGGTGGTAGAATCTGCGAAGCACGGCTCTTGCTAGGGTTCGTGTTAGCAACGTCGTCAGGTTTGAGGCCCGTGAGCTCAGCTACTAGCTCGGCGAATCTAGAATAACCCCTCGAGGTTACTAGAATAGGTAGGAAAAAAAGAAATTGTGACGGAATCATTGAGCGTCACTTCTACCGACTCCAACACGTCTGATCAACTTGACAATTCGCACGCGCGTCAAGGTCCGATGATGAAACAACATTTTTACAACTTGGCTCTAATATATACAAACTGGAAAATAAATTAATTGTTACTCGGGCTTACTATTTAAACGTGTCTCTATAGTTTTTGAACTAAATACATTATTAATATTGTAGTTGGCACGATCCCGCTTTGTCGGTCGGGAGGACTCGCGCGGGGAACATTTTCGCGGTAAATACATTTATTTGCTCGGGAAAAATACTGTTTTTTTTCCCCTACCTATGCTGATAGCCTTGAGAGGCTATATTTTTTTTTATTGCTTAGAAGTGTGGACGAGCTCACAGCCCACCTGGTGTTAAGTGGTTACTAAGTGGAGCCCATAGACATCTACAACGTAAATTCGCCACACACCTTGAGATATAAGTTCTAAGGTCTCAGTATAGTCTCAACGGCTGCCCCACCCTTCAAACCGAAACGCATTACTGCTTCATGGCAGAAATAAGCTGGGCGGTGGTACCTACCCGTGCGGACTCACAAGAGGTCCTACCACCAGTAAAACAGTTATTTCAGCTTCTCCTTGACGTGTAGGTGAGCTCAGGGAGTTCAAACCGGGAGCGTGGCTAACACTGGCCTTATCAAGAGCAGTGCTTCGCAGAATCTACCACCGGATCGGAAACGCGACCCACTGAGAAGATCCGGCGAGAAACTCAGTGGGCTGTGTCTGAGGGTTAATTTACTCGTCGACACCTTCGTCGCAAGCGACGGGTTCGACGAGAACGGTGACAGGTGCTTATTATATCTATAAGCACCGTTAGTGGATCGGGAGGATCCATAATGACGTGTAAATAAATACTGATCGAGTGCATTCAATCTAGGACTTTTCAATTCAATCTTATATCTCATGGCGGATAAATTAAACTCGCAAATTTATCAGGTTTCATTGCGACAGCAGCGTGAGCCGCGATTACCAATGACCATATAAGCGAACGTCATCTGGTTAAAATTCAAAGCGAACACAAGCTCCCATCAATCATGACGATTTAAAAGAAGTATCTGCTCAGTGTAATTTATAAATTTTATTTAGAGGAAGAGGTATGCTTATGAAAAAATGGATGGATTGCGTGAAAGAATATATGTGTGAGAAGGGAGTGAGCAAAGAAATAGTATTTGATAGAGGAGTGTGGAAGGAGAAATCATGTTGCAACGACCCCAAGGGACTGGGAGAAGGACAGGAGAATGATGATCTGCTAAATGTTATTTCGTAAATTAAACTATTGAAGTGATTGAGTAACGAGCCGCGGTATTGGTAACGATGCGTGGCCGTGAGCTTAAGGTGAACCAGTCCGAGTAGTGATGGGAAAGTATCGATACAGCTAACGGTAATTAGCACTGCTTAGTACTAGTGTTCTAGAACTATCATACTTAGTATTCAGTAAGTGACTTCAGAAAAACCAGGTTATAGATTCGACTGTTTTTAGTGTGCGTTTTTATTTATTTATTGCTTAGTTGGGTGGATGAGCTCACAGCCCACCTGGTGTTAAGTGGTTACTGGAGCCAATAGACATCTACAATGTAAATGCGCCACCCACCTTGAGATATAAGTTCTAAGGTCTCAGTATAGTTACAAAGTAACAACTGGTGGTAGGACCTCTTGTGAGTCCGCGCGGGTAGGTACCACCGCCCCCCCTATTTATGCCGTGAAGCAGTAATGCGTTTCGGTTTGAAGGGTGGGGCAGCCGTTGTAATCCTGAGCTGTGATCCCGTCCATTCATGTAAGCAATAAAAAATAAAATAAAAGGCAATACAAGTTGATCTCACCGCTCGACGCGTCTAATTTAAATATTATATCGACAACTGATCGCACAGTCCTTTCGCCGTGTCTTAAACGAATAAGCGTCACAGTCGAAGCTCGCCAGTGTGAAAGCTCAGTCGAAAATAAGTGTCACAAGTTCGTTTTATAATTGACCGTAAGTTTTAATTAAATAAGCTAACGTGATAAAGTTGTAGTGAAATTGTAATTGAAGGGTTTTTTTAGTTGAGTTTTTCGGAAGACGCGGGACACGGTGAAAGAGATATTACTACTTCTGCTGATATAGTATTTTGAAATAGTATTACTGATAGACCCAAGTCGAAGGCCTATTGGAACTTGACCGCTCAGATCGCTCGTATTTCATTCTAAAATATTGTTTACTTTGGATGACCGTATGGTGAGAATCTAACTCATTTTGTTTGGATCCGGAATATATTAAAACTGTGATTAAAAAACAAATATATAATTATTAAATTTAGTCACTTATTGTGTCACGTACCTTACTGTATATAGTTAATTATTAATTTAATATAATTATTTTCTTTATAAGCGACTTTGAGGTTTTAACAACCTTCGGCTATCTATCACGTCTAATCCGGTACTAGAGAAACCGGGTCGCGCTCTCAATGACAATGATAATGACAATGATAATTGATAGTGCAAGCCCATTGAATTCTTAGTCGGAACTTCTCAGTGGGTCGTGATTCCGATACGGTGATAGATTCAATGAAGCACTGCTCTTGCTAGGGCTAGTGTTAGCAAATTCTCTGAGGTTGAGCCCGTGAGCTCACCTACTCGTCCCCGCGTAGCTGGAATAAACTCCTTAGGCTGCTAGTGAATAAGTAGAAAAATAATACTTATAAGCATAAGCATGTTTGATCACAATTTAGGAACGTTTGAAGAAGAAAAATATAAACAAATCGAATTATTAGATACCAACGCTTAGTTCCTCAGTGAAGGGGAAATATTGGGAAACGTCGCCTCAGCAGATCCGATATTGTTGTGACTTTGATTCGATAAATGAGCAAAGTGTTTTAGAATGCGCGTTGTGCGGATTGCTTTATGACCGTGGCAATATTGACGCGATATGTCACTCGGTACTAGTTATAATGTATTCTATATTCTATATATTAATACGTGAAGCAATAACTTTATAGTACTCCTTTTTATGTAAATTCCGCGGAGGTAGAAACATGAGATTCTCCACACTAAACTATAGTTTAAGAATTTAATAATAATAAGAAATATGAAGTGAAGAATGTTAAATTTAAAATAAAAAAAAATATATAAAATTCATTATTAAATCAATAAAAGAACATTACACACACTACCATGCATTTGACACACACTCGCATATATACTGTTTTGTTTATTGTTTAATTTCTGTGGTCAATTTGAGAATAAATAATTAATATGGTTTGTCTTTAACATTATGTCTATAGTGTCCTTGGCGAAATCTGTGATTGTAGAACAATAATAATTATTATAATAGAAATGTGACAATAGAATGTTCAAACTTATAATTTAAATTAATTATAGTCGAATTTAGTGAAAAATCTCAAACAAAAAACCCGCGAAATTAAACCTACACAAACCGCTACAATTCGTTAATTTTTTAAACTAGAAATTCTTTATTAATTATCTTTGTAATCCTCTGAGACGATGTGAAATACTATTTATCGGTTCTTATCCGGATCATATCATCATTCTCCTGTCCTTCTACCAGTCATTTGGGGTCGGCGCAACATAATTATTCTCTCCTTTCATACCTACTCCTCTATCATATGCCATTATTTCTCTCACTTCCCTCTTACACATATCGTCTTACACGCAATCTATTTTTTCTTAGGTCTACCTATTCCTGCGTTCTTTGATCTTATCCAGATATTTAATTTAATTTTAATTATATATGTGCTATTATAGATGTCTCACCAGTCCACTGGCGAGATCTTCAGCAGAAATATGGAGAACCAGTCCGATAATGACGGCGTCAGACTCATTGTGGTAAGAACGGTTCATCTCTTCAATATGTTAAACGATAAACTTTGAGACACTATGACTTGAGACAGTTTTTTTATTGCTTGGATGGGTGGACGAACTCAGGTCACCGTGACGCTACCCAGGCTTCAAACGCATTACTGCTTCATGGTAGCAATAGGCTGGGTGGTAGTACCTACCGGCCTATTTCTGCCGTGAAGCAGTAATGCGTTTCGGTTTCAAGGGTGGGGCAGCCGTTGTAATTATACTGAGACCTTAGAACTTATATCTCAAGGTGGGTGGCGGCATTTACGTTGAAGATGTCTATGGGCTCCGGTAACCACTTAACAGCAGGTGGGCCGTGAGCTCGTTTACCCAATTAAACAAAAAAAAAATTGCTTAATAGCACGATGTTATTCCTCCATGGAGTAAGTGGAACATGAGCTAAATACGTATTTCAATAAAACTACTTATATCTGTTTGCAGCCTTCATAAGGTTCATTCAATTAAGAAATAAGTAAAATAACTTAAATCACCAAGAGGATGCTGTTAAACCTGCTATTTCTCGTTGGCAGCTCAACCTTCCGGAAGACGAGGGCGAGGGGCTTGGCTTCAGAGTGACGAGGACGCTGTGGGATCCGTATCCGTGGGTAAAACACCTTCCGACTATGTTAACTTGATTAATTAAATTTGCAATTAACTGCAATTGACACATGAGTGATTCGCGGCAGAAATAGCCCGGTGTTTAGAGACAGTTGTTTTACGGCAGGTCCGTGAAGTGACTCCGGGGTCCAGAGCTGACGCTGCAGGCTTGAAGACCGGAGATTGTCTACTGCAAGCCGACGGAAGAGATCTCCTAGGATTACCGGTAAATACATTATTTTCCTACTGTCTTCTTTACGACAAATTGAGCTTAATTACATAGATACTGTTACGCCGGTAAGAGTAACGCCATCTATCGCCGAATAGTCGAACGAATATCGAAGGATCTAGTAGCACCTAGAACGCTCGAGAAGTACAAGGCCATCTATTGTCAGATAGCGGAAACACAATACTCGAAATGTGTGGAATATTCTCAATAATTCTAGGGATGTGATATCTATACTAATATTATAAAGAGGAAAGATTTGTTTGTTTGTTTGTTTCGAATAGGCTCCGAAACTACTGGACCGATTTGAAAAATTCTTTTTCCATTAGAAGCCGACATTGTCCCTGATGAACATAGGCTACTTTTTTTTAAAAAAAAATTTTTTTTTTTTTTTGGTTTCATGTGTGTTTTAATGTTTCCGAAGCGAAGCGAGGGCGGGTCGCTAGTCGGCTACAAAAGCGTTGCAGGGATGGCACGCAGTCGGTCAATAATCGGATCTACTCGAAGTCTCCGTCGGCTGGGTGTCCCTGAGGTGACCCACGCGTCTGGTTGCAGTGTTGATCGCGGTATCCCTCTTACTCTGCCCGGCTTCTGACCTGCAGGGGGTATCAGATGCTTGAGCAAGAGTCCACGGCAGTCCCATGTCGGCATGGGATAATTATGCAATACACGAAACGTCCAAAATTACCAGAGGGAGGATAATAAATGCGAAATTCAACCGGTTCGGTTTGAAGGGCGGGGCAGCCGTTATAATTATACTGAGACCTTAGAACTTATATCTCAAGGTGGGTGGCGCATTTACGTTGTGATGTCTATCAGTTCCAGTAACCACCTAACATCAGGTGAGCTGTGAGCTCATCCACGCATCTAAGCAATAAAAAAAATGAAATCGTGGGTAAAATTTAGCGTCTTAAGTAACTATTCCACGCGGACGAAGTCACGGGCAAAAGCTGGTATATTATTATATAAACTATTTCTTCTTATTTTTTTTCATTAAAGGTGGGACAGGTGGCCGGTCTGATCCGGGGGGACGGCGCGGGGGGCGGAGTATCTCTCCTCGTCTGGAACTGCGGCGTCGATCCCAAGGATGATCCCGAGGTAAGTTTTTTGTTGCAACTTTATGAACTGCACTTTACCGTGGACCTTTTTAAGGTCACGGGCAGCCGTTTGGCTTGGCACCCGATCGCGCCCTGTCAGAATGCTTGCAGAGGCCTTTATCAGTGAACATCTGTTAGCTGAAAGAGAGAATGTGAGATTCTTGGACGATCTTTTTTTTTATTGCCTTTGTAGGCAGACGAGCATATGGCCTACCTGATAGTAGTGGTTACCGTCGCTCATAGACTTCAGCAATGCCACGGTCAGAGCCAAACCGCTGCTTACTATTAAGTACTCTCCACAAGCCTCGGTTGAAAAGAAAACGGTGCATGTGCAATTTGGTGCGCGTGAATGAAGTGAAATTTCTCTTTCGATGTGCAGTATTGTGGTTTTCTTCATTTTTCATCCCTAAATCAGATTGCTCTTGTAATAGGGAATGTTGTGTATAAGAGATGAGACATCTTCAACATTCATATCTTATAATATATGAATTACGTGTCACGTTGTTTATTCGCGATGGACACCTAAACTACTGAAACGATTTTAACTTTTTTTTTTTTTAAATATGTGTTTTGTTCCAACTTAGGCCATAGGATGGTTTTTATTTCGATGAATGGTCGCAATATTTATTAATTAACAATAAAATGATTTCTTAAGTTGATTATTGTTATTAATTGTAAGTTTCATAAGTCTAAAACAGATGGCGTCTTTAATTAGTTTTTAAAGACAGTTATAATACTGTTTGACATTAGTATCTCATAGATGGCGCTGTGTTAAAAATACCAACGTTTCACATAAGCTACAATTTAATGGCACAAACACCACGTGTTGCTGTAGCTAAAGTATAAGTGAAATTTATTTCGTAGTAAACGCAATACAGTAAAATCCGATTGTTCTTACTTTGTTAATTTTTGATATTAGCATAGCCGGCCGCGTGTTATTTAGAAACAAAAACCTTATCCACAGCAACGTGTGGCTAAAGGGTCTGCTATTTATTTATATTTTAAATTATATATAGAAAATCAATATATTTTTTAAAAAAATTAAAAAAAAACAAAATTCATTTCATTCAGACCATCTTAAGTCCATATGTTGTAAGTAGAGTAATACATAGTAACGATGTTAGTAAAATTAAAATTAAAATTAAAATTGGCAAAATTATGAAAACATTTAAACATTTAATTCATAAATCATAAAATACTTCATTAAAATATTGGACGCTACTCGTTGCTGAAGCTCGCGCTGGCCTGTATCATAATCTATATGCTGGTATACTACGCGCATGCGTTCGAGTGCCACGCATTCACTCTTGCCCTTTCTTTCTATTCCATGGTAGCGTTAAACGTCCATTAGAAGTCTCACTACAAAAATACTTTGTAAAGACGCCATTGATTAAGGAGCTTGAAGAGGTTTTTGACGATTGCACAGTTGCTGTGGAGTTGCGGCGGCGGCAGCAGGGGGGAGAGGTCGCGCCGCGCGCTCGCCGGAGTGCTGAGGGCGCTCTCGTGCTGCGTCTGCGCCTCCACTGCCACCAGGGCCCTGCACTGCGCCAGATCCCATCTGTACTGTGAAAGTGTGTATCTGCAGGCTTGACTGCCTCGCGACAGAAGTAGGCCTGATCGGGGGTCCGCCCATGTGGCTCCCAATATCAGTAAATCGATTGATTTTTGGAACGAAGTTCTTTATGGGACCATGCGGAGGGGTACCCTAACCGGGAAAAAATAGCGTAAGATTTTTATAAGTAATGCACACAGTGTACGACTTAACTTTGTAATAACGTACAAAAAATAACACTTTTTTTTAACATTCATTGACCACGATCTCAGAGCGTTCGTTTGCGCAATACACTAACTCTCATGAACACAACCGTGAATGAAGTGTACCACAATAAGTTCGCACGTTACCGAGTAACCGTGGTTTGTTGCGAAACCTCCAGTTTTATTTTCTTTATACCTCGAATAGAACTTTAAATTAATATTTTTATAATAAGGAACTTCGTTCCTATCCGGTGTCCCACGACACCACACATCTTTTTTTATCCCCAGCCTGTTGGACACGTTTGGAACGATGCGCTCTGTGCAGGGAGCCGCTCCCGCCGAAGAACTCTCCCTACTCCAGAAACTTAGTCGCCGAACAGGTACGATCCATTATCTCTCGCTGTCTGCCGCTGCATCTTGATCAGAAGCTGGTATTTCTTGAGTTTAGATGAGCAGACGAATTTGTGGTTTGTTATTTACTATTAACAGGTAATTTACATTCGAAAGTATTGTGTTCCGCGCGCGAGATTAAATCGTCACGCCTCTGGCATGCGTTCACGGCAGATATAGGCAATTTGGTGGTACTTACTCAGTACGATGTGAGGATACAAACGTATCTACCTTATTATTGCTAGCATAACTGATTTTTTTTGGGTAGACGAGCTCACAGCCCAACTCGTGTTAAGTGTTTACCGGAGCCCATAGACATATACAGCGTAAATGCGCCACCCACCTTGAGATATAAGTTCTAAGGTCTCAGCATAGTTACAACGGCTGCCCCACCCTTCAAACCGAAACGCATTACTGCTTCACGGCAGAAATAGGCAGGGTGGTACTACCTACCCGTGCGGACTCACAAGACGTCCTACCACCAGAATGTCAATTTGCCTATTTTCTACATTAAATACAGTTCTATTTGTAAGACTGTGAAAATAGGTCCGAGCTGAGAATTCCAATGAAACAATTTCGTTATCCAGATTATAAACGCGAACCTTGTTCTAGGTCTTCGAAGCGATAGCGACAGAATACGAGATCAAAACGGCGATAAGACGTCCCACCGAGACCGCATCAGCCACGGCCTCCCCGAACCGTTCCCCCAGCATCTCACCTTCGATCCACAGGAAAGGACAATACCAACTGTCGATGATGAGCAAACGGAAACCGGAAACTACCGAAAAATACAGACAAATCTACTCATCGGATCCAAACATTCACAACTCAACCAACGCGTCGAGGCGACTGCGTAACCCTACCAGCTTAGCAGGAAATTCTCGGGCTGGCAACATCAATTGTAACTGTCATAGTAGGAAGCTTGACAAGGACGTGCAGACGCAGTTAACGTCAAACGTCAGCGAGACTTTGACAGATGGCTTGACAGTACAGCATAGATTAGTGACGAGATTACGTCCGGCTTGCTCGTTGGCTGACCTGCAGAACTCGATGCCCGGCTGTCGTCTGTCGACTTCGCTAAATAATTTGGGCGAACACAGGTAAATGCAGCAATATAGTAACTTATCATTACATATTGCTAGTCATCACGTGAAGTTTTTGGTGTTTTTGTAACGTTAAGACCGAAGTATTTATTTTATTTTATTGCTTAGGTGGGTAGACGAGCTCACTGTCCACCTGGTGTTAAGTGGTTACTGGAGCCCATAGACATCTACAACGTAAATGCGCCACCCACTTTGAGACATAAGTTCTAAGCTCTCAAGTATATTTACAGCGGCTGCCCCACCTTTCAAACCGAAACGCATTACTGCTTCACGGCAGAAATAAGCAGGGTGGTGGTACCTACCCGCGCGGACTCTCAAGAGGTCCTACCACCAGTAAGTTGCATGAGTTAGTTTTTATTAAGGTTTCTTCAGGGCCTCTGTGAAAGTGCACAAATGTAGGGAAATTAAACAAATCTCCTGGCTTCTCGATTTCCATCAAAAAGTTCGCTGAAGTCACAGTAAATAACCACAATTTTACTGAGATTTCATATCATCTAATTTCGTCTCAAGTGAATCAAATAAATCAGCTTTATCTCATTCTAATCCGTGCAATTCTTCATATAGCAGATTACACAAGTATTTATGAATCGACAATTATTATAAACTCGACACTGGCAACAATGATATCGCAAGAAATCGATTGCCGACTGCGAAAAAAGAAGAAATCGGCACGTCCAAACTAATTATTTCAAACTTTGATGATAGTATTTCGTTATATAAGCAAAATAGGCGGTGACCGTCTGTGCTAGACTCAAGAACTGACCGTTCTCCGTGAGGCGGTGTTCATATGAGATCCATCTGTATCCGTCGCCAGCGTATCCTTGACTAGCCTACCTTCCCAGTCCGAGAGGACCGGGAGGACCGTCTCTACGGTTCGTCCCCCGCTGGCGACGTGACCACGCCTCGATTAGACTTTGCATCTGACTTCTTCGCGCTCGAACTTCTACAGACCAGGACGTGGCTCACCCCAAACCAGTTAATTCCTAATGCAACCCTCGCTAAGGAATTTCGTTCCAATGTCGAATAGAATATTAGTTTTTTTTATTGCCCTTGCAGATAGACGACGAGCATACGTCCTACCTGATGGTAAACATTGACCGTCGTTCAAGGATATCAGCAATGTCAGGGGCACAGTAAAGCCGCTGCCTACTTTTCACGCAACTTAAAATTGTCTGTTATTTCAATTGCAGTAAAGAACAAAATCAACACAGCAACTCTTTGGACAACTTGAAGAGTCATGGCACCGCGCTGGGTGAGTTCAACCTTGGTATGTCCGCTTCAGGGACATGAGGTCGTATCGACTTATAGCGCGTGTTGCGCGCTGGTCTTCGGGATAAATAAAACTTCCACCGAAGTACAAATTCAAACTCTATTTAACACTTAGAACACTTTAATTCGCAATTCACTTCTTCCGCTTCGCTTCAGGTGATCCGTTCGCTGTTTCGCTTCGAGTAGATACTATTACTAACTGCCTTCGTGTCTTCTTTGCAACGCTTTAATAGTCGATCGTAGTCGATACGACAACTCTACAATTATCGAGAACATTCCCGATAGGGCGAGTCATTTCGATATATGTTTCCGCTATTTGACAAAAGGTGGCGTTGCATTTCTCGAGCGTTCTCTAGTTCTTTTGATATTAGTTTCTGCTATTCGACGACAGATAGCGTCACTTACCGTCGTAACACGGGAATAGCTTTTATACGTGGGTCGTTAAACCTGTTTTTTTTGCGAAACACGCATTAGCGTGTTTTGGTAGTATGGTACACTGTGACGCTCCCTCACCTCCCCTCTATGCTCCTCACGCCCCCTCTCTGCTCCTTCATGCCCCTTCTCTGCTCCTTCATGCCCCCTGTAGACCCCTATGCGCCTGCGCGTGCTGTTATACATTCCCGTTGTACCCCTTCTTGCTAACCAAGCACTCTTTCCCGCTAAGCACTCTTGATGACACACCTACATCGGGCTCACATTAGCAAATCAGTCTCCATCATCCTCTCATCCTAGACGGTTGTCATAAATAATTTATTAGATAAAGCCAAAAAACTTCTTTTTCTGTGTGTCAACCGATATTGTTTGTGTAGGATCTGCGGACGGAAATTGGGAGAGGCCTATGTCCTACAGTGAGCAGTTGTGGGATGGTGATGAGGAGGAGAATTGAGGTGTTTGGGGCAGTACAAAAGGTTGCAAGGGACAACAGGGCGAATCAAAAGGATCTAGGGTAGCTACCGCGCAGTTCAGCGGGTAGCGTGAGAGTTCATAATACTAATCGCGTCTACTATGGTTTCAGATGCGCCGGTATTTCTAGTTTCTCCGACACCCGTTTACCTGGTCACGTGCGGACACAGCCAGGAAGGGAGCTAAGCACTTACTGTCCTCCTCACCGGCGGGCGTACGGAGCGCACTCTCGTCTATGAAATAGTGTCCATCAAAAAGCGACCGATTAGTTCGGCGTTGCCGGAGCGAGTGGCGCTAATTCAAAGATGGCCCCAAAAGCTATTGTAGTAAAATTGCCTCTTCGAGGACATTGGCATATACTTACCATTGGGTGAAAAGCTATATGTGTTAAGCGATATTTCGCTTAAAACGCAACAGTTGTCGTTGTAATTAAAAGTGCGTTTTATTTAATACTAGCTGACCCGGCAGATTCCGTAGTGCCTCAGTCGATAAATAAAAGACCTAAACATTTGTATAAAATAAACTTAAAACAAATAAATGGAATCCGTCCGACGGGGGACACATCAAAAACAAAATTGTTATTTTTATTTAATTTCGAGAATTTTCATATTTATATACCTTTTAAATCTTTTCTAGACTTCCACAAATAATTCAAGACTAAAATTAGCCAAATCGGTCCAGCGGTCGAGTTTTAGCGAGACTAACGAACAGCAATTCATTTTTATATATATAGATAGAAGATAGATTAGCATCAACAGTTCGAGTGAACTTAAGTTTATCCCATTCAAATAGCTGAAGATGTTTTTTTTGTTGTGATAATAAAAATTCCAAATTATTAAATTTAAATCTCTAAGCTCTCTTGTAAAGTTGCAAAAATGTCGCTTAAACACAAACAGATTTTCACTCCTCGATATATGTGGACGTTTCGTTTTGTTTTTTAATTATTTGTTTATTTAATTCTACTATAAATATATAATATAGCCATATAAATGTACATATTTTTTTTAATGTATAGTTACTAACTTTGTTGTTTTTTTTACTTATTAAATTGTTTTCAACACGAAATGAACAAATCGTAATAAATAATGAATTAAGTTCACTTTCTTTTTTTTGTTTTTCCTTAAAAGTTCGTCCCTGATGAAGTTAAAAACAATATTTACGATTTTATCTTGTGTTTGTTATTGTCGTTATTCTGTTTAAGTTTTATTACAGTTCTGTGTGAAATGAAAATTAAAAATTCTAGAAATGTTTTCTAATAGAAAAATGGAGGGTAGTTAGAACAATATTCAAGTGTTAGAGATATAGTAACGATAACAAACGCGAGGTTGTACCTTAATAGTAGTGTTACGCCGGGAAGAGTAACGCCATCTATCGTCAAATAGCAGCAACGAATATCAAAAGAACTAGTAAATTCAAGAACGCTCGAGAAGTACGACGCCATCTATCGTCAAATGGCGAAAAGGCATTTCGAAAATACTCGACTTGTGAGGAATGTTCTCGATCATTCAAGAGATGTCGTATCGACTATAAAAGCGTTGCAGAAATGGCACTGAGGCAGTTAGCAATCGAAACTACTCGAAGTGAAACAGCGAACGGATCACCTGAAGCGAAGCGGAAGAAGTGAATTAAGAATTTTAAGGTGTTCTAAGTGTTAATACAGTGTTAGTTTGTACTTAGGTAGAATTTTTATTTATTCCAAACCCCAGCGCGTAACAGTAGCTTTAGTTGTGCCTGCGACTCATTGGCAGCTGGTGTATTTACGTGAATGTCGCCAATAGATGGCGTTAGTTGTAAAATTAAGTTGCGTTATCGATGTGTGTTCCCAAAATATATATGTATAAGGGAAATGATATAGCAATTAGGTCCTTCTCGTTCGGAACACTAATGTAACGCTCTAAGGCTTCTAGCATAGTTAGAAAATAAAGAAGATGAAGTTGCATTTCGCCGAATAACCACTGGTGTTCCACGCAACTCACCCCCAGGACTATAATGAACAAAACAATCGTCCAAGGGTCTCCGAGGACGCATCTTCAGACCGTGGTTCTCTCGTGATCTAACGAGCCGGATCATCCAACTGTGACTCGTTAACAACGAAGAATCATTCCAGGGTTGTAGAGATGGGCCGTACTAGGTAAATCAGATACTAGGTCCACCTGTTCCTATTCTTAAGAAATACCTAATCCACATAATCTTCCTAATCTCATTCACAACCAATACTTTACTTAGTAAGCAATCTCAATCTGCCTATTCCTAATCTCAAGTTCTGTGAGTTCGTTCTTAGGATTTGATTAATGTGATCGTTGGATCATTATTTCAATGATTAGGATTAGGCATTTAGGGATTGTGCGATACGTTGCAACGTATAATGAGTGAGATAGCGCAGCAACAGGTGGGAGCGTATGCTGAACATTCGATTTTATGTTTAAGAATACGAAGATTAGGTGGAACAGGTGGATTAAACACATTGACAAAATGGGATTAGGTGCAGCCTAATTCCGTAAAATACCTAATACTCGGATCTGTTCTAATAAATCCGACTCATCTCTACAGGGTTCGTTTAGGGGAAAATTGAGCGACTGCACTGAAAACAAGGAAAGGTGTAGATGCGTCTCCAAGCAAAAGATGCAAATAAAACAATCAATTTTTATTTCTCTTTTATTTACGGGGGGACCGTTCAACTCCTCGACAAGTGAACCAGTCTCAGATGAGTCCTCATGGCCGTCCGCTGGGAGAACCGTCGCGAGCACACTTCGCACGAGAAGGGCTTCTCTCCAGTGTGCGTCCGCACGTGGTTCGTCAGTACACTTGAACTCTGTGCCGTGAACATGTTGTACTGTTAATTCTTTGGTTAATTCCACTAGTTTCAATCGTTCACTCTTTAGTCATATAATCCAAGCCATTCACTCTCTCATTAAATCATTCATTCAGTGTCCAAATCATTCACTCACTATCCTCTAGAACTAGAACTGCACCACAGACTCCCCCACTCCAACAGCAGGTTATTGAGACTGCGACCCCAAGTCCAGCTCTCCCATAGACGGAGGTCATATTCTCAGTCGGCCGGTATGTACATAATATGTATGGTACAAGTCAAATGTGTAATATCCGAGCAATGAACAAACGGGGTCGCGTACCCTGAAGGCCTTCCCGCAGGTGTGGCACACGTGCACGGCGGGGGGCCGGTCCCCGCGGTGCACGGCGCGCACGTGCTTGTGCAGCGAGGAGGCGGAGGCGAGGGCGGCGCCGCACTCCGCGCAGGCGTGGGGGCGCGCGCCCTCGTGCCGCACGGCGCGGTGCGTGGCCAGCGCGCCCGCCGTGCTGAACCGCTTGTCGCACGCGCCACATCTGTGTCTGAGGGAGACTAGCTTTACTACCCGCCGGGGTAGCAATGCCTGATCAATGTAGGGGGGATATGCGTGGAGAGCATATTTATATGTAGGATTGTTTAGTCGTCGTGGCCTAAAGGACAAGACGTCCGGTGCATTCGTATCTAGCGATGCAACGATGTTCGAATCCCGCAGGCAGGAATTGTGTAATAAAAATCAAACCCGCAAATTCATAATTTGCGTAATTACTGGTCGTCTTGTGTGTCCGCGCGGGTAGGTACCACCGCCCTGCCTATTTCTGCCGTGAAGCAGTAATGCGTTTCGGTTTGAAGGGTGGCGCAGCCGTTGTGACTATACTTGAGACTTTAGAACTTATATCTAAAGGTGGGTGGCGCATTTACGTCGTAGATGTCTATGGGCTCCAGTAACCACTTAACACTAGGTGGGCTGTGAGCTCGTTCACCTATCTAAAAAAAAAAAAATTAATGCGCGCCATTTTTTTTACAGAGCCTTAGAGGGTAGTTTTAAAATTAAGGCGATTATTCAAATATCATAGAATAGGACGCCTTGAAGTTTGTGGAAATGAAAGTTTGATGAACCAGTTTGATATAGACGCAGGTCAGGGTAGAGCGTGGTAGCTTCCCCACTAGTGACGTCACTACATGGCTGCGTACTCATTGTAAATTAATCGCTAGGACTCACTTGAGGCTGTCCAAGTCTCTGTGCTTTAAACTCTTGGTTAAGTGCTGCTTGAGGCTGTACGGAGATTTGAACCTGAAAGGCCGAAAAGCGATTAGAGGCTCGTGGACATCACATCATGCAGCTATAAATAGATATGCTCACAGATGCTCACCAATATTTTACTCGAAATACATGAGTTTCATAAGCAGTAATACACTGTTGAACGAATTCACCACGAGTATCTATAATTTTCAACATGCTCACGAATACTCACGGATATTCAATTCATATTTTTCGATATAAATACTTATGGAGGTTTCGTATCGACTATCCAGTGATTAGAAGACTGACCTGCTATCGCACTCGACGCAGTAGTAGTCCCTGGTGGAGGAGTGCTTCAGCTCGTGGTACTTGACCTGGTTCCTGGTCCGGAAGCGCGCGCCGCACAGCTCGCACTCGTAGTTCTTAACGCCCTTGTGTATACTGGAGGGACACGCGGGGATCAGTGAGCATCTGTTGTGACCTTGGACCCGAGGGCGCGGTGGACCGTCGTAATACCTCCCCGCCTTCATCTATCCCTTGTAGTTTACTACCATCGCAAACCACCATCTAGTGCATTTCTGCCGCGAAACAGCCATACACTCCGGTTCTCGAGGGGGAGGGGGTGAGGGGGGCAGTACAGCTGATACTTCGACCTCATATCTCAAGGCGGATGTCGAAATTCGCTTTGAGACGTCTACAGGATCTGGTAGCCGCTTTACAACAGGTCAGGCGAAGGTACGCGGACATCTCGGGTCCGATACCCCCGCGGAGTGGACAGGCGCAGGAACTTCTTAGCTGACTACTTCGCGCACTATCGACATCAGCTTCGTTAACCCTCGAATGTCGGTTCGAGATAGATTGCTGCCTCCCTGTACAACTATTAAAAATGGGGGTTCCGCGGGGCGGAGGGGGTTGGGCGAGGGGTGTTTTGTCACTCACAGCAGGTGCTCCGCCAGCGAGTCGTTGTTTATGAAGGTCTTCCCGCACTGCTCGCACTCGGGCCGCGAGCCGCCGTGGTGGTTCCTCAGGTGGCCGCGGTGCGTCTTGCTGTTACTGGGGACAATGACGGTACGTGTGCTCGATGCGATTTGTCATCACAAAATAATAGGAAGCCAGATTTATTCACATGGCTGAGATGGGTCAATGAGAGACAAAGGCCACCTGTTGATAGCTGGTCCTCTCTAGGATCCACCATGAGACAAGAGGTTGAAGTTCTTTTTTTTTCATTCCCTTTGTAGGCAGACAAGCATACGGCTCACCTGATGGAAAGTGGTCACCGTCGCTCATGGACGTCAGCAATGCTAGGGGCAGAGCCAAGCCGCTGCTTATCATTAAGTACTCTTCGCAAGTCTCGTTTGAAGAAGGACATGTCATAGCGCTCGGGAAACACCGTGGAGGGGAGCTCATTCCAAAGCCGGATGGTACGTGGCAGAAAAGATCTTTGGAAACGCACTGTGGATGAACGTAGCGGTTCCAGATAATATGGATGAACTCTGCTCCGATGGTGGGAGGTGCGAGGAGTCTCTGGCCTTACAACCTCTCTCCTTACTCTCTCTCCCTTAGAGCCGGAACCGACGGGGTGGTGGAACCCTGAGTGCTGCCGCGACTTACTTGGAAATCTTCCCGCAAATGGTGCACGTGAAGACCGAAGACAGTCCTTCGTGTTTAGACCTGATAAACAAAAAACCAAAGCTCTACAAACTCTACGAGTGC
This sequence comes from Bombyx mandarina, assembly GCF_003987935.1. Next base: position 1,800,002 of record NW_021011523.1, read on the forward strand.
TACGCCGTAGCAGATAACCCAACAACATCGCCTACGTAACTATGCTACGACGTAGCAGTACTCGTAGGCGAATTGCGTTACGCCGTAGCACTCAAAACAAGCGCTACGAGGTCCCCCACCTGCTTGAACACCGCGCAGTTTATAAAAACAGTGACCGCTTCGAAATTCGATGACCAACGGCCCTGAAACTGCCATACTTTAAGACAAAGACATTTGTAGGCAGCGGCTTGGCTCTGCCCCTGGCATTGCTGAAGTCCATGGGCGACGGTAACCACTCACCATCAGGTGGGCCGTATGCTCGTCTGCCTACAAGGGCCATAAAAAAAATAAAAAAAAAACAATTTTTTTTGTATGGAAACTAGCGACATCTTGTAGCGGATGCCCCTAAACATGTTTTTTTTTTTATTGCCTAGATGGGTGGACGAACTCACAGCCCACCTGGTGTTCAGTGATTACTGGAGCCCATAGACATCTAGAAAGTAAATGCCGCCAGCCACCTTGAGATATAAGTTCTAAGGTCTCAGTATAGTTACAACGGCTGCCCCGCCCTTCAAACCGAAGCGCATTACTGCTTCACGGCAGAAATAGGAAGGTTTGGTGGTACCTACCCGCGCGGACTCACGAGATGTCCTACCGCCAGTAAAAGGTTTAAAGCTGTTAAGGTTAAGGCATTTAATTATTGAACAAATAAACACAGAAAAAAAAAAAAGACATACAAGTCTTAATCAGTTTCGTAGTCAGATAAATTGATTAAATTTTATCGATGTGGTTTCGGAAAATTTACAAATTCCTTCATTAAAAATAAAATATAGGATAGGTTACTGCCATCTACAGGAGCAATGAGAAACTAATCGAAGCGAAGCCATCTAGTGGCCGACGCCCGTAAACATTTTTGTTGAGTGCTTGAGTTGCTTATCTATTACTAATTTATGTGTATTGTCAATGATCACTTGTTAAACGACCGTAGCAAGGAGCGGACGCGCTGATAAAGCTGTTTGATGTGCAGAAATAATAATCGAGTCCTCCCGTAAATAATAATGTGCTAAATTATTAAAAGGCTCAGCTTAGAAAGCGTCTTAGAGCCGGCTGCAGGTTTATATCGAATGGGGTTTAATTTCATCAGTTAGGAATCGTGAAAAAAAACAGTATAAACGTAAATTACTGATAACACAAAATAGACCATTCTGACAGCAAATGCTCACAAATGCTCACGGGTGCTCACACCCTATCACACTCACCGGTAATGATGAACGATGCTATTCTTGTCTATCATCCGTATCCCGCACTGCACGCACTCGTACCTGCGCGTGTGTATGAGCGTGTGGACGCTGTGGCTGTACGAGGTCGGCAGGTACATGTGACACACGGCGCACTCAAACGTGCCCCGGGACTGCGGAAGACATGACCCTTCATTATTTAAATGACCGAAAAGCCAATGGACATCAGTGCCGCCAAGACACGAGACCGAAGTCCCATTTTAATTATGCAACGTCCTCCCCACCCTTCGAAATGGGAGCACGTGACATCTCTAACACCAGACATTAAATTTGTAGATGCAATTAACATAATTATTCGTGTGGCTGAACGCTGACTAACGTCTTTGCTTTGTATTCGGTTAGAAAAAAAAACAGTTCCAACTCTTTGCAGTTATCCAGAGAACGAGACTTGAAGAGTTCCCGTGAACAGCCACTTTATTGTCTGAGTGTTGCTTTTCGTTGATCTTTACCGTACACTTGTGTCCATGGACCACAGGCCCAACCCACCATCAGGCGGGACCGTCTCGCCAGGAATAACAGTAGAGTTAGTTTCACAGTTACTGGTGGTAGGACCTCTTGTGAGTCCGCACTGGTAGGTACCACCGCCCCGCCTATTTCTGCCGTGAAGCAGTAATGCGTTTCGGTTTGAAGGGTGGGGTAGCCGTTGTAACTAAACTGAGATCTTAGAACTTATATCTCAAGGTGGGTGGCGCATTTACGTTGCAGATGTCTATGGGCTCCAGAAGTTATTCCCAGCTTTAAAATTTGTGGGAAATTTTTGGGGAGCGCGGGCAGGATCGTCTGGTAGTCAGAACCCCCGCGGCCCCCGCGACACATACCGGGCTGTGTTTCTCCATGTGGTTCTTCAGTTTCACTTCGAAGTTGAAGCCCTTGAAACACAGATGGCAGTGGTACGGCATCTTGAGGTTCTTTGTGGTTTCTAGCTGTGAAAGATTTAACAAAAAAAACAATATCAATTTCCTCAAAGAATCTAACGCAGAATTTGTTGACTTCTGAGATATTTGAAAAAAAAACCGATTTTTTTTTTCATAGCACACAATGTATACGTCATTGGGGTTGATATTCGAATCTGTACTTCCAAAACTTCAACGAATGACCCCAAAGTAATGAACATTTTCCAAATAAGATATGACGTAAAAGTCTCTGTTACCAGGTTATAAAATGTAAAAAAAATATATTCAACGGAAGACTTTTGGCGGGAACACGAGTGAAGTTGTGTGATTAGTTTTATTTTGTCTATTTAGTGTTTCTTCAGGTTAAAATGTGTAATAACGGTGGTTATTAACTGTTTAATATCTGTAAAAGTGCACAAATGTGGGAAAATTAAACAAAGCCATTGGACGTGACTTCTCGGGTTCCTCCAAAAAGTCCACTGAAAAAATCTCAGTAAATGACCACCATTTTACTGAGATTATATTTCATCCCATATCATCTCATCTCATTTCATTTCATCCCAGTTTATTAATGTCTCAAATTAATCATCTTCATTTCATTTCTTCCTAAGACGTACCTCTTTGGCCTTTATCTGCTCCTCGGGGTTCAGAGTTATTATCCTGATCTTCTCCGGGTCCAGGTCCACGGGTTTCCTTATGGACGACTTGAGGGGCTCCTGCTCCTCTGAACTCGGTTTGCTGAAGGATTATAAAGGTATCAGAGGTATTCAATATTGGGCGACCGTTACAGGCGTGCATTTCGCTCACCTCACGGTAAGCGATCGTTGCTTAGCGCTGAGGCTTCTTGTCGAGCTTCTGATGGGATCCCCGGGGGGTGGGGCTCGATCACAGTCCGAGCCGACCGGGGGCAACCATAACACTATAGAATGACATTTGCATTGTTGATTTCCATGGGATCCGGTAACCACTTAACACCATTAAGTCCATGAGCATGTTTAAGTATCTATGCAATAAAACAAAACTTTAAATATCAAAAATGTTACTCTTTCTCATCTAGATTCATGAATTGAGCCCACAATGCGTGCCCACGAGTGGGATGAGGACTTTTTTTTATTGCCCTTATAGGCAGACGGGCATACGGCTCACCTGATGGTGGGTGGTTACGGTCGCCCATGGACTTCAGTAATGACAGGGGCAGAGCCAAGCCAGGAGCATAGTTGAGCTCAATGAGACGTCAGTGTTTAGGGTTGAATTTTGATAATTTGCCAGACACTAATTATGTAAAACCAGTTAATGCTTATCAATCCTTCTTGTCAGTGAACGCTTAACCTCAGCTGAACTAACAGCTGTTCATAGATTATAAGTAACTCACACCCTACTTCTCTTCTTGATTCGGATATCTTTCTTTTTCGATCTCTTTTTCCCGGATTCCTCCCTTAACTCTATCTCCTTCTCATCTAGAAAATCATTCAGGTCCTCCTCTGAAAACTTCTCCACCTCCTCAACGTTTGCTCTGGAAGATAACATGTATATACCATTTAATTGTCAGCAGATTTGTCTGTGTGTTTGATCACAGTTGTTGTAAAATGATTATAGTCCGAAGATAAATTAACAAATTTACAAATCCTTTTTTTTGTTACATTAAATGAGTGGACAAGCAAATCTTTTGTCTGATGTTGTGTGGCTACCGGAGCCCATAGGCATCAACAATGTGAATGCCACTCGCACCTTGTAACAAAAGTTCTAAGTCTCATTTTACAGTACAACGGCTGCCCACCCTTCAACCCCAAACGGATTATTGTCTTACGGCAGAAATAGGCGGGGCCTGGTACCTACCCAGGCGGACTCACAAGACGTCATATTACCAGTATAAGACACCTACCCGCCAATCGAGAAACCAGACATTATTCCTTCATAGTAAGGTCATCTGTGAAGATGCATTAAACATTATAAGTACTTGTCTTTGAGGTACGAAGGGATATGCTGAAATTAACTAACTTTAAATGGCTTTAAGTTGCTAAAGCTTCAAATTACTTCTACATCTGGATATAGGCCTCTCCCTCTCTCCAGTCTATGTCAGTTCAGGGTCATAAGTCTAATGATCCGATGCTAATATTTACTTCTTCAACTAAACCAACATACTCAATTATTATTTTTTCCGGCAGCGAGCCAAACCTCATACGAAGCTTCCACGTCTAGGGGAGCGCTCGGGATATGTGGGATGTAACAGTCTGCATATGTTGGGACTGTTAGGAGCAGATTGCGGGCCCAAAGAAGTTCTAGGGCCCTACCGCACTCGACTTCCCTTGCAGTCTCTCGTCCGACGTCCGATCTCCGCCCGGGGTCAGAACCCAAGCAGAGTGAGTGGGGGCTGGATACTCACCTTATCTGCTCGACTGTTATGTTATCCTCGTAATCCGAATAGAAACTCTCTTCTTTGACTTCCTCCTCGTATTTAATCGGTAGCATTGGTAGGACAAACAGTTGTATTTCCGAAGGTGATGTCAGTTTTTCGTGCTGAAATTTTATTTACTAACAAATGCATGCCACTCTCTTTTTTTTTTCTCTATCTGTTCTAGTAACATCGAGGGGTTATACTAGATTCACAGAACCTCGCGAATTTGCTAACACTAGCCCCAGCAAGAGCAGTGCTTCGCAGAATCTACCACCGGATCCGGCGAGAAACTCAGTGGGCTGTGTCTGTGGGTTACTTTACTCGTTGAGCCCTCCGTCGCAAGCGACGGGTTCGACGAGGATGATGACCGGTGCTTGAGGTACCTAAAAGCACCGTTAGTGAATCGGGAGGATCCGAAATGACGTGTTTTGGGCGACGTCGACTGTTTACCACTGCCACTCTCAATGAGATTATTTATACAGTAAAAGCTTCTTAGTAGTGGCTAAAGATCCTTTATTCGCTGATCTAATCGCTATATCGGTACGTGCACACTGATAAAAAGTATTCCAATATGTACTTAGGTATCCAACCGAATGTCTTTTGTAGACACGTCGTCAAATGAACTAATAAAAAACGTAAAACAGACCTTAACACAACTACGCTTAAAGTATGTTATTACTTTGTCACGCTCGGAACGTTTCCCCTGTGATCTCCCATATACCATATAATTCGTATACACGGATCATGTACCAAGCGAATAGACAGCTTTTAGATAACATATAGACAGTCCCATATATTACAACTCAAGTATGAGGTTTTTTTTATTGCTTGGATGTGTGGATGAGCTCTTGGCCCACCTGGTGTTAAGTGGTTACCAGAGCCCATACACATCTACAACGTAAATGCCGCCCCCCACCTTGAGATATGAGTTCTAAGGTCTCAGTATACAACAGCTGCCTCACTCTTCAAAACAAAACGCATTACTGCTTCACGGCAGAAATAGGCAGGGTGGTGGTACCCATCCGCGCGGACTCACAAGAGGTCCTATCACCAGTAATTACGCAAATTATAATTTTGCGGGTTTGATTTTTATTACCAATGTTATTCCTTCACCGTCGAAGTCAATCGTGAACATTTGTTAAGTACGTATTTCATTAGAAAAATTAGTACCCGCCTGCGGGACTCCAAGACCGTTGCATCGCTAGATACGAATGCACTGGACGTCTTGTCCTTTAGGCCACGACGACTCTGAGGATGTTGCATGTTCAGTTTTTCCTGAAGTGAGTGTTGCACCAAAATCTTTGAGAAACACTGAATCTTACCAACATAACTCTTACCTGTAAATCTTCATGGTACCCGGTTCTACCTATGCCGCTGTGATTGAAGGTGAGCACCGATGATCTTTCCAAGTAAGGTCCAGCATACTCACTCAGCTCTTGATCACGGGCATCAATTGGAAACTATTAACAAATGTCCAAGTGTGAAATGTGCTAGGCACTGGTGTGACTAAATAACCATCCTAACTAGGCTGCCAGTCGCAACCGCCTTAAGAGAAGCTGAGGACCTGACGAGATGAGACAGCTCATGAGACAGGCTATGGTCAAGTTTCAAGGTCAATGGGTAATGAAGAAAGCGACGTAGAACAACATGTTGGATTTGTTATATAAGACTGTTAGTTAGGACGATATGAGTTTAGCATGCTATAGACTCGAAAGCTAATATTATCACACTAGATGGCTAGACAAGCTCACCGACCCGACGATTACCTGAGTCATAACGATTTTATGATCACCACCATGAGATATGTCATCAAAGTTACAATTGCTATAATTTTGACCTTAAATTCTTTTCCAACTAGAAAGGACGCTATAAACTAGCTATGTGTTTTGGAATCTCTATGACGAGACAAAAACAATCATACATTTGTAAAAAACGTTTAGTGATGAATTTTAGTGCGAAATAGGAGACCTTAACTAAAACTCGTTCAATTGATTAATTGTCCAACTGACCAACCTGTGTGCAGCATACCGAATAATAAGAATGACCCTCTTTACAGTATATTTAGTACAGTTATGTTTCTAAGGAGGATCTCTCATCGTCAATCTTTCTTCAAAATATAACAGATAGAAAAAAAATCTTTAATCTCTAAGCAACTCACCGGTGCGCATCTGCTCAAGTACTCAAAAAGCGCACCATGAGCTTTGAGAATTTTAGATTTGAACTTTACTGATTTGCTTAATAAAGCTATGCACTCCCAGCAGATCCACTGAGGGAGACCATCTGACTCCGATACCTGAAATAAATTATTGACGTTTTTAAAAAAGACTTTGTCGATTTCTTTTGTTATTTGTACGTTTGTACAGAATATGAACCACTTTCCAACCGCCGAATCGTTTGCAATTTGTGAAATAATTCTCTGCCCAGCTGGAGTCCATGGACACCACAAATTGTTTTTTTTTCTTATTACCCGTCTAGGCAGACGGGCATACGGCCCAACTGATGGTGAGTGATTACCGTCGATCATGGACGTCAGCAACGTCAGGGACAGAGCCAAACCGCTGCCTACCAAATTCTGCGTCCACATTTGATAAGTGAAATGTCAATGTATTGTAAACAGATGAGGTTTTTTTTCCTACCTATGCTGATAGCCTTGAGAAGCCATATCAGCGTTACCGAACAAGTAGGTAAGCTCACGGGGCTCAAAGCTGGCGAAGTTGCTAACACTGCACCCTAACAGGAGTAGTGCTTCGCAGAATCTACCACCGGATCGGAAAGGCGACCCACTGAGAAGTTCCGGCGAGAAACTCAGTGAGCTGATGAAGAGTTGTTATCTATCCCTACCCTTAGACAATGTCTGATCCGACCGGCGTCGAGATTCTTTCGCAACAGCATCATCAATTTATCTCACAAAAACTACACATCAACATTGACTTGTCTTATTTTAATTCAGACGACATAAAACAAGATTATTTCCATTTTTAACATACCTCTATGGATGCTAAATCGTAAATATACGTGTTGTACTTATGTACACCTTCCATGCGCCTGTTTGTGCTCAAACAGCATCTGCATATCTGTTTGTCTAATTCAAAATCCAATTTATATTTATCTGCATCCTCTACGGTAGTTTCTTGCATTTTAATTGAACAAATACAGAACGAAATTTTTTTAGGGATAAGTTTCAAGAGACACAGCTAAATGTAAACAATATGGCAGTCAGTAGAATTGACAGCTGACTTTGAGTAGTAGTAGTTCTATTTTTCCAACTGGAAACGCATAGGTATCTAAACTCTGAGTTTAATTGTGGAAATTCATTAAAAGCTATATTTTGACTGAAAGTGGTTTTTAATAGAACCAAAAAGTATATAAAACTACTATACTTATACTGGTAAATATCGTAATAACTGCTTTGAAACGAATTAGATGTTATTCGTCAAAAATTGAATACTGGGCTAGCTTTTTACTAGGGTTGCGATTATTCCAAAGAGTGTTTACAATCTATTTTTTTAATTGCTACTCATTTTGTGTTTGTCTTGATGTTGAGAGTTGAATTTGGTCGGACCAACTCGTTAGACTGTGACCTGTTGGTCCCCTTTCATAGGTCGTCCCAACAACCATCGGCGGCCCGATTATGTCCATTTTTTAGGCGATATGGCAAAGAAACTTCAGGACCCCTCGGAGGCAGGTACTAATTACATAGATACACCAGGGTTGATTGAGCAGCAAGGGGTCCAAGGGCCGCTTGTGGCCCTCCAAGCATTCCTAAAATTTAATTCATTTTATCAACTTTCTCCTATCAATTCGTTTTTCTATTATGTTCTTGTTTGTTTTTATCTTGCATTATTGTATATGAAAGGTATTTGTATATGAAATAATCCAGGGTGGCGTTATTTCGCGGTCCAATTGATTTTCGTTAGCAGGCAATTCGGCAGGAGAAGAATCGGTTCAGGATTGACCACAGTCATATTCGACCCTTTACTCATCATCATCATCATCATGATGTCATATTCGACCCTTTACTCAATTGGAGGCTAATAACATTAGCTACACTTATTTTTGGTGCGTGATGACGTACAGGAATTAAATTGTGCATTCTGGTCAATGAAGAATAGTAAAACAGATTTTAATCCAGGACTAAGTGTAAGGCTTTACGGAAGGGATTATAAACCTCTTTATATTAAGTGTATGTAATTGCATTCTGTTCTAAAAACTAGCGATATTAATTATGTTCTTTATTTAACCGACACGGCTTAGTCATTTTTTAATGATCATTCAGAGTAAGAATATCAAATGGGTTAATCGATAATAGTTCTATCCAGAGTAGATGGATGAGTTTATCGCTACTATGCCAAACTACTATTATCAAAAAAGGACCTATAGTTATGCGGGACATATTGAAATATGCTACGTCCAAGTATAATTTAAAATTCAAATTTTACATTTGCTGTAGTCTAAAGTCCAAAGTTAAAATGTTATAATTCCAAGGGTCTTTCTTTATTTTTAACTAGCTTTATTTTAAATAAAAACTAAAACAATGAAAAAGGATTAGTTGAAGTTACCGTAATTAAATAAATAAAAACCTTAGCTTAAATCAAAAAATACCTTTAAGCACCATACGTATGTTTTTATTTCAAGATATTTTCCGATCAATTCCCACATACAGCTCCAGTCCGAAATTGATTTTAGCAAAAGAATCGACTAAAGATGATCTTATAGAATCGATTTAATACGTTTTACTTCTATCTATGGTTTTAACTTTTCGAATTTGGACTGCCTTCAAGTATGAAGGCTTCGCCGCTTTCCTTTTTTTTCTGTCATGATTTTGATTTCTGTTTTCAGTGTACATATTGTGTCAATGTTTAGTGAATAAAGTGAATTTTACATGTTTTTTTCGTAAAATAAACAATAGATTCATATAAAATTAACATAAAAATAAGTTAGTTAATCTTTTAGGAGTAATATCATGCTATAGGTGAGTTAAAAGCCCTTCAATCACATAAAATATTTCATGTCAAGCGAAAAAGTTTATTAACAAAATGGCAGGCAGTGCCACTGTTGATAGTAAGCTGCCCTTTAAGAACGAAAATTATTTTATTCACAAGTTTTTCAGTCTAAATAAACGAAGGAGTATGTAAATGATAAGTTTATAATCGTTTCCTCTATCGTTTGGTGTACATTTTTATCTGATTACTAACGAAAAATGCATCTTAAAATGACAGGTGTTAGAACACCTGCTCGTAAGTGGAAGACAAATGTCTGAAAGAAATTAAATATCAAAAGGAAAATCATTTTAGCATATCTTTGAGCGATTTTAGTCAACTCCCACTAATTATTGAAAAAAAAATATACAGAAAAATGTCCTCGCCAAAGTCGCGCAAGGGCGCGATCAAACAGCTTTATATTTTGGCTAACTTCTTTCTAATAAATCAAGTGTATAAAGCATTTCGCATCACACAACAAATCGCATCACACAACAAACAACATTGGCCAAACAATGTTTTTGTTTGCAATAACCTCTGAAGGATAGATTATTACCAAAATCCATATAATTTATGAAGAAGTAAACTACGCAATGTCGCGCGGCCATGGCCTACCCTGCCCAAATAAACCTTATAAGTTGAACAAACTTCCATATAACACAAAACAGTAGCTAGCAGCTTTGCTGTGCTCCTGGCGTTACTGATGCCCATGGGCGACATCGACCACTCACCATCAGACGGGCCGGATGCTGGTCTCCCTACAGAACCATTAAAAAAAACGCATAACACAAAATTCTCAAGAATCGATCTTTGGGCGACAATTTGTCTACATGCTTGTATCAAGAGAATACAATAACTTGAAATTTCTAAATATATTACTTATATTACACAAATATATATATTTAAAAAAAAAAAAATATTGGCTATAACAACTGACATTTTGGACATTATTCTGCTTTTAAAATTGTTGATTTGAATGTGTTTGGATGGGCCACAGTTCCTACGAAGGCAGCAAAACTATATAATATATTATGTACACTGTATTTGTTCAGTTTTGTGTGTCGTGGTCATAATTAAAACTATTTTTACACTTTCATGTCTCGGTTTTTTTTATTGTTATTATATCGACAAGTGAAAGGTTTAATTATATATTGCTTAAATAAATTTCCTTTCACCCCTCAATATTATTTTGGGCATTTGGAATACTTCACAATTCTAGTGGCTACCTAACTATGGACTAAGGTGACTCATAAACATTTCAATATTGTGTTAACTCCCGTTTAGTTTAGTAATAGAAATATTCCTAATTTTTTATGTTTTATTTCACACTGTGCAAATGAATACTATCTTAATGTCTGGCAGTTTGTTTGACTTGGGTTTTTGTCTTCAAGATAAAGAGGATCCCAAAGTAGATAAGCAAATATGTATATACAAGTCAGAGTCTGTGTAGGAAACTAAGAAAGCCTGTGATAATGTTCCAGCATGAATACTGAAAATAAAAAAATGTATTTTGTCATTAAAAAGTAATGCAAAGTCTTTTGATCATAGGCAAGTAATATGGATAGTGTCTTTTAAGCGCTTAATAGAATTTTCTGTATACCGATATGTGTTAATTTTGAAAACCGGCAAACTCTGTGCATCTTCCCAAATGTCCCTAGTGATTAAACTACATTCTTAAGAATGATTCACGCTATACCGTGTCGCGACCGGAGAATACTCCGGCCGGAGCATGGCCCAACATTGTGGTATACTTTTTGTATGAAGTGATTCAAGCCTGACCGTGTCTCGACCGTGTCTCAGTATCTCGTTGAAATGTCGATGGGTATTGGTTCCCGACTCCAGCACGGTCTGGCCCCGACACGTTCTAACCTTAACATGAGCGGCCGGGCGCCCGCAGAGCAGTAAACGTCAAATCTTAATGAGATGAGCAGCTCAACAGCAAAATGGACGATGAGAAAACTTGCTCTCGTCTTCTATTTATTCTTTGTAAAGTGAAGCAAATTCTCCTTTTGCTTCTCGCTTTCTCCAGATTGGATGTACCCCCAATTTTCTTTTAGTAGTTTCGCTACGTTTTTCCAATGCTTCATCATCGATGGCAATTGCAATAAAGTGCCAATTCAAATTGGAAAGTTGCATATTTACTTAAACGTCAAGTCTATCGACAGATGGAATCACTAGCTGACAAAATCCACATAACGCAGACACGGCCGTGTATTCTTTATACCCAAACAGCCCGGTGTAACATGAATGAGTGGTCCGGTCCGGTCGCGACACGGTGTAGCTTGAATCATCCCTTAATGTACACATTAAAGCTAACCGGTCGGCGATGTATCGTGTTCCGACCCGGCAGGCTGGTTTTGGCCCAGCGGGGTATTCCGGAACACTAGGGGACCTCGTAGGAGGTTTGACCCCCAGTCCGGAAAAATAAATAAAAAGATGTGTGGTGTCGTGGGACACCGGATAGGAAAAGTTCCTTATTATAAAAATATTAATTTTAAGTTCTATTCGAGGTATAAAGAAAATAAAACTGGAGGTTTCGCAACAACCCACGGTCGTTCGGTAACGTGCGAATTTATTGTGATACACTTCATTCACGGTTGTTTGCATAAGAGTTAGTGTATTACGCAAACCAACGCTCTGAGATCGTGGTCAATCACCACATAGTATAAAACAAAGTCGCTTTCTCTGTCCCTATATCCCTATGTATGCTTAAATCTTTAAAACTACGAAACGGATTTTGATGCGGTTTTTTTTAATAGATAGAGTGATTGAAGAGGAAGATTTACATGTATAATAACATCCACTAAAAAGTGGAGAAATCAATAATAAATTACAGTTTCCGAAGCGAAGCCAGGGCGGGTCGCTAGTGAATGATAAAAAAAACATGTTATTTTTTGTACTTTATTACAAAGTTAAGTCGTACACTGTGTGCATTACTAATAAAAATCTTACGGACGTCTTTACCCGGTTAGGGTACCCCTCCGCATCGTCCCATAAGGAACTTCGTTCCAAAAAGATTAATTATGTAGGTACTTGCAAAAAAGTAGAGCAATATGTTACAAGGGCGGGATGATAAGTAACTAGCCTAATAATAAAACACTTAACTTTCCGTGATAAAATTAATTTTATTTTTCGACATAGTCTCCGTGAACCTTTACGCACTTATTCCATTTTCGTTCTAAAGCAGTAGTGCCTTCCATAAAATGATATATTTCGAGGCCTGCAAAATACTCCTCTACAGCGGCTATGACTTCATCATTTGTAGCAAATTTCTGTCCGCCCAATAAAGTTTTGAGCTTAGGGAATAAGTGGAAGTCTGATGGCACTAGATCAGGCGAATAAGGTGGGTGGGCAGCAAATCATACTTCAATTTGTTGATTTTTGCCATAGCTTTAACATATGTGTGAACCCTAGCGTTGTCTTGGTGGAAGATGATTTTTTTTCGCCAAACCTGGTCGTTTTTGCTGAATATATTGATGAAAATTATCTAGAAGATTAGCGTAGTATTCCCATGAATTTTTTTACCATTAGGAAGGTAATCTCATCAAGATCCTATCTGCATCCCAAAAGACGGAAGCCATCACTTTTCCAGCTGACTTTACAGCCATGGCTTTTTTTGGAGCCGAGCATCCCGATTGCGTCCACGGTTTTGATTGAATTTTGTGATTCTGGCGTGTAATAATGAACCCATGTTTTATCTGTTGTTACAAATCAACGTAAAAGATGGGCTTTATTACTCTAAAACGGTCCAGACATTCTTTTGAGTGTTGCACCCGAATCCCTGATTGATCGTGCGTAAACAATCGCGGCACCTAACGGGCCGATGACTTTGTCATATTTAATTCCTCTATTAGGATATGATGTACCCGTTCTTTTGAGATACCCGTAGTGTCAGCTGTTTTAGATAACTTCAATCGTCGATCTGTTAAAACTATAGCATGTTCTTTCACGACCATTTCCGGAGTCGTGACGCTTTTTGGACGTCCGGGGCGGGTTTCATCTTGGACACATGTACGACCGCGCTTAAACTCATCCACCCAGTTTTTTACTGTGGCATAAGAAGGAGCACATTCACCCAAAACATTCTTTAACTTCATAGATATCTTTCCCCTTCATGCCCTTCATATGAAGAAGCTTTATCACCGCTCTTTGTTCAATTTTATCCATTTTGAAAACCTTTGACGAAATATATTTTCAAATGACAAAAAATCAATAACATTTTCACGCCACCTAATTCATACTTAGAAACTTAGAACACAGGTGGCCAGAGATACGACTTTAAAAATGACATATATTTTTTTTATTTTAACTTTTTAAATAACAGAGGCTAGTTACTTATCATCCCGCCCTCGTAAGATGAATTAATTACCTTTGGATCAGGTTTGATTGGTGCCTAAATTATATAAGAGGACAAGATCAAACCAAAGATAAATAAATCCTCATAATAAACCAAACTATAGTTTTATGTTGAGAAATATTCTACCTGCTTCGTCAATCAAACCTGTATTTTTTTTTGTAATCTAAACGGTAAATTAAGACTCGACCTCACATCTCAAAGCGAGTGGCAGCATGTAGTTAGTTGCCACTGTACCAATATTATAAAGAGGAAAGATTTGTTTGTTTGTATTGAATAGGCTCCGAAACTACTGAACCGATTTGAAAAACTCTTTCACTGTTTGGAAGCTACACTATCCCCGAGTGACATAGGATATAATCGTTTTTTTTTTGAAGTGAAACTTCCTTATCGGCGTTGGAAAAAAATTTACCGTCACATTTTTCGGTTACGCGTCACATTTTTCCGTTACGCGCCATCTGTTTTGTATTCATGTCTATGATAATAAAATCCTTTTGTTTAAACTTTATCTAATTTAACTTTTTTGTATTCATGTCTATGATAATAAAATCCTTTTGTTTAAACTTTATCTAATTTAACTTTATTTAACCAATTTCTAGAAAGTTGCATGTAGATCATTTTTCGAAAAATAAGGCCATAAATAAGTTTCACTTCTTACGTGTGTACACTAGTACACGCACACATTTTTTTTTTAATTATTACTAAAACCCGAATAATGTAGTAACCCAAGGTGTAAAAAATTTACCTAAAATATTCTTTACATCACGTTCCCTGCGAAAATTATTGATGATAGAATAAAATAATGTACTACGACTTTGTAGAGCACATTATTATTATTTACAAAAAGTGTCGCGTCAGCATATGTCTAACTATTACAGTTATGCCGCAATAAGTGTTCTTTTATTTAAAAAAATAAAACAACGTCAAATATCGTTGAAATTTTTGCTAAACACCCGAGCGGAGTCGGAGCGGGCCGCTTGTAAAATATAAATTGCAAAAATTTTATTGAAACTTTTAATGTAGTTGCAATAATTTTGTATTTTACAGAAGAAAAAATGGACGTCACACCAGTGGTAACTGTGAAATGCGAGCCGGTGGATGTACTCGAGCAAGGCGATATGGACCAGCTGCAGAACCACAGCGAGCCGGCACCAGGACACAATGCCGTCAACTATCCTCAATACTCCCAACAAATAATAAACAATATGGCATATTATTTTACGGCTAATTCATTGAACACTGAAATTAAATTGGAAACTGATGTGAAACATGAGCCTGAAGAGTCCGAAGATGCTGATGAATCTAAGAAAAAGATCAAAAAGGAAGATAGAGTGAAATGTCCGTTATGCCCTAAGACGTTCAAAAATCAGGCCAACATGAAAAGTCACGTGACGCATTTGCACACCGAGAACGCCGTGGAATGTCCGCAGTGCAATAGGAACTTTAAATCGTATGCTCACTTGAAATCGCACGTCGATAGCGTCCACGTGGCCGAGGGCGAAGCGAAAGCCTGCGACTTGTGCGGTAAAGAATTCGCCAATAAAAAGAAACTGAGCAACCATAAGTTCTATGCTCACTCCAAGCCCGAAGAAAGGGTGACTTGCCCAATTTGCAATAAGTCATTTGCTAAAAAGTACAAACTAAGAGTGCACAACCGTAACGTACACAATCCCGGCGAAGCAGCGAAATGCCCTCAATGCGATAAAGAATATAAAAGCAAGATGCTGCTCCGAAGGCACATGCTGTGGAGCCATCCGGAAGAGGGAAAAACATATGTGTGCGAGGACTGCGGGAAGGAGTTTCCTACTTTTCCCGTATACAAGAAGCATACCTGGAACGTACACGGCGCCAGTCGCGAGATGACCTGCGAAATATGCCATAGGACGTTGGCATCGAAGAAATCGTGGCTCCGTCATATGCGATGCGTGCACAAGGACGGCAGACCTGCCGCTAAGCAGATGAAGGTCGGTACCTTACCGTGCATGATATGCGACAGAAAGTTCACAACGAACACAGCGCTTTATTGGCACTTGGAGCAAACACATTCTGAAGTCCAACAAAACTCGAAAACCTGCCCCATTTGTTCTAAAAAGTTCACGGAATACTATGTGATGAGGAGGCATCTGGAAATGGTGCATCCCATCGAAACTGCGACCTGTGAGATCTGCAATAAGACCTTTAAATCTGCCGCCAACCTGGAGAGCCACATGCGAGTGACCCACGCCCCGCCAGAAGCGGCCAAGCAGTGCGACATGTGCCAGAAGATATTTAAATGCTCGATGCACTTGCGCATTCACATGAACACCGTCCATCCGAAGGACGGTAAAGCAACTTGTGACATATGCAACCGGGAGTTTGCATCGAAACGATATCTAGCCTCGCACAAGCAAATACACGTTAAAGTCAGACAGTTTCACTGTGTGATCTGCGGCAAGTCCTTTAAAAGGCAGGTGGATCTGAGCAAGCACACGAGGAAAGTTCACAATAAGAAAAAACCTAAAACTGAAGAGGTGCCAGTATCTAAGTGTCTGAAGTGCGGTACATGTTTTACTAATGATCAGGAGTTGCATGAGCATATAGTGTCATGTGAGAATACCGGGGTCAATCTGTCCATAGTGAAGATCGAAGTTGAGGAGTTGGATGAAGGGCAAGAGGTTTGCATGTGACAGAAGACGAGACAAACTTAAACTTGGCCGATGGCACTTCAAGCCTGAAGATTGAGATTGTCCCATTAAAACTATTGTATTAGAAACAACTCCACTGCTGAAGATACCTGTTGAAAACAGCTTGCATTCTGTGATCTTACTCGAGCCTCATAAATGTGTTACATACAAAAGTTAATGAACTTTTAGAGTGTATTGTAAAATAATTATATTCTTGATATTGATGTCAAAGCTGAGCCCGCTATCATGTGGGATGAATAGTTAGGAAGAATGAAGGAGAAGAGGTAAGGTTTTAGAAGTTAAGAAAGTTCCAGGAAGGCAATTCCCTTTGCACACTTAATGATTTTTCATGTGTGACTCACGGATATGAATTTTAGTTGTTTATGAAGTGAGTTCATATTGGCTTCTAATGACTAGTGTGAGAATCGGTTGTACTTACATGTTGTTTGGTGCCAGTCCAATAGGAACACAAATATATATATTGATGGGTGAAAGACCATTTTGTTTAAGCGACATTAATCTTTGTAATTAAAGGTTCGTTTTATTTGATACTAGCGACCCGCCCTCGCTTCGCTTCGGAAACATTAAATTTTATTATTGATAGGCGAGTCCCGCCATGTTGCACGCGGTAAGACAATAACTGCGGGTGACGCCGCGGGGCGAAGCTGGTCTAAAAAAGGTAGCCTAAGTTACTCCTTCTATCATCAGAGCTACCTATTAGTGAAAGTCTCATCAAAATTGGTCCGGCCGTTCCAGAGATTTGCCGGAACAAACAGACAGACAAATTGTAAAAAAATATATTTTGCTGTATGTACCGTATATATATTCATATGCATGTAGTAAAAAGCGGTTATTTCAATACTACAAACAGACACTCTAATTTTATTTATATGTATAGATTAGTATCAGCAGTTCAATGTTTTTAATTGAATTTTCAATTATGTTTACTCCATTAAAAGTAGCTAAAGAGATTTTTTCTGTTATGATAATTTTTTCCTAATTTTAAACTTTAGATGGCTCTCCTGTAAAATTGTAAAAATGTTGCTTAAATCAAATGGCCTTTCAACCCTCCATATATTTACTACTACTTTATAAGCTCGCATATCCTCTACTCATGTGAGTATTGAATGGTGTCTCATGTAACTATTTTTGTGGTGTTTAATAGGCACTTTGTGAGTATATAGTCTTATGAAGTCGTCGTGGCCTAAAGGATAAGACGTCCGGTGCATTCGTTATTGCGATGCACCGGTGTTCGATTCCCGCAGGCGGGTACCAATTTTTCTAATGAAATACGTACTCAACAAATGTTCACGATTGACTTCCACGGTGAAGGATTAACATCATTTAATAAAAATCAAACCCACAAAATTATAATTTGCATAAGTACTGGCGGTAAGACGTCTTGTGAGTTGGCACGGGTAGGCACCACCACCCCGCCTATTTCTGCGGTGAAGCAGTGGTGCGTTTCGGTTTGAAGGGTGGGGCAGCCGTTGTACTGTAAAAACTGGGAACTTAGAACTCATATCTCAAGGTAGGTGGCGGTATTTACGTTGTAGATGTCTATGGGCTCCAGCAACCACTAGTTACAACGGCTGCCCAGCCCTTCAAACCGAAACGCATTACTGCTTCACGGCAGAAATAGGCGGGGTGGTGGTACCTATCCATGTGGACTCACAAAAGGTCCTACCACCAGTAAGAAAGAAATGTTACTAATTACGCAGCGAAATAATTTTGATTGGTTATTTATAATTGTTACTTATTACTAACGCTGTGCACGCGTGCGCTAAGACTTAATAACAAACTCAACAAGCAAATAGTCGGTATTCCGACGCTCCGCACTTTATACGTGTTAGTCGATCTATCGACAGTTCGCGCTCTAAGGGTCAATGCACTTTGACTGCATTGATTATAATTATTCTCATTTTATTTTGCTTAAATTGAACAAATCAAATCAAAAATTTTTTATTCAACATAAATGAAAGTACATACTTGTTGAACGTCAAAAAGAACTACCGCCAATTCACAAAAACTAGCCTCCGTCCCGAGAAGAACTGTTTTTTTTTATATTGTTGAAACTTACTGTTATCATTACGCATTGTATATGTCTATCGACTTGAGTAGAGTTGGGCTTGATCGCACCTCTGCAACTCCTGGATCCTTGCTGAACCTTACTCACGGATGCTACTTGCCACAAAACCTCGATTTTCATTGTCGGACTGTGTGTTAGTACCGCTTTTTTTCAACATAAGGATCTCGTCGTCACTCGAATTGTATGATAATATGAAATGTCCAAATATTTTTTAAGGTTAGAAGAATGATAGAGCGAGTGAAAATAGTTTGGGAGAATAAAAGTGGAGTCCTAAGTAAATGTTGTTATTAGGTATATTTTGGGATGTAAGGGAAACGTGTTCTCAATAATGAAGACATGCGGCAGAGTCCTGAGAGAAAACATTGAAATGCCATAGATCAGGGCTGAGCAACTTTTTTAATCAATGGGCCAATTAATTTTTTTTTTTGGCGCACATTAATTAACTTTTATTAATAATTTACGAAACTTTATTTCTTTATTAAAAAACAAACAGAAAAAGAACAGAAAAACGAATTGATGGAGAAAAGTCGATAAAATAAAAACAATTTTAGAAATTCTTGGCGGGCCGCGTGTTGCTCATCCTTGCCATAGATAATGTTCTTGAAATAACAGCATTTTTGCATGGCACGTAATGTGAGCAGAGTTGAATGGCAGATCCTGTGCCCAGCAACCTGCGACCAGACTACTCCGGGACTTGTGTACATGTCGACTTCACTTCATTATTTGTAGTTAGTAAATAAATAACAGTTTTAATTTTAAGGTTAATTCGTTTTATTTGACGCCGTAGGTACGTGATTATATGTCGAGGAGTGAATGACTTTGATTTAAGTGATATTTTTGCGCCTTTAGAACAGAGACATTTAAAGGTTTAAAATTTAGAAAAACATGTGTGGCACTCGGGGACTGCCGCGGTAAAGCTATTGCATAGCATTTTTTTATCAACTTATGCAATTATAATTTAATAATAAAATAAGACCACCCTATATTTATAAACATTAACAAAAGCAAAACATTAACTGTCTCCTTCACACTTATAAGCTAGACCGCGCGAGAGAGAGATGGGCAGACTTTTCATGATGCGCATGCAGTGCAACGTCACGCCGCGCGCTTATTCACAAACACTACACAATTGCAACGTGTTAATGTGTTGAACGCGAGCTACATGGCAGGCGGAGTGGGGGGTGTTAGGTTTTATTTTCGTTACGGAAATTCTTGATTCGGTCGCCGCTCTCAAACTCCGCGATAAAATCTATGCAATAGCTATATCGTAATATCGTAACAAAAAAAACTTAGGTAAGTTCTTTGAATGGGGTAAATTAAATTGAAATTCAATTAAAAACGTCGAACTGTTGATGGTAATACTAAATAAAACGCATCTTACATCGAAATGTTGCTTAAATAAAATAGCATTTCCCTCCTCGATATGAAGTTTAATGGATGCCTTTGATTTTATTTGTAAACTCATTTAACAATGTAAATAACAATTTGGGTTGAATGAATTGTCGCCGTTGCAGAAACGGGCTGAGAGGTTTATAATTAAACGAATAAGTAAGAGATATTTACTTTTGTTTATGGAGGGTAGATGTGAGGAGCGCCATCTTGTATACGGGCATAGGGGACAAGTTGAAGTCCGCCTGTTAACAGCGAGTTGTTGGAAGACTCACCGAAATAGCGCTAGTGGGAATGATGTGAATATAGCAGCTTTGAATAGTGTAAAGTGTGCCGGGTTGAAAAACTTAATATTATTCGTCATTTATTGTGTAGTTAAAAAAATATGTTGTATTTAAAATCTCAACTATTTATTTGTATTATTTCATGTAAAAAGTGTTTCTTACAGTTAAAATTTAGTGTCCTGCTCTAATAGATAATCGCGCTGCTATCAAATTCCTTCCACTTGCTACTGTGGCGCCACTTTAATTGACTCCCTTTGAGCGGACACTTTAGTACACTGATACTCCTTACTTCTACCTCCCATAAATCAAACGATTAAGTAAGAGAGATAATTGTTTACTTTATGTTAATTTGGCTTTTGTTGTCTTTTTTGACACCGGTCAATTAAAAGTCAAATTTCTCGGGACTTTTTTTTTGCCAAAATGGACTAAGAAATGTGAGGTGTGCTGCCTGAACTGTAAAAAAATGAAATTAGTTAATATTTTAATGTTAAGCACCTACATCTTGTAATGTAATGGTTTATTAAATTTGTTTCATTAAGGTTAGCATTGCGTTTTATTTATTTGTGAGTGGAATATCAGGAAGTCGTGGCCTAAAGGATAAGACGTCTGGTGCATTCGTATCTAGAGAAGCACCGGTGTTCGAATCCCGCAGGCGGATACCGATTTTTCTAATGAATTATGTACTTACAATTGTTCACGATTGACTTCCACGGTGAAAAATAACATAACGTGTAATAAAAACCAAACCTTGAAAAATTATAACTTGCGTAAGTACTGGCGGTAAGACGTCTTGTAAGTTGGCACGGGTAGGTACCACCATCCTGCCTATTTTTGCCATGAAGCAGTAATGCATTTCGGTTTGAAGGGTGAGGTAGCTGTTGTAATTGAGACCTTAGAACTCATACCTCAAGGTGGGTGGCGGCATTTACTTTCTAGATGTTTATGGGCTCCAGTAACCACTTCACACCAGGTGAGCTGGTCCACCCATCTAAGCAATAAAAAAGAAAAAGGTGTTACATGTTTAGTCCACTTCGATAAAGCGGCACGATACGAGAACCCTCTCATCGTAGCCGCCGGTAACTACATTCCCGATCCTGCAGACAGAATGGAAAGCAGTCGACGTCACCACAAACACGTCATTTCGGATCCTCCCGATCCACTAACGGTGCTTTTAGGTACCTCAAGCACCGGTCATCGTTCTCGTCAAACCCGTCGCTTGCGACGAAGGGCTCGACGAGTAAATTAACCTTCAGACACAGCCCACTGAGTTTCTCGTCAGATCTTCTGTGGGTCGCGTTTCCGAGCCGGTGGTAGATTCTGCGAAGCACGGCTCTTGCTAGGGTTCGTGTTAGCAACGTCATCAGGTTTGAGCCCCGTGAGCTCACCTACTAGTTAAGGCGACACTGATATAGCCTCTCAAGGCTATCCGCTTAGGTAGGAAAAAAAAACGTGCTTAGTGTTGTTGTATTTTGTCATGACCTATGAAAGTGTAGGGTTTGCCCACCCGGCCTGTACACATGAACTCTCTCCATTATCCAATTCTGTTTCTGATTACTACCTACTACTGCTGCCTACCGTTAAGTACTCCCCACAAGCCTTGTTTGAAGAAGGACATGAAGAAGCCCTCGGGAAACAGCAAAAACAATCTCTGAAAACACACTGGATGAATATATTTATGCTTTTTAAGCTTTAAGTTCTCGTCACTAAAGTATTGTGTCCTTGTAACTATAGAATCATTGTATTCATCCAGCATGTCGGTCAATAAATGAAAACCTCAAATTTCATTAGCTGTTTTTATTAAAACTAAATATAATTTTATTAGGAGGTTTATTAATGACATTCCTAATTATTTCATTTCCGAATTTATTGTAATTCAATGCTTCATTAATGTTAGTAATCGTTTCTCTCTCTGTACTAGTACAATCGACAATGTCAATATCAGTCTTCAATCTTTTTTGTAGTTCGACATTATCTTTGTGTTTTAATTCAATTTTAGGACTTTTTTGTATAGTGACATTGTTTTCTAAAACATCTATTTTTGCGTTTATTTTTTTATAATCTGTTAAATGATGGCTATTTCTAAGCCTTTTATTAACTAAATTACTATTAATCGCCTTCCTTTTATTAGAATGTATAAGGTTAAAATTGCCCATATTCAATTTAGCTTTCTCCATGACTTTTTCTTGGATTACATTGTCAATTTCATTAACAACTGTGTTCTTGCTAAAGGATAAATCTTGTTCGTTCTTGTGCAATCTGTAGAACACGTCTTTCCTGCGTTCCATTAGTTTTTCTTTTAGTTCGTTGACCGTTTCCATTTCTGGGGCGTAGCACACGTGCAGGACCCCTCCGTAGTAGTTCTTGCAGTCTAAGTACTTCTTTGCTATTCGCGCGGATTGTATCTTCTCGTACTGAATGTGGTATGCTTCGGTGAATATCTCGCACTCATATTCTTTGGTTAGGTTGAACTTTTTGATGGCACCATACCGCTGCACTAAAGACTTGGTTTCTTGTCTCAAATTTATTGATGGAACACCGAAGATTAAGAGATGAGTTGATTCATTGTTGACAGTGTAGACCTGTTTGCAAATAATGTATTAAAACATAAAAACAACTGCTAGCCGAAAATACATGCTTGTTCTACGGTGTAAATTAATAAAATTAATTAGAATTAATATTAGTTATCTTAGAATTGTTTAGTTATAAACAACTATTTCGTATTTACCTTCACCGCAGTTAGTTTTCTTCCTTGCCGATAAGGTAAACGTGTCGTACACAATTCTTGTTGTACGTGATGTGGTAATAACGAAGTTTTTTCTTCGTTTTCAGACATTTTACTTAAAAAATTAATAGAAAACAGCGAGAGTAATTTCAGATCTACTCGCCCTTCGTCAAATTTTGGGTCTTTTTTTTTAGAGATAATATGACCTGGTAACTGAAACCTTTAAGTCATGTCTTATTTTATTTTAAGTATATTCCTATAATTACACATTTAAACCTGAAGAAACATTAAATAAACAAAATAAAATAAATCACACAACTTCGCTCCTCGCGTTCTCGCCAAAAAGTCCAGTTTCACTGTGCTCTGCTCAGAACTTAATTGATTATCGATGTTTTTCTCATAGAATTTGGACTCGATAGTTGAATATGAAGATGAATGGTCATTTGTATTACAAAACGAGTTGTAATTTTCTATTGAATTGATTATTTCATTTATATAACAATGAAAACCCTCCAACAACATTGATTTGGACTTGTTCGTATTTTTATTCGACAGTCAGGCTATTCAACGTGGAATACTCGCGAGTTTAAGATATTATTGTAAGAGGGCCTCAAAGGTGAATTGAAACATCAAATGAGAATTTAAAGTTATTTCTTACTTATCCACTGGTACCCCAACTAAAATTTTATTTTTATTTTTTATTGATGGAATAGGTAGGTTGGTGGTACTTACCCGTGCGGACTCACAAGATGCAGATACCAGTGACAACGCAAATTCAAATTTTGCGGGTTTGATTTTGATTACACGATGTTATTCCTTCACCGTGGAAGTCAATCGTGAACATTTGTTAAGTACGTATTTGATTGGAAAAATTGGTACCTGCCGGCCGGATTCGCACACTGGTGCATTGCTACATAAGAATGCACCGGACGTCTTATCCTTTAGGCTACGACGACTTTATTTATAATAATCATGAGCATTCTAGATTCACTACTACTAGGAATATCTCTTAAGTTGAATATAAATTTTTGTATATAAAATATGTCGAGATGGACATATCGATCCCGGTATTCTTGTTTAGATTGATTAGTTTACTACTTTCTCCTATCATCTGTCAGCAATTTCATCCAAAATGTAGGTTGGGTTTCTGAGTTTGTTTTCTTTTAATAATCGGACCAATCAAAGGGGGCTTTACCTATCAATCTACCAACCAGAGGGCACTTTCAATGAATCTCCGTCCATGGTATAACGCTGGACATTATAGCTCAACTTCACGTCAAAAGAACTCCGACTTTCATTCATTTTGTATGATATCCGGTGCTCTTTTTATAAGTATCAAGTAACAGCGAAGCAAGACATGCTACGAGCGGTTCTTACAATAGTAACTTTTATTTGAATTTGAAAGAGTTAAGATGTGTGGCACTCGGGGACTGCCGCGGTAAAGCTGTTGCATAGCATTTTTTATCAACTTATGCAATTATAATTAGACAATTTTAGTAGTCGTCGTGGCCTAACGGATAAGACGTCCGGTGCATTCGTGTTGAAGCGATGCACCGGTGTTCAAATCCCGCAGGCGGGTACCAATTTTTCTAATGAAATACGTACTTAACAAATGTTCACGATTGACTTCCACGGTGAAGGAATAACATCGTGTAATAAAAATGAAACCCGCAAAATTATAATTTGCGTAATTACTGGTGGTAGGACCTCTTGTGAGTCTATGCGGGTGGGTACCACCACCCTGCCTATTTCTGCCGTGAAGCAGTAATGCATTTCGGTTTGAAGGGTGGGGCAGCCGTTGTAACTATACTTGAGACCTTAGAACTTGTATCTCAAGGTGGGTGGCGCATTTACGTTGTGCATGTCTATGGGCTCCAGTAACCACTTAACACCAGGTGGGCTGTGAGCTCGTCCACCCATCTAAGCAATAAAAAAAAACAATAATAATTTATATTAAAATAAGACCATGCTCTATTTATAAACATTAACAAAAGCAAAACATTAACTGTCCCCTTCACACTCATAAAGTAGATCGCGCTAGAGAGAGACGGGTAGACTTTTCATGATGCGCATGCAGTGCGACGTCACGCCACGCGCTTATGCACAAACACTACACAAGCACAATGTGTGAATGTGTTGAACGCGAGCTACATGGTAGGCGGAGTGGGGAGTGTTAGTTTTTATTTTCGTTACGGAATTTCTTGATTCGGTCGCCGCGATAAAAGCTATGCAATAGCTTAAAAAGTAGTTAAAATCATTACTACATCAAAGTGAAATATAAAGAAAATAACATCATTTCTTACTTTTAGAAGATACAGAATCCGTAATAATGTAATGTAACCTATGTTTAGGGTTTAATGAGATTTTTATGTATTAATTTTTATTTTAGATTTTTCTGTTTCGTATATTTTAGTGTTCCTGGTTAGGGACAACTTAGGTGTTATTCGTATTACCAAATAATAAAAAGAGTTATACAATATTTACAAATACTTTTATTTTTCAACACAAAACATGCAATAATCAATACAAACACAATTCTCATAAAATAACAAACGATTTACTAAGTTAAATAAGTTTGTACATTCTTACTTTCTCTTCCTCTTTTTCTCCACCTTATCCCACTAGGTGGGGTCGGCACAACATTTTTTTCTCTTCCATTCTCTTCTATCAGCCGTCATCTCAATACTCACTCCTCTCTCTCTCTCATATCGTCATTCATACACTCCATCCATTGTACATTTTTACTTTCATAAGGTTATTTACAAAAAAAATTTACAAATTCCTTTATTGCCTGTACATTGATAAATTGTTGATTACTAAATGTAATAGGTTTCATCTGTGCACTATATTGAACTAATCTGTGATAAATTTATTCTATTCAGAATTGGACTTTTTGGCGGGAACGCGAGGAGTGAAGTTGTGTGATTTGTTTTATTTTGTCTATTTAGTGTTTCTTCAGGTTTAAATGTGTAATAACGGTGGTTTATTAACTGTTTAATATCTGTGAAAGTGCACAAATGTGGGAAAATGAAACAAAGCCGCTGGACGTAACTTCTCGGGATCCTCCAAAAAGTCCACTGAAAAAATCTCAGTANGGACTTTTTGGCGGGAACGCGAGGAGTGAAGTTGTGTGATTTGTTTTATTTTGTCTATTTAGTGTTTCTTCAGGTTTAAATGTGTAATAACGGTGGTTTATTAACTGTTTAATATCTGTGAAAGTGCACAAATGTGGGAAAATGAAACAAAGCCGCTGGACGTAACTTCTCGGGATCCTCCAAAAAGTCCACTGAAAAAATCTCAGTAAATGACCATTTTACTGAGATTATATTTCATCCCAGTTGATTAATGTCTTGAATTAATCATCTTTATTTCATTTCACTCCATATTATCATTTTTCATGAAATTATGAATATAAATTAAAATAAGACATAAAACAGACAGCTCTTAGTTACCAGGCCATAAAAAGAAGAAAAAAACAACACGAACAGCTGATTGTTTAAAATGACCGCGAAAATTGGTAGGTACAATTTTTTTATGAAATGGCCTCTGTAGTTATAACAAGCGAATATCAGGAAAGTATCTGAATTCACTAAGACCATTTTAATTTGCATGTCTAGTTAAACCGTTTTTTTTCTTTCGGCCTAGTATAATATAATTTAACTATTTTATTATGATTTACATGGTTATTAGACCAATAAATGTAATGTTAAATTTCTTTGACGCCATTAGAAGTACTATTTAAAGACTTCATCCGGAACATCTAATGTCGTGCGTTTTTATTTCTCTATGGGTCTTTATAGCGTAGATAGCACTGGCCCCGCTCTGCGCCCGACGGTGATGTCCACTAGCCGAGCAGATGTTTCATTATTTTTTAATTTATGTTTGTGTTCTACCCGCTCTGTCGTACTTTCAATAGTATTGCATTGTATCACAACTTGGATATAGTTTAGATGTGTAATGAGCGTACGGTTTTCACCTGATCTTAAGAGGTTTTCCGAGCCCGTGGACATCAACAAGGTAAATGCCGACGCCCACCTTGAGACATGTCGCAAACGCATTGCTGCTTCACGGCACAAATAGCCAGGGCAGTGGTACCTACCCAAGCGGACTGACTTACCAGTAATTACGCAATTTATATTTTTGGCTTTCGAACACAATACACAATAATAAAACAATCATCACTAATTTAATACAATACTTGATGGTTTTATTAAAATTCGGGTATTTTGCTACACCAGCGCCATCTCACCGACACACGATTGCACAGACACTCGTCACGCGAAGTCGTTTCACTCTACCCTCCGCGACTGACATGGGGCACTGCTTATTCTGTCACTTAATTTCAAAACCTTTCGCCAATTTTCTTCGGGGACTCATAAATGCTCACGTTCCCCGACCTGATGCGGCTGTTGGAGCTCATAAATTACGAGGTGCGTATCGCTGCGCCCCGGAACTGGACCGAAGCCCGCGCCGATAGTTCGGTGGACTAGGGATTCCACGGCAGTCCCTAGCTGCTGTTGTTCTTCCTTCTGTTGCGATAGGGCGCCGGCATCTTGAGGTGGACGGTCGACACGTGCAGCTTCATCGAGTTGGACTGGGAGAACGCCTTCAGGCAGTGCGGGCACGCGTACGGACGCACGCCGGTGTGCACCTGCCGAGAAACAAGAAAAACTGAAATTCCATTGTATTTAGATTGCACGCAATGTATTACGAAGGAAAATCGGCGAGGTCGATGACCCGATTTCGCTTTCGATAGCGCGCTCGCAGAATATTTATCTATTCAACTTTTTATTTATTGCTTAGATGGATGGACGAGCTCACAGCCCACCTGATGTTAAGTGGTTACTGGAGCCCATAGGCATCTACGACGTAAATGCGCCACCCACCTTGAGATATAAGTTCTATGGTCTCAGTATAGTTACAACGGCTGCCCCACCCTTCAAACCGAAACGCATTACTGCTTCACAGCAGAAATAGGCAGGGTGGTGGTACCTACCCGTGCGGACTCACAATAGGTCTTACCACCAGTAAAATTACAGTCGAATTTCGACTACAGGGGGATCACTATCATCTTTACGACTCTGTGGTTCGTGTGTGTGCGTCACTCACCCGGTTGTGTCGGTTCAGCGCCGCCTTGTTCTTGAACGCCTTGGGACAGTTGGTGCACTTGAACGGTCTCTCGCCCGTGTGCGTCCGGATGTGGATCTGGGGACAGATCAGGAGTCGTCACGTAGCTGGTCGCGTCAGGACCCGAGACCGGGGTTCGAATCCCGCAGACGAATACCAAATTTTCTAATTCATGTTTAATTCTGTCACGAAACATTAACGTATTCCGACTCGAAGGATGAGGCAGTCGTTGTGCTGAAGAACTTGTTGTCTGTGGACCGCAGTCACCACTGAACTGCACCCGCCCAAGCTACACATACACACAAATCTCACCCGGAGCCCCTGCGACACGCTGAACCTCTTCGGACAGTCCGGGCACTGGTAGGGCTTCTCCCCGGTGTGGGTCCTCTGGTGGTTGAGCAGCGACACCGCCGACTGCGGGAGAGGAGACACAGTTCGTCACAGAGTGGCACTGACAATAGGTAAGTGTCCCTGGGCTCCACGCGACTCACCGAGCACCTGGTGCCGCACATCTCGCAGACGTACTCGGTCTCGGCGGGGCGCACGGCGCGCAGGTTGCCGAGGTGGTACCGCTGGATGTGCTTCGACAGCGTCCGCTTGTTCGCAAAGTTCTTGTCGCACTGCAACACCAGACCAGGTTAGTGTCATACGTATCTACACTGATTTAAGGAAAGAGGTCGTTCAATAATAGACTCAATCAAATAAGTAATTCACTCACTCACTCAGATACACAATGAACTTACTCACTCATATACTAATCACTCACTCACTCAGACACACAATTAACCGTGTTCCTTGTAGGAGGTGCGACCCTGCTTCGAATGCAATTTATCATTATTTTTAACTTTGAATCTTTAATAAATAAAAGGAAAGACGTCTGAAAGAAAGATATATGCTTCGTGCTGAGGTTTTGGTGTGGAGTTTTGCATAGTTTTTATTCTTCTTCTCAAAACGTGGGTCCTTGAACACAAGTGTCGAGGGTCAAGATTGGAAGGCTTCGCCGAGAGCTCACCTACACGCTAGGCTAACGTTGATAGTCTCTCAAGGCTATCAGCTTAGGTAGGTGTTCGATCCGAACCCCGCCCCCTCGTGATAGCCTAGAGCTCCGGAAACCAACCCGAGGGGCCCATCGAACACCGTATGTATTTTCTTAAAAAAATATTAGCCTATCACTCACCAGAACCGATTATCTCGTCAAATCAGGTCGTATCACTTAAGATAGGAGGTTTCAGGATGAGGATGTGGTAAGGAAAGTATGGGATAATGAGACACCGCAGCGTGCGGACACACACCTCTTTCCCTCAGAGAAGAAGTGACAGATGTCAAATCGCGACCAGTGTTGCCGTGGTAAAAACTCAAAATCCACAGTTTGGTTGGGAACAGTATGAAAAAAAGGAAGGCCGTAAGAAGCCTCTGGCTGGCAGCCTTGAGTGCTTGCTCACCTTGCTGCACTTGGCAGTCTCGTCCACGGCGTGCACGGAGTCCACGTGCTCCTGCAGCAGCTCCTCAGTCTGGAAACCGAACCCACATTCCGCGCACGATCTGGAAAGTCACCAATACATGTCATAGACTATAGAGTCTATACTAATTAATATATATCCGTTACAACTACTGAACCATGCATCCGATTATGTATTATTAAATCAGTATCCATGTAGAAAATACATGTACTTAATGGATAGGTTAATATTTATATGAGCGTTGGACTCCCTACACCAGTTGCCGGGGCGTTAATGATGAGAATCTTTGTGGGGGTGAGAAATAATAATGTTAATTTTAAATGCCCAGCGAAGCGGACAGGTACAGCTAGTTAGTTTATAATCTTACTGGTGGTAGGACATTGATGATTATACAAATGTGACAATAGAATCATAATAATGCTCAACCTTATAATTTAAATTAATTATGGTCGAGTTTCAACCACTGGGCGATCGCTATTTTAAATAAATATTGTTACGCCGATAAGAGTGACGTCATCTATCGTCGAATAGCCGAAACGGATATTAAAGGATCTTGTAGCACCTAGAACGCTCGAGAAGTACAACGCCATCTATTGTCAGATAACAGAAACACACATCGAAAATATTCGATTTGTGAAGAATGTTCTCGATATTTTAGGAATGTTGTATCGACTATAAAAGGGTAGCAGAAATTGCACGAAGGCAGTCAGTAATCGGATCTACTCTAAGCGAAACAGCAAACGGATCACATAAGGCGAAGCGGACTACGAATTTTAAAGTGTTCTAAGTGATTTGGTGGAACATTTATTTATCCTGAACCCCAGTGCGTAACAATATATATAGTTTGGTAGTATCGACATGGGGAAGAGGTCCCCCCCGGTCCCCCCCGCACTCCCACCTCAGGTCCTGACAGGAGACGTCGCTGAGCACGGAGCGGTGTCGCTCGAGGGCGTCCTCGCTGTTGAAGTTGACGTCGCAGCCGTCGCACACGTGCTCCTCGAGACTCTTCTGCAACACAACGTAACCGTACTCGCACACTATACAATGAATGGGTAAGTAAATCTGTCTGTTGCTAATTTTTATTACTGTTGTTAGGACTTCTTGTGAGTCCGCACGGATAGGTACCACCACCCTGCCTATTTCTGCCGTGAAGCAGTAAAGTGTTTCGGTTCGAAGGGCGGGGCGGCCTTTGTAACTATACTGAGACTTTAGAACTTATATCTCGAGGTGGGTGGCGCATTTACGTTGTATATGTCTATGGGCTCCAGTAACCACTTAACACCAGGTGGGCTATGAGCTCGTCCACCCATTTAGACAAAAAAGGACAACAAACCTGTTCATGACACGAATGTTAGCCCGATGCGGGAATAGAACCCACTGCCCGTGGGAAGCCCTTACCTTGCATTCTCCGTGCGCCCTCTTCATGTGCATCTTGAGGCCGAGCCGTCCTAGGAACCGCTTGTGGCACAGCGGGCACCTATCATGAGTCGGGTGTCTCAATCTCATATGAGACAAATACGTGGTCGACGCTTTGAAGCTCGAGCCGCACCGTTCGCAGCGGAAGCGACATCTGGCGACGGTAGGGAGCACTCCTTGACACTCGCCTCGGGGTGGCGAGCGCACACGTTACGACAAGTTTTTGGGAAATATCTTTCGGTTATCTATACTAATATTATAAAGCTGAAGAGATTGTTTGTTTGAACGCGCTAATTTCAGGAACTACTGGTCCGATTTGGAAAATTATTTCAGCGTTAGATAGCCCATTTATTGAGGAAGGTTATAGGCTATATAACATTACGCTATGACCAATACAAACGGAGCACCAATAAATAATGTTTCAAACTCGGGTTTTTTCCCCTTTTGAGAGCTTCCGCTACGTGCGCTGCAGGAACGGTTAAAGTTTCGCTAAAATTAAATGATCTTAAAAAAGTCCGCGACAGCACATGTCTATATGTTAAGGTTGGCTCACTATAACGTTTTTATGCTAACCAAATTTGTTCTAAAATAAAGCATTATTTGTGAACTACCCACGCGGGCAAAAGCTAGTGCAATAATATGTTCCGGTTTGAATGTTGGGGCAGTCGTTGAGCTGTAGAACTGAGAAGTGGGCGACCCCCCTGTGCGTACCCGCCGTGCGAGGCGCGGTGCTCGCGGGCGCGGTGCAGCGAGCGCGTGACGTGCGAGCAGTGCGCGCACAGGAAGTGCCGCTCGTGCGCGGAGGCGGCGTGCAGGCGCAGCTCGCGGACCGACGCGCGCCGGATGCCGCATATGCCGCACTCGTGCGCGCCGCTGCACTACGGGCGGAAACGTAGCTCAGTTGTCGCTTCCGACTCGCACAGCTGACGACACCGTTGATGAAGAGGATGAAGGGGACCAATGAAGGGAACCGTGGACGAATGAGACAAGTGGATGAAGGGGACAACTGGATGAAGAGGATGAAGGGGACCGTGGATGAAGAGGACCGTGGATGAAGAGGACCGTGGATGAAGGGGACAAGTGGATGAAAAGGATTGGGATTGCCTTCAAACCCAGAGGTTTAAGTTCTAATATGTTTTATAGGCACGTAACACCTTCGTTCAATGTGAAAATTCAAAAATCTTAAAAATTGTATTTAGCCCCTTCATCCACTCATGTCTTCAATTGTCGGAGTGATCGTTGAAACAAATTCTAAGAACATCAGTCTCTAAAGTACGTTTTTACATAGAATATACAGACTATTGTAAACTCAAATAATCAATGAAATACATAAATAGGAAACTTTTTTTTTAGTGTTGTAGTATTACTAGTGACCCAGAGGCCTTTTCAGTTTCACCAGGACAGTTGCCGGAGTGCCTCCGAAGGAGACCTAACAACTCAAGGGTAGCTGTTTCGCGAAGGGATCTGCTACCGGATCGGAATCGCGACCCGCTGAGAAGACCCGGCAGGAAACTCAGCGGGCTGATGCATGGGTTAGGTTGCACGTCGAACTCTTTGCCGAATTCGACGAGTACGGTTACCGGGGTCTCTAAGCCTGCTCCTAGTGTTAGAGCTGAAGGCGTTTAGTGCAAAGGTTATTAGATCTGATGGATCCGTAAGGACGTGTCAAGCAGAAACTATAATGTGGCTTCAAGAGAAAACAGTGGTATCCTGGACTTTTATGTAACTATAAACATTATGTTATTAATTTTGTTTGTACAATAACTTCCATATAATGACAATATTTGTGTTTCCTCTCAAATATAACATTGCAACTCAACTAAATGCATAAAATGAAACCAGTTTTATGACTTATGATTAACTACTGAATGTATTCAGAATTTAAAGTATGATCTGAAAATATCACATTGAACATGTTATTCTCATTAAAGACAATACTATTATTGAGGTATCATCTGTTGTACATTGAGTCCTGTACTCACCGGATCGTGCCTTATCATGTGATTGGTGTATGTGACATCGGTCATGAAACCCTTATAGCATTTCTCGCATTTGTATAAAGAGCACTTGTAGTTGACGCTTTCTTTCCTACGTTGGATCTCGGCTAGTTGCTCCTCTTCGGACAGCATCATGACATGGATGTCTTCCTCAAACAACTTCACATTGTCGTAGGATTTACTGTCTATTTCTTCTTTTAAGTCCTCTGTTTCTATCGTCTCTTCGTTTATTGGTGACATAACTGAAGATCGGTGAAAACAGACATAGGCTATTTACAACAGTAATCCATTTTGTAACATATATAGTTTACATATTTTTATTTTCCAGTCTTTCCAAAAGTGGGCGATAACGCCCCCTTGTGGGCGCTACAAGCCTAAAGGGGGCCGGTAAGAGACCCAGAAAAAAAAAGGGGGGCGTTGTGTAAAGGTTTGGAAGGGGATTTGTAATTTCATCTAGGAGGACTCTTTGACACCGACTAAGCTGGTGGCGGTAAGTGGTTTTTAAGAAAGCGAAAAAATGGGGGTGTTAAAAATAATTTATTCTCAAAGTAGGCAGTAGACAAAAGAAGTTTCGGAACCCATATTATACACAATTAAACTGTATACAGATGATAGGTCGACTGTCCTACGATTAAAATTTGGAGATGGTGACTGCATTGGGCAGAATGGACCTGCAATTGTGGTCCAAGAAGATGCCCAATTACAAAAATTTTTTGATTTCCTTTATCAGCTCACTTTAAGTGTATTGTAAGTGTAAGCTGGTATGTGCTGGACGATTTTGAATACTGGCATAATATACTGCATAATACAAATACATTGATTGCCTTATCATTTAATCACATTAACACACAAGCCACATTAATTAATGTATTTTTTTTCTTCTATAAATTCCAATTAACATATTGACTGCCATGTAGTTCACCTTTTTTTTTTCCCTACCTATGCTGATAGCCTTGAGAGACTATTTCAGTTTCTCCTTGACGTGTAGATGAGCTCACGGGGCTCTAACCGGGAGTGTTGCTAGCACTGGCCCTAGCAAGAGCAATGCTTCGGAGAATCTACGACCGGATCGGAAACGCGGCCCACTGAGAAGATCCGGCGAGAAACTCAGTGGGCTGTGTCTGTGGGTTAATTTACTCGCCGTGCCCTTCGTCGCAAGCGACGGGTTCGACGAGGGCGGTGTCCGGATAGATCACCAGTGCGCTACGCGAGGCACTGAAGTAATTATGTCGATTTCTGTTAATAAGCGCCTGGATTGCCTGACTTTGCCTTCTTTTGTTTAATATATATTTTAGTCTCTTTGTAATAGAATTATTCTCAGTATCTTCGGATTATTCTTTCCCAGAGTCTACTAGATATTACAGTATTTTAGTAAAAAAGATGGAAGAGAGAAATTGACATAATTACTTTAGTGCATCACATAGAGTACCAGTGACCTACACGACAGTGAAAGTGTTAAATAATATTATTAGAAAGACAGCTTAGTTGAACCATTTCAGTGTCTCGAAGACTTTAAAAGCCTGTGTGCGGTTTGTCCACACAACCCTCTGTTGTGATAATGATAACTCCAATAGTGAGTAATTGTTGATGGATATGCTTACACTGATTGGTGGCTGTTTATATGATAAAAATGATATGCGAGTATGTGATGGCTGGAGATGCCATGAACTGACCGGTAAATGAATGACTTTGATATAAAATGCATCCGTATGCAGTAATGTGCGCGCTTGGCCGTACCACGTGAATTATTCTATTTTATTCTTTGTTATTAGCGCATCCACCACCAAAAGGTTTCAAACTTGTCATTCACAGCGGATTGATTTTGTTGCTATTTTAAATTTCATGTAATTACTTTAACTAGTTGTCCCGGAGTAGTCGAAATTCGACTATAATTAATTTAAATTATAAGTTTCAACATTATTACGGTTCTAGTTACAGATTTTGCCAAAACCACACCATAGACAAATAATATTAAAGATAAACAATATTAACCTATTCTCAATTTAAACAGACTTCAAGCAATAACAAAAGTTTGACAATAAATGAAGAGTATATAATGATATGCCTGTGTGTCAAATACATGGTAGTGGGTAATGTTTTTTTATTGATTTAATGTATTATTAATGCATAATTTTAAAAAAATAAGGATTCTGCACTCCTTCTCTATATTCTCTGTAAGTGTGGGCATACTCCTCTGTCACCGCAATTTTTGTAAAAAGAGATCCAAAGTTTTTGCTTCACGTATTAATATATAGATTACCTTTAAAATCATCCAGATATGCACAATTCTCCACATTATCATATTCTTCCTTGATGTAATCCACTTGGGTGGACAGAGACATAGAATGCAAGGTGTGTATGGCGAGGGGTGTATTCAAGTGGTATGTTTCTCTGTCGACTTCTTGAATTGGTAACGAACCTAACTGAAATAACACAATTAAATATTTAAAAAAATCTGATTAATATCATTAATGTCAACTGATCATTAAATGTTTTTAGAGGCATAGTAAAGTATGTAAGATATTTTACATTCAGACGAAAAAAAGAAACTATGTACTAAAAGTATTATTCGGAGGAGATAGTATGAATAGCATTCATTACTACTGGTGGTAGGACCTCTTTAGAGACCGCACGGGTA
Organism: Bombyx mandarina; assembly: GCF_003987935.1. The sequence goes on from NW_021011523.1 coordinate 1,835,685, forward strand.
GATACCACCACCCACATATTTCTACCGTGAAGCAATAGTACATTTCGGTTTCAAGGGTGGGGCAGCCATTGTAAATATACTGAGACCTTAGAACGTATATCTCAAAGTTGGTGGCGCATTTATGTTGTAGATGTCTAAGGGCTTCAGTGACCACTTAGCACCAGGTGGGCTATGGCTTGTCGTACTCGCATCTAAGAAACAAAAAAAAAAAATGTCCATCCTATATGGATAGAGTAGAGTCAATGGAACCTATAGTATCTCTAAACAAAGCTCAATAAGATATCTGCCTATCTACCAAAACCCCTGCCTGCCAAAGTAGTTCTTGTTCACAGCCTAAATTGGCTGACAAAATCTACTTTACAATTTATATAGTATTTTATTTAGTTTTTATCAGTCTTGGACTTATTAAACCTAGTTTTATAGTTTAATCTCACTTTTTGATCATCACTATATTCTTTCTGACATTTCAAATACTGTAGTTTTGGTGGTCATAAGCAATTGAGGAGTTAATCATTGACATTTAAATATTATGCTAACAACTGTATAATTTTCTACTAAAAGTCTCTATTTGTTAAATTTTATTGTTTAAATTAAAAATATTTACCATGTTCATTAAGCGTTGAGCCCTGTGGCATTTCTCTTTGAAGGTAGCACACTTCATGAGCTGTGTGGCGCAAACGCTGCACAAATAGTGCTGATAATTACTTTCGTCTGCAGTTATCTGAAATACAATGCATTGTACTAAAATAAAAAAAATGTACAAAGTGTTTTTCATTTATACAATAACAACACTGTCCAATTAATTCTCAGTGCATTCGTCAATACAGATTTTAGTTGCGACAAGGTGAGACTAGAATCAATCAACGGGTACAAATTATGTAGTCTCCTGTTTGGGTGTGTTGCAAAGACATGAGATAGATAATGCAAATGACTTTAACGAAGATATTGAAGCTAATCGTGGAGCGAATATGCACCTTTGGTCAGTATCATGAACTATTGGAATAAGGAAGTTCAAATGTTAATAGGTTTTTTTTTCAGGAAGAAGAAAACAGTGACCGCATGTTGCGCCTGGCCCAGCAGCTTGATAAGAAGCTTACGTGATAACGCTGGAACACGACCGCGAACAACCAATTTATAAAATTAGGGAGGGAATTTTTTACGTACTTGAATAGTTGTGATATCCTCATATATTTCTACTAAGCCGTATCGATACATGTCGTGCAGTCTCGTATCGGACGCTAAACAAGCGATACAAACGTTTTTATTTTCCATTATGTTGATGAAAAGTTTAATTCAGTTGCAAACATCTAAATTTTTTCTCAAACTTCAGATGCCATTTGTGTTTGACATTCGTAATTTTGAGTTATGGTTGAATTTTTTTTAAGGGATTTTATGACCTGGTAACTAAGACCTTCAAGTCAAGTCTTATTTTAATTTTAATGATAACTTTTTTATATAAAAAATGATATTATGAAACGAAATGAAGTTGATTATTATGAAACATGACATGAAATGAATTGAAAACGAAATGAAATGAAATGAGATGATATGAGATGAAGTATAATCTCTGTAAAATGGTGGTCATTTACTAAGACTTTTTCAATGGACTTTTTGGAAGATCCCGAGAAGCTATGTTCAGCAACTTTGTTTCATTTCCTCTGTGCCTACAGCACGTCAGTATTGTCTGTATCATTGTAAATAAAGGACGTATCCACAGAACACTATCGCTTGTTTATTAAACAATACTCGCTCACACCATTTGAACGGCTACATAAACATAAAGTAAAAAATATATACAACACAGTGGTGACCCCGAACGAGAACATAGACGCCGCTCGATAGCAAGATACGTTTTTAAGAACCGATTTGTAATAAAATGACTTCAGTTGAAGCAGAAGTAGCCGTTGTTTCTGTAACTTCGAGGATTCCTGAGTTTTGGTGCGACCAACCACGCTTATGGTACGTGCAATGTGAAGCTATCCTAGCACCGCAGAAGTTAAGTGATGAGGCCCGATACAACCTAGTTGTTACTAAATTAGGCAAGGACGTCGTACAACAGGTCAGTGACATTCTATTAAAACCACCTGATGAGAAGAAATTTGATACGCTGAAAGAACGTTTGTTAAAAATCTATGAAGAATCGGAGATGAGACAATTTCAAAAATTGCTTAGCGAGATGGAGTTGGGGGATCAGAAGCCCTCTCAACTCTTACGCCGTATGAGGGATCTGGCTCGCGATAAAATGCCCGATGAGACCCTTAGAATTATGTGGCAAGGTCATCTACCCGCGGCAGTTCGAGGAGTGCTAGCAGTCTGCGAAGCAAAAGACTTAGAGCACCTGTCGGCAATTGCGGATAAAGTCATCGAGACGACGCAGCCCTTGCAAGTGTCTGAAGTACAGAGCACTCCTGGCAGTAGTTCCAGTACTGACCATAGCTTTATACTGGCGGAGATAGCCAAATTAAGCTTAAAAATAAGAGAGATGGAGCAAAGTCGCAATTTTCACCGTTTTCGACCGCGATCACGGTCATCATCACGTAATCGTAATACGAGTCGACGTTCACCGAGCAGCCCGGACTGGCTATGTGTTTATCATTTTAGATATCGCCATAGAGCTAGAAAATGTGTAGAACCGTGTGCCTGGAAAAAGCCAGTGATTCAGGAAAACTAACTGAGGTGTACTCGCAGGCGGGGATATGCACCGTCACTCCTATACACCGCCTATGTATAACAGACAATAATACTGGACTTAGATTTTTAGTGGACACGGGTGCGAATATTTCTGTGCTACCAGTAAAGAAGAATCGTTTTTATAACAATAAGTGTGATGATTATAAACTGTACGCAGCGAATGGTACAGAAATTCGAACTTATGGAGTTAAGACTTTAAACTTAGACTTTAATCTACGTCGATCATTCCGATGGACATTTGTTTTAGCAGACGTCAAGCAACCAATAATCGGTGCTGATTTTCTGTCTCACTATATGCTATTGGTAGATTTAAAAAACAGAAAACTCATCGACTCCGTGACCACTCTACAAAGTATTGCATCTGTGGTTTTGCAAGACGATCCTACAATGAATACAATCGACTACACAAGTGATTATAGTGATATTTTGACGGAATTTCCTGATATTACTAAGCCGATGAACTTCAAAGATACACCTTTTCATACAACAGTACACTACATTGAGACTACAGGACCAGCTGTCTTCGTACGTCCACGACCGCTACCACCGGACAAGTACCAAAAGGTCAAGGCAGAATTCCAACAAATGCAAGACATGGGAATATGTAGGCCCTCCAGAAGCAACTGGGCAAGTCCACTGCACGTTGTAGTGAAGAAGAACGGAGAGCTCAGACCTTGTGGTGATTACAGGCAGCTCAACGCAATTACCAAGCCAGATCGCTACCCAATACCTCGTATACAAGACGGTACCTTTTTATTGCACGGAAAAACTATATTTTCGAGAATAGACATGCAAAGAGCTTACCATAATATTCCTATATATGAAAAGGACATTCCTAAGACAGCAATTGCTTGTCCTTTTGGTTTATTCGAATTTATGAGACTGGGATTTGGCTTTAAAAACGCTGCAGCCACATTTCAACGGTTCCTTAACGACGAAGTGCTACGCAACGTAAACAACATCTTTATTTACATCGATGACGTCATCATCGCCTCGTCATCAGAATTTGAACACAAAGTACATGTTCGAGAAGTACTAAGTCGCTTGAATAAATACGGAATTACTATTAATATGGCCAAATGTGAATTCGGAAAATCCGAACTGAATTTTCTTGGATTTCGGGTATCAAAAGACGGTATTAGACCACTGGACGAGCAAGTAAAGGTCATATCCGAGTTCAAGAGGCCTAATACAGTAGATGAGTTACGTCGTTTTCTTGGAATGGTGAACTTCTACAGACGGCATTTACCAAAGGCAGCCAGTATTCACGACAAATTAAATATATTTTTGCATAACGCCAAGAAGAAGGATAAAAGCTTGATTCCGTGGAACGCGGAAGCACTTGAAGCATTCGAACAATGTAAACAAAGCCTAAAAAACGCAGTTACATTGTCATTCCCATCACCAGATGCACCGTTAGCCCTTATGGCGGATTGTTCTAATACTTGCGCCGGCGCGGTACTGCAACAAAAAGAAGGAGGTTCTTGGAAACCATTAGGATTTTTTTCTACAAAATTAAGCGATGCACAGCAACGATATTCAACATACGACAGAGAATTATTGGCAATCTATCTGGCAATCAAACATTTTAGACCGCTTGTTGAAGGACGATCATTTACAGTATACACGGACCACAAGCCTCTCGTATACTCTTTACAGAGAAATAAAATAAGCAAAAACGATACACCCAGACGCATACGTCAATTAGATTTTATTTTGCAGTTTTGTACAGATATAAAACACATATCAGGAGAAGAAAATATAGTGGCCGATTGCTTATCACGTATAGAGTCCGTAAGCGAATCATCGCCCATAGATTATAAAAAACTGGCTGAAGCGCAAAGTAATGACACTGAATTAAAAACTTTAATGGAATCGAACTCGTTACAATTTAAGAAGTTGTTCGTACCTAATTGCAACTTACCTATCTATTGCGATGTTTCAACTAGCATAACACGACCATATTTGCCTAAAGAATTTCGTGTATCGGCTTTCAACGCTGTGCATGAGATGAGTCATCCCGGAATGCGAGCAACACGAAGATTGATGCAGGATCGCTATATATGGAAAGGAATGAATAAAGATGTGACTCAATGGACTAAAGCATGTATCGAATGTCAAAAGTCCAAGGTTCACAGACATACTACTGCACCTTATGGCACCTTTCGGAACACAGACCGTTTTCAACATCTACACATGGACGTAGTGGGTCCGTTGACATACTGTAGCGGATACCGGTACATCGTGACGATGATAGATAGAAGCACAGGTTGGCCTGAAGCCTATCCTGCTAAGGATATAACCGCCGAGACGATTGCGGATATCATGTACACTGGTTGGATTGCGCGGTTTGGAACACCTTTGTATCTAACAACCGATCAAGGCTCTAACTTCTTATCTAGTTTGTTTTCGCAATTAGCCAAAAGAATGGGCATCACGAAATTTAGAACCACCGCATACCACCCACAATCCAATGGAATTGTAGAAAGGTGGCACCGATCTCTCAAGACCGCACTTATGTGCCGAGGAAACACAGAGCATTGGGTATCAGAATTACCATCTGTTCTGCTGGGTTTACGAGCAAGTCTGAGAGATGATACGCAAATCAGTGCAGCGGAGATGGTATATGGGGAACCAATACGGTTACCTGGGGATTTCTTCGAGCCTATGCAGCAAGTATCCTCTGAAAACATCGCATTTTTACAAGAATTGCGCAGGAAGATTGCAAACTTAGCTGCAATACCGAAAAAAGAGACACACCAAGGAAAGATATTTGTTCACCCCGATCTTAAAAACTGTACCCATGTATTTGTGCGTGTCGACAGGGTTACAAAGCCCTTAACGCAGCCTTATACAGGTCCGTTTAAGGTGATTAGCAAAACAGAAAAATATTATAAAATAATGCAGCAAGATACGGAGAAAATCATTAGTATAGATCGATTGAAGCCAGCATTTGCACTTAACAACAGTATAGAATTTCCAACGGCGACCGCACCAAATACGGCAACTGTAAACAATCAACCAAAAGTGTCTCGATACGGCCGAACTATCAAACCCGTAGTTCGTTTCACACCGTGAGCACATTATAATTGTTATTTTATTAACGTTATCCGTAAAGCTTTTACGATTGAGATGGGCAAGCAGCAAAGCAAGACTCAGGATGAACGAATTATAATCGCACAGAATGGTGCCGGCAATAATGCCGCAACGTTTGACGATGAAAAGGAGACGACATACCGCAGATATGAATCTTATCTGCTGTTCATTATCACCTGCATCTTAGCCGCAATACTATATTTGCTGTGGAAGCGCTGCAAGTTGACCTACGGGCGCTACATGAGGCGCGAGTTGCAAGAGTTTCCGATGGTGGGGACAAGAGGAGGTGATCCGAGCTGCGACAGCGGACCGCCACCAATGCCGCGAGTTATCATATAGTGTTATGTATTAAGGACAAGAACTTAGTGAAAAAGTGCGTGTAGTAATATATTATTCTGTTTAGTGTTAAAGGAAACTATTAGTTATAACAATAAAATACTTAATCTTTTTTTTTCTATGTTTAGAATAATATTGTACGAGTATACTTATTAAGGGGGATGTACTGTGCCTACAGCACGTCAGTATTGTCTGTATCATTGTAAATAAAGGACGTATCCACAGAACACTATCGCTTGTTTATTAAACAATACTCGCTCACACCATTTGAACGGCTACATAAACATAAAGTAAAAAATATATACAACACACCTCACATTGGTGCACTTGCACAGATACTAAATAGTTAATAAACCACCGTTATTACACATTTAAACCTGAAGAAACACTAAATAGACAAAATAAAACAAATCACAACTTCACTCCTCGCGTTCCCGCCAAAACGTCCTGTTCGTGTTGTTTTTTTAAGGGATTTTATGACCTGGTAACTAAGACCTTTAAGTCATGTCTTATTTTAATTTATATTCTTATTTTTATGAAAAATTATAATATGGAGTGAAATGAAATGAAGATGATTAATTTGAGACTTTAATTAGACAAAATAACTATGGTACATGTAGGGACACGTAAGCGCTTGCGCATGCAGTTATTGCATTACACTGCACCAGTTGCCCGGCGCCGGTCTTTATGTAAACACATGTACCATCTTACGGAATAAACGGCGTTTTCATTACTGTGTATTAGTTCTTTATTACTGAAGTCACAATTGGTAACAACATCTACAGTAGTGACCCAAAAGTGATTTATATGAAACGAGAATTGTGATTAATAATGACGACACCAGGAGTTCCGGCAACTCAACTAGCATTGTCGCAGACTTCAGCGGACATTATGGCGATCTCGCTATCGACACGTATACCAAAATTTTGGACAGAGCAACCAAGAGCATGGTACATTAGGATCGAGTCTATACTCGCCCCACAGAAACTTGGGGATGAAGTTAAATTCGACATTGTCGTATCGAAATTACCAAAAGAAGTCATTATTCAACTAACAGATTTTCTAGGTAAGCCACCGGACACAGGAAAATATCTGGCGCTAAAAACGAAATTATTATCAACATTTGAAGAGTCCAAAAGTCGACAAATTGAAAGACTCATAGGAGAGATGGAACTAAGAGATCAAAAACCTTCTCACCTATTGCGCCGCATGAGAGAGTTAGCCAGAGATAAAGTACTGGACGACACCCTGCGAGTAAATACACTTTCAATGAACGTTGTGATTCTACGAGTATGAATGTTGTAGTCACCACTATCAGCAAAGGAAGCTTATCGTAGCTTAGTACATTTTGCTGTAGGTAATTCTGGTGAGCTCGCAGGGTTCAAATCTGACGACGTTGCTAACATGAACTCTAGCAAGAGCAGTGCTTCGCAGAATCTACCACCGGATCGGAAACGCGACCCACTAAGAAGATCCGACGAGAAACTTAGTAGGATGTGTCTGTGGGTTAGTCTCTATTGAGTAAATATCAGGAATATATTTCATCAGTTTTATTTAATTAGATATTTGTAAGTTCATTCTAACAAGGACATTTTAGAAAAAAAATCCTAATGTGAAATCGACTAAGACTTTGTATTTTTTGTGCGCGTGCATGACTACGAACATCCGTTGTCGTAGGTAACTGTCAAACTTTAGTATTCAAGCTATGACATCCGCCACGAATTTGGATCATTTTCATTTATAATTAGTCTATGCACTACGCACAGAACAAACCAAAATGGCGTCGTAGAAAATCTAAAAGTTTGATACGCTGTGTCTTTCTACAAATACGTTATTTTAATCTGTGCTTGAAGTTCTTAATAACAAAATGAGTGAGGACGATAGTATGTTTTATTGCTCATTTGTTAGTATTCACTATATAATCTGTGAATGCGGCGAGACATTTCCAACCGAAGATGATCTTAGATTACATTTGGAGAAAGAACATCCTCATAAAAAAGAGAAAAAAGAATTTAAATGTGGCGTTGTAAGTATTTAACAGAGAAAAATGTAGTTTAAGGGGCGGCATTCGTTTTGGACCCTTTGCCAAATATAAAAGTCAAATTATTTGAGAATATAATGTATAAAAGTAGAGTTTCATTTTCTTTATTACGGAATTTAACTTGTTTATTACACATTTTACTATTGGAATTTCAACTAACATGTCTTGTTACATATTTACATAATTATAAACACACAATTATAGAAACAAATCACGAAAATATTAGTATAAAATTACTCAGTGTTAATGGCAGTGTTTGAAAATTTCCTTGGAAACATGTAATTACCTAAATGAGCTTCAGCTTTATCAAAAGACAACCACAACAAACTGCAAGGCAACTTGCATGTTATGTAGGAATTGTTCTAGTATTTAAATTTATAAATAGACATCATGTTTTTAAAGTTAAGTGAAGTCCAGTACTGTTACAATAATTAGATATCTTTTAACTAAACTAATATATAAAATTTATGAGTATAAGCAGATGTTGGCGATATGATAAGCTATGATAATCTCCCCCACCGCTCTAAAGAGCCACAATAATAGATATTCAAACCTCAAATATCATTCTTCTACAAACATACATAGGCTGGGTGAAACCCAGTCATTAAATGCTTGACCTAAAAGCAATTAATTTATTTGGATCTATTCCTCTTATTTCTACCTCAAAACAATCTTATGTTTGTATTAAAAGAATAAGACAGTAGTATTACTGGTGGTAGGACGTATTGTGAGTCTGCACGAGTACATATCACCGCCCTGTTTATTTTTGCTGTGAAGCAGTAATGCGTTTTGGCTTGAAGGGCGGGGCAGCAGTTGTACTATAAAAACTGAGAACTTGAAACTCATGTCTCAAGGTAGGTGGCATCATTTACTTTGTAGATGTCTACAGGCTCTGTTAACCATTAATATCAACATCACCCTCCAAAGCCATAAAAAAAATTTAGAATGCATTTAATCTCTTCTGAAGCTAGCTCCCATAAAGATATTCTAAATTGTCTTTATCAAGATGTACATGCTTAAGTTCCAATTGTCATGATTTCAGTGCGACAAAACCTTCTCTCTGGAAGAGGAATGTGTGAGGCACTACGAGGAGGCGCACATAGATCTGGACTTGGACCAGGAGGGTACGGAGACCGATGATGTATTCCTTGGCTACACGGATCCTAATGAAGTGGAGGTTCAGATACAAGGGAATGTTGTTCAGAAAGTTGTCTGTGAATTTTGCGGTGAAGTTTATGCTGTAAGTTATTTAAGTCATCATCAAATCAATGTCTATAAGTCTAAATAAATCTACAAGAAGTGCTTCGAGTTATGTACATGAAGGAGGCAGTGCAGCGCTATTTGCCTTTGGGATATGATATATATTAATATTTTTTTTTATTTGGCTTCATCGCCTTTGGCATTGATTGTACCAATGTCACAGTATACGTAAAACTGATAGGTGTCTACTAGACACTGTCTAGAGAAAAAAAAACTCTAAATAAAAATCAATTTGATCAGTTTTTAGTATGCGAAACAGTGATTTTAAGAACAGCACAAATAAATATGTACATTACTTGTTAGGTATACACTAGGCTTCTTACCTTTTACACTACAAATAATTTGTTATTCTCTGTTTCAGTCTTGTACGACCCACATTTGCTCCCTGAAGTTTGAACCCATCGAATCTGAAGCTAAAGTCAGAAAATACAAACAGCCGAAGAACATTGTGTGCGAAGTGTGCGGCAGGAAATATACTGTAAGTATTTTTTATTTATTGCTTAGAGGGGTGGACGAGCTCACAGCTCACCTGGTGTTAACTGGTTACTGAAGCTCATAGACATTTACAACGTAAATGCGCCACCCACCTTAAGATATAAGTTCTAAGGTTTCAGTATAGTTACAACGGCTGCCTCGCCCTTCAACCGGACCGCATTACTGCTTCACGGCAGAAATAGGTAGAGTGGTGGTACCTACCCACGCGAACTCACTAGAGGTCCTACCACCATTTATTGTACCACCATGTATTTATTTAATGTGTGCTTAACGGGGACTGGACTCCCAGTTTTATTGCTACTGACGTATGAGCTCTCAGAGCACCATGTTGGACTCCAGAGAACATAGACATCCCAGTATGACATTGAAGTTCTAATATTTATTTGTAAGTTTATTCATTATGATTTTTAAGAAACTCCTACACTCATCATTGAAGTCGTCTGCGATTCAATTCACACATTTAAATGATTTTAATTATATTGCTTTAATATTTAATAAACATATTGTTTGAGTACTTTAATCAAGACATTTTTAGGTTGTTTTGTTATTGGGTTCCAGTTTCCTTTTTGAGGAAAACTTGGAAGGAATTTAGTGTAATCGATCTAAAAATATCTATAAAATTGAATCTAAATATACTACCTACCATGGGTATGGTAAATTCCACTGTTTTGCTGAGAAAAATACAGTGAACAAAAAGGAAATAAATTAGTGCAGACAACATACGCATAGCTATCAATAATTTTATATCGAAATGTTAAAAATTAGACAATTACTGTATTAGAAAGAAGTATATATTCAGGTTTTTATTTTAGCCAAGCTTGGAGCTGATTTTAAATATACAATCACTATGAAACTATTGTTTTATAACAGCCATGCTAACCTTTCAAGTTGGTTGATAAGATATCTCATCATAGTTTATCCATGTCGATAAGCTCACTACTTTCTGATGGTAACTAATATATCTGGTATATGAGCAATACGAGGTTTGAGTCTCTGTTAGACTTGATTTGTGTTTGTGATTACATATTATGGTTTATTATTTAACTAGCGACCCGCCCTTGCTTCGCTTCGGAAACATCAAATTTTATTATTGATAGGCGAGTCCCGCCATGTTGCGCTCGGTACGACAATAACTGCGGGTGACGCCGCGGGACGAAGCTAGTCTAAAAAAAGTAGCCCAAGCTACTCCTCATATCATCAGCTACCTATTAGTGAAAGTCTCATCAAAATCGGTCCAGCCGTTCCAGAGATTAGCCGGAACCAACAGACAGACAGACAAAAATTGTAAAAAATGTTATTTTGGTATGTATGTACCGTATATATATATTCATATGCATGTAGTAAAAAGCGGTTATTTCAATATTACAAACAGACAGACACTCTAATTTTATTTATATGCCTAGATTCAAATAGCAAATTACAAGCTCTGTTTTGGTCTGTTGAAAAATTGGTCTGTTGAATGTAATTTACTGGACAGGTTTCATCATTGATCTTCTCCATTTTCAGTCAAATGCAGCACTGAGGTACCACCAGAGAGTGCACACAGGAGAACGCCCATACAAATGCCACATGTGCGAGAAAACATTTACAATGCCCTTGTTCTTGAAGGTAATCATTAACATAGTATTTTGATAGTAGAGTGGAATAGCTATAATATAAAAAAAAATTAAAATAATAAAAAAAAAAATGTAGTGGGCCGAATTGTGAATCCAATCTATTCTAAAATTTAGATAAGCACAGACAAAAAAAACTATCAAATTCAGTCCAGCCATCTAGGAGGAGCTCATTAACATACAGACCGATAAAAGAATTATATACAAGGTGTTACAAAACTACTTGTAAAACCGAAAGGAGGTTAAACGGGGCCTTATAATGAGTTCATTCACAATATTTAAGAATTCTAGTAACGCTGTATAACATACCACAAAAAAATTAAAAATATCATTTTCACTGATGTGCAAAGCCTATTTCAGTAAAATTAAAGAGTATACTACGCAGAATGTACCTACCTTTCTACTCTAAACAGTTGTACGATATCGATTAGAAGATTTGAATATTTTTATTTCCAACTTGACATTTTTTGATACTTGAGTATAATGACATCCTGTATTGAGGTAGCAAACATTTATGAATGAAAAATAGAAAAAATATTAAAGTAGACAATTATTAGGTAAAATAGGTGTATGTAGGTTTTTCTGTTAAATGATCTGTTTCCCTGACAGCTTACTAGGGTTGAAATGGTTTTAGGCTTTGATAATGAATTATATTTTTAGGGGATATTTTGTAACACGTGTATTATTAAGTCTTAGATAAGATACTTAAAGGTATAAAAATAAGGTATTGGCAGATAGAATTGGTTTAATATTTAAACTATCCTTGTGAGGCCCTTTAAAATACAATAGACATTCTGAAATTGTATGTAATTCTATTTAAATAATTTAAAAAGTATTTATTCAAAAAACGCCCTTGTATAGTTGAAATATGTGTAATTATCTAAGTAAGGTTAGTTATCTCGAACGAAAATAAGTTTAGTAATAAAATTTAGTTTAGTAATCACGTAACCATAAATAAATATTTTCAGGTCCATGTCAGAACTCACACCGGAGAGAAGCCCTATCAATGTCTCCAGTGCCCCAAAGCGTTTAGTAACAAAGCAGCTCTATTGAGACACGACCGTGTGAGTTTAATTATATTTTAAGAGTGGATGGGCCAGGCCCAATCAGCCTCAGTCTGGGTTGTGAATTTGGTAGATTTTAGAGTACGTTATTCAGATAAAATACCTATATCAGGAAAACTTCATGATATCTAGTATACCTGGGAATCACTTAGTGTAGATTCTCATCAGATGTTGCAATAGGCTGAAAACTATTGAGAATTCTGACCGGACATTGTACATGAACTTGGCCTAGTTTCTGATCAAGTCTGTAGGTATCATGAGGGAGCATGAGAGTTTGATCATACTAAGTGATAGCTGGGAAAGTAGTTTAGTTCCGTTTGGATTATGGCCTGAACAGAGGTGTCGGTCACTGGAGAGAAATCTATGAGATCTATGAGAGACCCAGTGACTGGTAAACTTATACTCCCACCAATACTTTCCAGTACTGTTAATAAATCACAATGACAGTGACAGCACAAATGTTAGACATTTTGTAGGGTTGCAGGCGTTTCGGTTTGAAGGGTGGGGCAGCCGTTGTAACTATACTGAGACCTTAGAACTCATATCTCAAGGTGGGTGGCGCATTTACGTTGTAGATGTCCGTAGCTCCAGTAAGCACTTAACGCCAGGCGGGCTGTGAGCTCGTCCACCCATCTAAGCAATAAAAAAAAAGTGGGACCATCTATTAACTAAAATGTGTGATGAATTTCAGGTCCACACCGGAGTAAAGCCGTACAAGTGCCCGAAATGTGGCAAGGCCTTCAGCCAGTCTAACTCAATGAAGCTACACGTCAGCACCGTGCACCTGAAGATGCCGGCTCCGTACAAAAGCAAGTACAGGAAGATGATGGCGATGCAGCGAGTTAAGAATAATTCTTCAAGCGATTCAGATAAGAAAGGCAGAAGCAATGCTGAAATCGAACGTGCAGTTAAAAGTGTCAGTGATTTAGTGAATGTTAAAGAAGAAAGTGACGAGGAGAAGGTGGTGGTTAAGAGTGAGAGTGCGTACGATATGGGGGAAGCAGTCCTGTTTGATGAGATGGGTAACGAGGTCACCTATGAAGTTGTTTACGACTAAATGAATGAGTTAATGGTCAAAGATGACTCTCTGAGAAGAAGTGATTACTGCAGTCAAGCGGCTTGTTAGCGGTAGGCAGCGGCTTGGCTCTGCCCCTGGCATTGTTGACGTCCATGGGCGACGGTAACCACTCACCATCAGGTGGGCCGTATGCTCGTCTGCCTACAAGGGCAATAAAAAAATATGTCAGATTGAAGGGCTATGCAATATAATTCAGTCTTTGACCTCATGTCTTGATGTCATTGATGAGACTCACGTTCTGAGGTATAAGGGCTCTTCTGACTAAAGGACAGCCGTGAAGTTGGTCACGGGCTTAGAGTAATAAACAAATGTAAATAATATATGTCTAGTAATGTGAAGTTTAATTTGAAATTTCCAAAACTTGTGTAGTTCTGTTGTCGTGGTTACTAAATATGTCATTACTGCGATGTCATATCTCTAGTAAATTAGACGAAATGAAAATATCATAAGGAAAATTGAATTGTAGTAAATTGTATATTTGCGACTCCCAATTATACGAATACTAAGTTATGAAGTTGGAATGTGAATTATTCTTTTAATTGCATTTTTTGTTTGTAAAGAGGAATAAACGTATACTTAATTAATCTGTATTTTCTATACTAATATTATAAAGAGGAAAGATTTGTTTGTTTGTATTGAATAGGCTCCGAAAGTACTGAACCGATTTGAAAGATTCTTTCACTGTTTGGAAGCTACACTATTCCCGAGTGACATAGGCTATATTCTTTTTTTTTTAATATGGTTCCTTACTAAAACTCCAATAATGTAGCTCAAGGTGTAAAAATATTACGTAAAATATTCCTTAGTCGCGTGCGCTGAAAAAGCTACTGATGATAGAATAAAATAATGTACTATGACTTTGTATATAACACATTATTATTTACAAAAAGTGTCGCGACAGCATATGTCTAACTATCATAGTTATGCCGCAATAAATTTTCTTTTATTTTAAATATAAAACAACGTCAAATGTCGTTTACGGGGCAGGTCTGACTCAATAAAGTCACGAAAATTAGGAAAATAATAATATAAAAAAAAAACACTTGATAAAGAATAAATATTATTTAAATGAAAAGAAAAGTTCATTAAAATAATCAGATAATATTCAAACTATCCTTACAATTTCCTATCTTTAGAAACCTGACGCAAATATAATGGCTATATTATATAGATGTGTATTATAATTTTTTATTTTGAAATTTTTGTTAAAGAGCCGGAGCGGGCCACTAGTGTTTAATAAAGTGTGGGAATAAAGTGTGTGATGTGGTGTTGTAAGTGCAACAGTGAAGTGACACTGAAGTGAAGTTTTGTTTTTATTGCCCTTGTAGACAGACGAGCATACGGCCCACCGATGGTGAGTGGTTACCGTCGCCCATGGACGTCAGCAATGAGAGGGACAGAGCCAAGCCGCTTGTTAAGCGAAGTAGCTCAAACGAAATAACCGATGGGAATAAATCACGCATGTACATTGGGGAATTTAGGATTCCCCGTGTTACTGACCCCTGTGGGACTGACATACTTATAATAATATATGCATAATGCGTTTCAAATAAGAATGTGCGCGGACCTGCGCCATATTGTGACGTCATAACTGTCAGATCGAAAAAAATAGGTAAAGTCATTAAAAAAAGGAATTTGGCAATTTTTTTTTATAATCCAAATCTTCAGTCTTGCCGATTCCACTTATCTGCTTGAGTAATCATCATCATCGTCGCCCATCCATAAATTATAGGGTCCGACAGTGTTGCATGCAGACTTGATCTTTAAATAGGTGGTTTTTTTTATATAATCTAAATTCATGTTTAATTTACCTCGACCAGTATTCAACTTTTCAAGAAAATGATATAGGTGCGTCTGTTTCATTAAAATAAATATGACAATAATCTTCAAATTAGGTAAAAAAAATTAATAAAAAAAGATCTTTTTTTTGTTGCTATCCATACTTTTTTAACAAGATTCTCAGTTTTTTTCGTTTGTCGTAGTACAACTATTTGGCGCTGGGCTCGAAGCCTTTGGGTCGATCTTAATCAGCCCACACCTGACCGCCCCACCCAACCCCACAGGTCTAGCGGGAGTAATATTGGTTAAGCCGGATCAATATCAATAAATAAGGTATTTAAATAAAACATACATCTGTAATAAACTTATGTTTATTATCTACTTTACAGAGTTCACGTTTTATTGTTACTGAATAGCGATTAATATTACTACAGCCGGTCCGATTGGGTTTCTTTTTTAATTTTTACACAAATTTCAATTATTACATTCGTCTAATTATCAAGGAATGTCTTCTATTAAAATTACCTATTAATTTTTTTACAAAAAAGAACAAAAGAAGCTAACCCAACAAAATTATAGAGGCTTTTTCGAAAAATATAAATTTCGAGGGTAGACGTAGGGAGCACATTATCTGTGTATAAAAATGTGTCCGAAAAGCGACCGGTTACCGCGGCGTCACCGTAGCTAATGACGTTATGTCAAAGATGGCGTTGAAAATTATATTAAGCTGTTGAAGTCTGGACCCTTCGCTCGAACTACGACTATAAAGATCGCGCACTTGTCAAGCCGAGCTGGACTCTAGAGCTGCGGCGTCCGCTCACAGCTATATATTGTCTCAACTTGACCCCTGCATGAGACAGTCCTCCTTACCTCCACCCTCCGTAAGTATAAATCAAAACTTTTGTGTTGTATAATCTGTGTAACTACGAACTTTTTGGCGGGAACGCGAGGAGCAAAGTTGTGTGATTTGTTTGATTTTGTCTATTTAGGACGATTTTTTTATGGGATTTTATGACCTTTAGGTCGAGTCTTATTTTAATTTATATTCTTATTATATTGTTATGAAAAATGATATTATAGAGTGAAATTAAATGAGATGGGATGAAATATAATCTCAGTAAAATGGTGGTCATTTACTGAGACTTTCAGTGGACTTTTTGTTGGATTCCGAGAAGTTACGTCCATCGGTTTTGTTTTATTTTCCCACATTTGTGCACTTTCACAGATACTAAATATTTAATTTTAATAAACCACCGTTATTACACATTTAAACCTGAGAAACACTAAATAGACAAAATATAATAAAACAAGTTACACAACTTCACTCCTCGCGTTCCCGCCAAAAAGTCCAACCGCTGACGATACAACAGTTTTATAACTACCCTCTGATAACCTAACTAGTAACGACAGGATAAAAACAAGTTGAAATTGTTAGTTCTCTTTGCTATTGATATAAACTGTTTTTTATATAATTATTTTTAAAACCATTTTTAAAATTTGTATTTTTCTTATGATTTCGATCTCTTTAATGTCTTTAAAGAAGTTTTATGCCAAAGTAATGTTGATTATACCAAATCTAATACCGAAATTTACGGTCGTCTAACGTGACAATTCATCTCCAATGTCACGTTCTGAGTTAAGTATTATCCTAAATAAATATTTTATACTTTATATACAACACGAAAGTTTAGTTCACAAAATTGGCAATAAATTATGATACTTATTTTAAAAATGATCAATAAAAATATATCGCTTCTTGAATTAATATTAAAATTATTGCTTTTCAATTAGTGTATTTTAACTTAATATTGCACTAAAACATTATTAAATACACATTTGTTTATTTAAATAGAAACAATTTTTGTTTATCTTTGACTTAATTAAATATTAAACAAACTACGCGAGTACTTATTAACTTGACCGAAAACATCGCAATCTGTCAGTTTTTCTGCACAACCCAAAAACATTGAAAATGTTGCCACACTAATCATACAAATTATTGCCGTGTAAAAGAATAGTTCTTAAAAATTATACATATAATTAATTACATACATAATTATTACGTAATGTTATTATAAACGCTATCACTAACACGTTTTTATTGCTTATTATTTTTAATATAAATATTAATAATAAATTCATTTTGTGTCTGTTGTTGATTGATGCATAAAAATAAATGCCCTCAGAACTGTCCAAAGAATGTCGTCTGATAAATAAAATCGAACCCGTCAAAAGTATCATTCTATGTAGGTAACCGGTCGTAAGTCTGCAAGGATCGGTACCACAGTCCTGCGTGTCACTGCCGCTAAGCAGTAATGCTCTCCATAAGGCGGGGGAGTTATTAAATGACGCAGCAGCGGCTTGGCCGTGCCCCTGGTACTGCTGATGTCCTTGAGTGACGACATTCACGTTGTGTTGCCTATAATCTCCTATAACCAATCAACGGCGCGAGCCCATGGACATATATCAAGTGATACGCTACGACAGCGGTTCATCCAGTCACTTAAAGCGGAACATTCTTTTTTTTAAATATGGTAATTAGCTTCTTACGACGTCAATGTTGCCAGTATCAAGTTTATAAAATTCAATTAATTAATATTATGTACATCCCTAATCTGTTTTAAGAAAGATGATATGGAACGAGGTAATTTTAAGTCTATTTATTTGATACTGCAATAAATTGTATGTAATTTAATGTAAATACACACTAAAAAGTCAATTTACTGATGGCCGTAAAGTAGTCATACAAATTGACTTATAACTGAATGTAGGATAGTGAAAACTTACCTATTTACACAAGTAATGTGATTAAAATACCGACATTAAACTACTGGTTACACTTTGGCGTGGTAGGGTGTAGATAAATTGCGATGAGACAAAATCTCTTGTCTCAGGGTAGCGTTGACATAAACAAGTTTTATTTTTATTTTCCTTACAGACACACGATGCATACGGCTCATGAATATCGTCAATGTCAGAGGCACAGTCAGGCCGCTGCTGACTAATAATATCTTAAAACTAAGTGAGAAGGAAGATGTGATGAGACGAAATGAAAATGAGGTTGGTAAGAGAGTGTTAACTATGAATATGGAAGGACATAGAAGAAGAGGTAGACCTAAGAAGAAATGGATGGATTGCGTGAAAGACGATATGGGTAAGAGGGGAGTGAGCGAAGAAATGGTATATGATAGAGGAGTATGGAAGGAGAAAACATGTTGCGCCGACCCCAGGTGACTGGGAGAAGAACAGGAGAAGGATGATGATAGGTGAGAAGGAAGAGATGAACTTGTAAACTCATCTGTTGTCAATGCATGGCCATAGCCAAGTTTTCGAAGTGAGTTCTAAATTTGCGGAATGATGAAATCGAGTTAGTTCACATTGTAAAAATGAAACGCTAGAAAATTTAAATTGTACATATCGCTTACACGAAAATCGCTTAAATCGCTAAAAAGTCTATAAGGGCTTTACAACACTTCGAAAGCTTAAAAGAACTGGTGTCATTTTAATCGTCAAACGATCGGGCGAATTCGAAAAAAATAGAACGTTGCGACACTAATTTTAAAAGGCGGACTCTCATTGGCTGAACGCCAGCCAGTAACACGTATATATGACTAGTACACTCAAACTTTGGGTCAGTCGCGGCTCGGGCGCCGCGGAGAACATCGGGGTCAGTTCGTCTGCATGAGCCGTGTGGGGCCCGCCGAGAGTGTGGAACTGGAATATGTCGCTGACCTGCAATCAATCGTAACTTTAGCATATCCATCAAATCAATCCCGATTCCCTGATCAATCTACCAAAAGCATCGTGTCCAATCTTAAATCACAGAAAACTGAAATGGCGTTAATTTTTTACTACTTTACTTAAATAGATACTTGAAGCCCTATGCAACCGCAACGGGGCAAAGCAAAGCCACCGTCGCCCGAAACATGTCTTCTTGGATCCCCCGGATCCTATCTCGGTGCTTTTAGGCCTCTCAAGCACTGGTTACCGTTAGGCGAACTAACTCAAAGACAAAGCTCACTGAGTTTCTCAATGGGTCGCAATTCCGATCCGATGGTAGAATGTGCGAAGCACTGCTCTTACTAGGGCTAGTGTTAGCAAATTCTCTGAGGTTGAACCCGTGAGCTCACCTACTCACCCGGGCGTAGTTGGAATAACCCCTAGGCTACCAGGGTATAAGATAGGGCAAAAATCAGTTGAAAACAAGAAATTGCCAGGCACAGACGAAAGAGTCGCTTTAAGAGAGCACGACGTATCTGACCTCGTTCCACCCGTATCTGTTCTTCGCCTGCACGATAGCCTCGTACACGGCAGCGGGTTGCAGTCCGCGCAGCTCGTGCGAGACTCTGTGCGTCAATGATCCCTTGGCAGCCGGCGCCGCCAGGACGACGTCGTGCCAACGTCCTGGTTGTTGAAACGACTCGTTTATCTGTCGTTAAAGAGAGAGATGGTCAGGTTATGGCAGAGTAAGGGCTCGCTATTTCGTCTGTAGTGATATATGCGGTTTTTTTTATTATAATCTTCCAAATCAGACGATAGTACGGCATGGAGGGATTGGTTGATGCCATTAGCATAGCCAAGCCGCTCAGATTTCTATGGAAACGTAATTTCGGATGCTTGTCCTAATGTTTATGAATTACCGTGCGGTGGAGTTCATACTAGAGACCTAAAGTCATCGATATAGTTGGGAAATTGACCACTGAATCTATTCGTGTTATTGTTAATACGATAGATTTAGCTTGAGTAGCTCAAGGACAACAAAATCATCTAGTTATACATAAATATAAAACTTATAGTTATATACCTGATTCAGAAAGCGTAGGGTACGCTTTGGCTGACGTATCCTGCGCGCAGCAGTACTACTTGCTTACTACTATAGCGTTGAGGTAGCCAACATCATGTATATGTAAAATTACAGTTTCCCTAAATTCTGTCAAAACGCCTTCTATAACTCTATTGTAGCGGCTTAGCGTTGCCAATATAATTATTGGTGTCCATGGGCAACGGGTCCAGCAATAAGGAATGAATGAATGAATTGGGCTTTTCAAACTGAATATTGCAAATTACAACTTGTTCTAATGTAATATATCTATGTGATCATATGCAGAGGATTTCTTTAAAGGTATGATCTAAAAAGTTGCTTATAGGTTGAATCGACAAGAAGGAGATAAAAAGAATAAATATATCCCAACTTAATCTCAAAAGTTATTGCGAGACGTATACTGTACATGGTATTAAAACAAACTCACGGCCAGCTGACGGTAAAGTAGCCTCAACTCATCAAGGGGTGGGTAGCTGTCGACGGCGAAGCTGAGCGTGTAGGAGTGGGGCGCGCGGGCCAGCGGCGGCGACGTGAAGCGTGCGGGGCCTGGCCGCCCCGACACCTCCACGTGACGACGAGCGCGACCCAGACTGTTGTCTGCCACGCAGCTGAAACCGAAGTAAAATGTTGTTACGCGCTGGGGTTCGGGATAAATAAATGTTCCACCAAAGTACAACTAAAAACTGTAATAAACACTTAGAGCACTTGAAACACTTCACAAACACTTTAAAACTCTCAATTCGCTTCTTCCGCTTCGTTTCAGATGATCCGTTCGCAGCTTCGCTTCGAGTAGTTTCGATTACTGACTGCCTTAGCGTTATCTCTACAACGCTTTTATAGTCAATACGACAAGTCTAGCTTTAACGAGAACATTCCCGGTAGTACGAGCCATTTCGATCTGTTTCGGCTATTTGATAAAAGATGGCGTTACACTTCTCGAGCGTTCTCGATGCTACTAGTTCTTTAGGTATTCGTTTCTGCTACTTGATAACAGATGGAGTTACTCTTACCGGCGTAAGAATATTTAGTATCAATTAAATACCGCGGTCGTTGAGACACAATCATAATTGCTTTGAGCTTTAATTTCGCTTTTATTAACGTCATTGCAATATGTCGTCCGTAAACTCTACAGTATTCGAAGCCTCCGAAATAATATAATGACAATGAAACAGGTTAGATTACCATAAAAGTGTTATAAGTTTTAACAAAATTTGTCTGTTTTTAATGATTTGTCTGATTTGAAACAGCGAACGGACTACCTGAAGCGAAGCGGAAGAAGTGAATTACGAATTTTAAAGTGTTCTAAGTTTTAAATAGAGTTTTAATTTGTACTTCGGTGGAAGTTTTATTTGTCCCGAGTCCCAGCGCGTAATAACATCAGCTAAACTTCAAACTGTTCACCTGTAGTTCCCGAAGTCTTCGGGTTGCACATCAGCTATTAGTAAAGTGTGGTTGCTCCCTCGGGCCGACATCGTCACGCGTTCGGAAGCGCTCAGCGGAAAAGAATTCTGGTACCAAGAAACCTGAGAGGAATAAATAGACTTTATGGTATTAACAATGTCGATACATGGCGATGCTGAGGTAGGTTTTTTTTTGCTCTTGTACGAGCAAACGGCCCACCTGATGACGAGTGGTTTCTCTCGCCCATGAACTTTAGCAATGCCAGGGGCAGAGCCAAGCAAGCAAGACTGCGAGATTGCGGGCCCAAGGATGTTTTTAGAGCCCTAGCCACTAAACGACTCCCCTGCACTCTTCTTCAAAACTTAAAGCTCACCTCAGCGGGCGGGTCAGCTAGAACCGTGCACACTAATTCAGCCCGGAACCCCTCGCCAGTGTGAACCCAGGATCTCTCCACCGTTATCTCTGGAGGATCTGAAATGACAAGAAAACTAAAGATGAAAAGGAATACTAGGGAATTGTAATCGAAGACAGAGGAGTTTTTCGTAATTAATTTGCAAGAACATGGACATGAACATTTACTATTATGGATTATTGCGAGCGAAACAGTAAGGCATTATTAGTTTTTAAAAAGGTACATACCATACCTCAATTAGAGGATCAGTTTTCAATTAGTCCATAAAGACCAGTCATAACTTAATAGCCAGCGGACCGTGAATTCGTGAACCAGTGCAGAAAAAATGGTTCAACTGGAAGCATTTTGTAGTTTTAAGACAATTAGATAAATTATGCGCAATTTAATTGTAAGAAACATTCGTTTTCCATTTTATTTTTATATACGAAGATTGACGGTCACCCTGGAGGGTATCGATAATTTCGGATGGTTGGTAGATGTTAGGCTATCTGGTCGTCTGACAGCAATAAAAACTATTTTCAAATTTTCAATGTTTTTTTCTTCTTTTTTTTTTATTGCCTTTGTAGGCAGACGAGCATACGGCCCATCTGATGGTGAGTGGTTACCGTCGCCCATGGACTTCAGCAATGCCAGGGGCAGAGCCAAGCCACTGTCTACCGTTGAGTATTCTCCACAAGCCTCGTTTGAAGAAGGAGATGTCATAGCGCTCGGGAAACACCGTGGAGGGGAGCTCATTCCACAGCCGGATGGTACGTGGCAAAAAAGATCTCTGGAAACGCACTGTGGATGACCGCAGTGGCTCCAGGTAGTATGGATGAACTCTACTCCGGTGGCGGGCGGTGCGATGGTAAAAACGAGATGCCGGTATCATATCGAACAATTCCTCAGAGCACTCGTGTGCCTACGGTTTCGTAAGACCGTGACTACATTGTGACTTTTCTAGTTTGTTTCGACTACGGTAAATAATTTCTACTAGATTAACTCACACAGCACTTGCAGCTGGAACTCTGTGACCACCGGTGGCCCGACGCCGTTGTCCACGGTGCACGCGTAGACCCCACCGTGGTGCCGCTCCAGGCGGGAGAGCTGCAGCTGCGGGCCCTCGCCGAGACGAGAGCTGCTGTCGTTCTGGTAGAAAAGCTTCATAATATGTCATGTATTGCTTGGTAAAACTAGACAGAGAACTGGACTGTCTTCAGCTATGCTGGTGATATGGCGTCCAGTGAGTCCGAACGAGTAGGCACCACCACTAGTGTGCGAGTTTTTTTACGTTCTCGATAGCGTAAAAGTTAACTAGAATTTGTACCGAGTTGTTACAGCGCCCTTAGCGGCAAACGTAGGCAAACATCCCAGCTCCAAAGCAAATTTGAGTTAACTTTTACGCTATCGAGAACGTTAAAAAACTCGCACTAAGTATACAGAACGGTTTCTATCGTGAAACAGTAATGCGCTACAGTTTGAAGGGTCATGCAGCCGTTGTACTGTAGAACCGAGACTTAGAGCTCACGTCTGAAGGTGTGTGGCAGTATTTACGTTGTTGATGTCTATGGGCTTCTGGAACCGTTCAATGTCAAAAGAGTCGTAATTACCACCCCTGATTATTAGTAGTCATCGTTGTTCATGGACAACAGCGACGTTAAAGGCACATCTATGCTTTAGCTTACATACTTCTAATGAGTCTTCCTTAAACACCGATATATGAAAAGTGAGCTCAAAGCGGATTCATGGAATTTATTGTAAAAGTGAATGGGTTCGTGCCACAAAAAAGACCTCTGGGCACGTAATTTGTGGGAAGGGGGGGAAATCTGCTTCGATAACGGACGGTGTGATGATAAAAACAAGAGATCATATCGAAGTTCTTTTGACGTTCAACAAGTATGTACTTTCATTTATGTTGAATAAAACTTTTTTGATTTGATTTGATTTGAATAATTCATCGGGTCACGTATTCTGAATCCAATTTTAAAACTCACCAATCGATGCCACGTGACGGTTGGTACAGGGTTCCCAGCTGCTCGGCACTCCAGCACGGCAGCTCCTCCGCGTCTGGCCGTCACGTGTCTCGTCTCCGGAGAGGCTCTAACGCTCGGTGGCACCAATACCTCCACAGTGTGCACCTGGTCCCTGGCCACTCGATCAGATATCTGGCAAACGTAGTCGCCTGCGTCCTGGAAAATCATTCGAAAATAGGTGTCGCCGTGCTGCTCTGATGAAATCATTAATGATTTCACACAAGTATCCGTCACGCGTAGTCACTTTTACGAGTGTAAACGAAGGGAGCATTTCTGCTATAAATAAATAGACGGAAGACTTATTACACAGTGATTTTTTTATAATACGGATGAACTCAACCCCGGCGTGACTGATCCCGAAAATTGCACAAGTATTTCCAGGACGGAATTTTTAATATTGTTCTTTCCGTTTAATTTGAGTTCTCAGTGAATTATTCTGATGTCGTTCATCGCACGTAGCTGGTGAAACGCAGCCTTTGAATCGAGCCCAATTTAAACAGTTCGTATGGAAATACAAAATTATTAATGCAAATGCAAAAATGATTATGAACTAATGGAGGATTATGTACCGAAATATTAAGGTTTACTCTTAGTAAAAATAGAAGCGTGGCTAGGTTGAAAAGTCAGCTGGATTAACCTCAGTGAATCAGGCTGATAATCCCAGGTCCTATTGACCGTTGTCTGGTAAACGCTGGGTAGACTGTGAGATAACAGCACGTAACGCGAAAAAATTGTTGCGTTTTTGTTGAATTAATTTTTTTATAAGCATAGACCTTATTCAGGTTTCGGCATAGCTATTCATCTCCTGTTTGACCATCGTAATCCTGCTCTATAACTACGGATTCGAATAACTCTTACCGCTCTGCACTAAACTTACCCATCTCGATAACGAACGTATTAAGAAACGCGGCACCCTGAGCTCCCTTGCGAAGCGTCCGACAGTTAATCAAGGGCCCGCGACTTGGATATTAACTAAGCGTTTAATCTTCAACTAACGACGTCACATTAAAACGAAATGAAACGCCAAACCGGAATCCTTCATGTCATTCGCGAGCTAAGTTCGATTAGGAACATTTCGGAGACATTAAAAGTGATATTATGAGAGTGCAGCTTAGTCTTGCTCCCGGTGTTATTGCTCACGGGTGACTCTTAATGATCATTTATCGGTGGCAATGAGAAAGATCTCTACGTCTTCTTTTTTATTATTGTGCATAAATAATGCTAAATAATAATAATAATTAAATCAATAAAAAAACATTACACACACTACCATGTATTTGACACACACACGCATGCATACGATTTGTTTATTGTCAAACTTTTCGTATTGCTTTTATACCGGTCACTCACATTCGCACGAATACGCAAATCCGCAAGTGTAGGACGACATTTGCAAATGATTATGCAAAGTTTTCGCTGCATTCGTGGTTTTCCAAGTTGTGTCGGTTTTTTAACAGACATGAAAGCGCGCGAACCGCGATCCTTCGCGTAGTCTCCCACACATTCGTGTGACCAGTTGCGCCCAGGATTGCGAAGGCAACGGACGTTTCGCTATTTTCATAGATCGTGACGTCTACTGTGTAGCGTATCTTCATCAAAAGAAATCCCATAAAAACAGCATGGCTGTTAATGATGTCTGGGAAAGAATTCAAAACTCTTTTTCTCTTTAATGTTCTATTGACGAATTAAAAAGGAGGAGAAATTCGTGAGACATTCGTAAACAAGTGTAGGAGGAAGCGCAAACGGGTTCGCAAATTGAGTACCGAACCGATTTACACAGCCGCTAAGTTTGCGAATGAATGAATGGCATTAGTCTGTGGTCAAATTGAGAATAAATTCAATATTGTTTGTCTTAATATATTTTGTCTAAAGTATAGTCTTGGCGAAATCTGTGATTATAGAACTATAATAAATCGTCTTTGATAATAAAATCATAATAGTGTACAAACTTATAATTTCAATTAATTTCGACTACTGGAGTACCACATAATAAGCCCCCAAACAAAGAAGAAATAGACCTGTTCATCACATGAATGTTTGCTCGATGCGAGAATCGAACCCGCGACCCACGGCGCCACAGTCACGGCCGCTAACTACTGCTCCACCGAGCCAGTCAAAGTAATTGAGTTTTAATTAGTAACCCGTACTGGCAAGCGCAGTGCTGGATGGCCAACTACGTGATGGACCGAAGACCTAGTTTTCCCTACCTAATCGTTGGTAAGGGGCAATTCAAACATCACGCGGACAGGTAGGTGAGCTCACGGGCTCAACCTGAGAGAATTGCTAACACTGGCCCTAGTAAGAGCAGTGCTTCGCTGAATCTACTACCGGATCGGAATCGCGACCTACTGAGAAAAGACCTAGTAAAAATCGTTGGGTCACATTAGATAGGCAACGAACCGACCGCACTAGACATCAATCAGAAAGGCCTATGTTCAGCAGTGGACTGTAAACAGAAGATGATAATGATGAATAGGTGGTTCAGTGAGGAGTATTTATTTATTCTCGGCCCAAGCTTGTGAATATACGGAAACCGCTTGTAATAGAAAATAAAAACAAACCGATTCACCAATACAAGTCGTAACTCTTAAAAGTCATAATCCCATTGTTCGCGTCAAAAAAAAAAATATACCAAAATGGCCGTAGCGAAATTGCGCGCGAAATCGCATTCAATGTTGCCGCACATAAAAAATAACGATCTCCGAAACGCCGCGGAGGTTTTTATGCGGCAATTATCATATTTCAACGGCCCAATTACGCGTTTTTCGCGATGCTTAGGTTTAAATTTTTCTTTTCGCCGTTAGCGACGTGGCTCGGAGTATCTTACGCCATTGTGTTTCGTTTTACTAGACCGAATAATAAGGGTAAATTACTTTCTGAGTTAACGTGCGATAGCTTTGAGGGTAACAATGTTACTACCTAATCTGTTGGTCTAGTTATCGATACCAGTGTACTTAGTGCGAGTTTTTTAACGTTCTCGATAGCGTAAAAGTTAATTCGAATTTGTATGGAGTTGGAACAGCGCCCCTAGCGGCAAACGAAGCACACTGAACCGGCTTCGGTTCCCCGATCGGAGTAGAGCTTGTTATATATACAGCAGTACATAGTTGAGCTTTGAATGTCTCGAATGCATGTATTGAGTGCAGAGGAGAAATTTCTACCTAAAACAACGTCAATTATGTCCATTATTAATTTTACAATTTCCTAGATCCTCACCTGAGGCCCGACATCGGTTATCTGAAGATTGTAACCATCAACCAGACGAAACCTTTCATCTCGCGTGACCATCAGACTCGCAGCCGTGAGCACTGCAGGGCCTCGCCTCCACAGCAGTACCAGGGATCCTGGAATCGGTGATTAGAATTAATTTGTATGTTTGGCACACGAGCAGAGTTGATACGTGGTCCGTCTGTCACGGGACTGCTGACGCTCGTCTCACATCGGATTGACCAGCTTATTTGCGACGTACAACAAGGGTCTGTGTACCTACATGTAGTGCTCCAGGGTACATCAAAGGAGTGACGCAACAGCGCCAATTTTGCCCTTAAAATCAGATGTGTAAAGGCTCCGGTAGCCACCCAAACTAGGCAATACAAAAAAATGTATCATTGGGCTCAGACAGACTGAGGAGAGGCATTAAAAAGTCATTGAGAAATAGGACGATTGTTGAAATCACATAAAAAAGATTATGTCAACTTACCAAGGTTCTGGACCTGGCAGGGAAGGAGCAGCGTGTCTCCAACCACAGTTCTAAACGAGTGGCCTCTCGACAGAAATCGTGGTCCATCATCTGTGGAGCAAGAAACATAGTTGAAACCGCACTTTCAAGAAATTCCTTCATGTTCTGTTCAGTGTAAGTGGAAAAGCATATTTAAATAGTTTCGCTTCTGTATCCTTACTAATGTCGTCTAGACTTTTGAACGTTTCCATCGACCGCTAACTATTCGAGTGAAGGAAGTAATAATGGCAGCCGCAATCATGACGCGGAGTCATCGCCGCGTCGCCGCACTACCGCCGGCAATAGCGAAGTTCGCAAGACACACAAATGTTTGCAGATTTAATTGAAATCACAATGTTTAGTGTCAGATATAATTTCCGTTGCGATTCGTCGTAATTTTGTCGGTTTTACGGAGCGAGTTACACGCGTCTGTCGCTATTTTGTGAGATCTAATATTCAGTTTTTTGAAGCGAAAATTTCTACAGCCACGTTGAGCAATTTTTGAATGACGGAAATATTGTTACGCCGGTAACAGTAACGTCATCTGTCGCTGAATAGTCAAAAGAATATCGAAGGATCTAGTAGCACCTAGAACGCTCGAGAAGTACAACGCCATCTATTGTCAGATAGCGGGAATACAATATTCGACTTGTGTGGAATATTCTCGATAATTCTAGGGATGTCGTATCGGCTATTGTAGCGTTGCAGAGATGGCACGCAGTCAGTCAGTAATCGGAACTACTCGAAGCGAAACAGCGAACGGATCACCAGAAGCGAAGCGGAAGAAGTGAATTGAGAATTTTAAAGTGTTTTAAGTGTTATAAGTGCTAATACAGTTTTAATTTATACTTTGGTAGAATTTTATTCTGTCCGAACCTCAGCGCGCAACAATATTATGGGTTCGCGTCACCGACATGCTTTTGTTACGTTGTTATACTTATAACACATCGTATATACCTGACCGTGTGCTGTGCTTTTTTGGATGGGTGCAATATTACGGGTTCACGTCACCGACATGTTATTGTTACTCACGTTACGACATACCCACGTTATGTTGTACAATACATTATTACTATTGTACTAGGCTGTATGAAGATTCACTCTTCTCTCGTGTTGCGATGGTAAAATAGGATAAATTTAATAATACCCCTAGAACCCTTCCTACAAGGAACATATGGTACGCATAGCATAGGGAAAACAGAAATACCTTCGTCGCCCCAAGGTTTGCTTTTTTTCTTTTTTTTTTTGTTGTTGCTTAGATGGGTGGACGAGCTCACAGCCCAGCTGGTGTTAAGTGGTTACTGGAGCCCATAGACATCTACAACGTAAATGCGCCACCCACCTTGAGATATAAGTTCTAAGATCTCAGTATAGTTACAACGGCTACCCCACCCTTCAAACCGAAACGCATTACTGCTTCACGACAGAAATAGGCAGGGCGGTGGTACCTACCCGTGCGGACTCACAATAGGTCCTACCACCAGTGATTACGCAAATTATAATTTTGCGGGTTTGATTTTTATTACACGATGTTATTCCTTCACCGTGGAAGTCAATCGTGAACATTTGTTAAGTACGTATTTCATTAGAAAAATTGGTACCCGCCTGCGGGATTCGAACATCGGTGCATCGCAACAACGAATGCACCGGACGTCTTATCCTTTAGGCCACGACGACTTATGCTTAATACTTACACTGTTTATTTTAAGGTGTTAGTTTAATATATTTCACGATAAAAACAAACAAAAAGAAAGCACTGCTAATAAATTACATTTCACCAATAAATACGAAAATGCATTAAGAGCGAAACACAGGCGTCCATCTTGAGGGAGCAAGGTAAAAGCAAATGGCGCCCGGAAGTGGAGCCGAACGCGGCGCGACTTAGTTACGACCCGTTTCCGGTGTTGCCAGACTCTAACGATTGCTTTATTGTTAGTTCCGTTTATTATATCGTGTTTCGTTTGGCGAAATTTATCGTATTGTATTCTGTGAGATTTGCCGGTTGTTGTTATTTAAAAATAATGTTATTATGAATCACGAGCTCGCGGCCTACCTGGTGTTAAGTGGTTACCGGAGCCCGTATATAACTACAGCGTAAATGTCACCACCTACCTCGAGACATGAGTTCTAAGGTCTCCATTTTAACAGAATAACAAGTGCCCGACCTTCAAACCGAAACGCATTGCTGCTTCACGGCAGAAATAGGCAGGGCGGCTACCCTTGCAAACGCCCCACCATCATCTCTTGGGAGACCTATCCTGCCAGCTTCAGTCGCGAAGTAATCATGTTCCGGCTTGCTGGATTGGTTAGCAGCTATACAATTATTCATATATTATTATTAATATAATTATTGCTGTTTTACTTGTTGAATTTGAATTTCAAAGTATGTTTTCATTAGGTATTCTTTTTTCTTTTTATTATTGTATTCCATCCTCGAGCCGATGAATTGCCAATGTTATGTTCGCCATTATTGTCACATGCATCAGGCCATAAATTAAATAGTTTAAGTTGTTTTCAATGTTAAATGTTTGTGATGTGGCAGTACTTTTTTAAATAAATAAATAAATAGGTATACAACTGAGACTTCTTTGCAAGGCATCTAATGGAAGACTGTGAGTTTTGGGATGGTTAAGCAACGGAGGCAAGATCTTCCACCGAGCGGGTGATACTGCTCGGTAGACCGACGGTCCGAATGTTGTTGTTCGGAACTTGTATATCGTCTTTTCGCATTAAAAGTGAACAATTTCCAAAAATATTCGAAATCGAGTTAATGCGAAAACATTTGGTATCACCAATATTTTTCTCATAAATACTGTCAAAAGAGCGTGTTTTTTTTTTTTTAGTTTACCTATGTTTTTACTATTATTAACAAAATTATTACATAATTTTATGATACTTTAAAAGTCAGGTAGTGTAACTGGTAAAAAAATAATAGATATTGCAAATATGATTAATATTAAAAATATTACATGTTAAGCCTTTAAAACACTCTCCTGTGAAATTTGTAAATTTTGAGATTATACAGTTTTAATGCGAGAAGACGATATATACGAGCTTATCTTGAAAATGTCGTAAGCGAGATTCAGGCATCTGTCTTGTATGATGTTGCGTTGTATGATGGCTACCCGCCACATGAGCTACCTATCTAGAGAGAAAATAGTAATTTTGTGTGATGACAGTTGTCTATGGACTCTCCACGTCTCCAGCGTCATACTCACTGCGATTGTTCTGAGCGCTCGCAGCAACGAAGAGCGCCACCACCACCAGCCAACCTGCCTCCATCTTGGCTGCGCCTCAGCCCGCTGTGCCGTGCCGCTCACGAAGCTTCATCTATCAAAACAAACGCAGCTTATCAGAACTTAGGCGAGGCTAGCAGGGCCATAGATCAAGTGGGATTGGTAGGGATATTTATTGATTTCCTGGCGATTTTGCGGGACTGTATAGGGAAGCCCACACTTGCGTGG
The DNA here is from genome assembly GCF_003987935.1 of Bombyx mandarina. Next base: position 1,866,967 of record NW_021011523.1, read on the forward strand.
AATTAGTTTCGCACGCCACAGGGTCGGTTGAAGGCTAGGATAGAAAGTATAGAAGTTGCATTTACGTCATGTTATGAGTATCGGTAAACATTGGTTCTAAGCTGTAGGGATGTAATTGAGATGAGCAAAACCAGACAAACAGCAAACAAGCCTGTTCATCGTATATACGTTATCCTATGAGGGAAACGAACAGGCGATCCTTGACGCAACAGTCTGGACCGCTAACTACCACACTACCCACTCAGTCAATTTTAAGTCTTAAATATCGATACGTCTCTCAAAAGTGCATTTTTTTTTGAAACACTCCCATTTGACTTCTCTATCAATCACTTGGATCTACTCTGATATTAGTTGAAATATTAAAGTCAGGGGTGACTCGCCCCTTGATATCTTGTTAAGGATTGATTCGTTGCACGCAGGGGTGGTTTAGGAGTAGTTTTTTACTGGTATTAGGGTGAACGCACCATTGCTTTTAGTCGTAATAGGCGAGACGGTGGAAATATTTAAAGAAAACAAGCTAAAACGCCAGTGAGTTCATAGTTCTCTTCGATTGAAAACATAGTCCATAGATTTGACAATTTAAAGAACACTTTTTTTTATTGCGTAGATGAGCCCAAGGAGCACTTGGTGTTAAGTTATTACCGGAGCCCATAGGCTTCTACAACGTAAATGCGCCACCCACCTTGAGATATAAGTTCTAAGATCTCAGTATAGTTACAACGGCTGCCCCACCCTTCAAACCGAAACACATTACTGCTTCACGGCAGAAATAGGCAGGGTGGTGGTACCTACCCACGCGGACTCACAAGAGGTCCTACCACCAGTGGACACAGTGTAGACGAGAACCATTCATTTCGTACACAACATTTCACGAAACGCATTGTCACTGGTGAGGAGACGTGGATACAAGAGATTGACATACAAAACAGTCGATAAGTTTTGGAACGGCGCTTTCCAACTAAACCAAACCTGAAAAAGCCGCGCCAAAGTCGATCAAAAGTCAAAGTCATGCTGACTGTGTTATTTGACTATCGCGGTGTTGTGCAATCGGCATTCTTGTGGGAAGGTCAAACGGTAAATAAATAATACTAGTGGTCCCCGCAGTAGTCGAAATTCCACTATAATTAATTGAAATTATAAGTTTAAACATTATTATGGTTCTATTGTCAAACACTATTATAATTCGATAATATAATCACAGTATTCGCCAAAACTGCATTATAGATCAATAATATTAAAGACAAACAATATTAATTTATTTTCAATTCGACCACACACTTTAAACAATAACAAAAGTTTCCCAATTGACAGTAAACAAAGAATATATTTTTATGTATGTGTTGTGTCAAATACATGGTAGTGTGTGTAATGTTTTCTTTATTGATTTAATGTATCTTTTATGCATTATTTTAAAAATATATTAGCATTGTGCACTGTTTCTCTATATTTTCTATAAGTGTGAGAAATTTCATACTCCTCCGTCCGCGCAATTTTCGTAAAAAGGAGTACAAAATTTTTGCTTCACGTATTAATATATAGATTATTTCAGGGTTATGCAGCATTTAAGAGAGTGAATTCGACGAAAAAGGCCAGATCTGAGGAAAGAAAGAATTGACTTCCGCGGTAAAGGAATAACATCGTGTAATAAAAATCAAACCCGCAACATTATAATTTGCGTTATTACTGGTGGTAGGACCTCTTGTGATTCCGCACGGGTAGGTGTCAACACCCCGCCCATTTCTGCCGTGAAGCAGTAATGCGTTTCGGTTTGAAGGGTGGAGCAGTCGTTGTAACTATATGAGATCTTAGAACTTATATCTCTAACTTAACACCAGGTGCTCCGTGGGCTCATCCACCCATCTATGCAATAAAAAATAAAATAAATAAAAAACTTGGATTTTGCACCGTGATAATGCGCTTTCGCATAAGGCCGTCATTGTGAACGATTTTCTTACTAAAATCTCGACAAATAGCATCGGGTAGCCACCTCATTCACCAGTATTGGCTCCAGCCGACTTCTTTCTTTTTTCTAAACTCAATTTACCACTTCGTGACATCTGTTTTCATTTACTAGAAGATATAAAGGAGAATTCGCGGCGAGACCTAAACTTCATTCGCAGAAAAGCGATTTTTTATTCTCCCTATTTGTTGGTAGCCTCAGAGGCTATTCCAGCTATACCTGGACGGGTAGGTGAGCTCACGGGCTCAACACGAGAGAATTTGCTAACACTGGCCCTAGCAAGAGCAGTGCTTCGCAGAATCTACCACCGGAACGGAATCGCGGCCAACTGAGAAGATCGGGCGAGAAACTCAGTTGGCTGTGTCTATGGGCTAGTTCGCTTACGCTGAACAGTTCGACGAGGATCGGTGCTTGAGAAGCCTAAAAGCACCGAGAGTGATTCCGGGGGATCCGACAAGACATGTTTCGGACTACGGCGGCTTTGCATTGTCCCGTCGCGTTCGTTATCCGAAAAAGCGCTTAAAATGTTTTGATGACCCCGTATCGGTACCGTTCCTGAAACTTGTGTTCTATTAATGTTTTTACAGGTACTTTCTTGATGGAATACCACCATCGCTATCTACTTCAACGGTAAACGAACCACACTTACTAATTGATGGGGTGTGGGTATTTCTAAAATACTAGTGGTCCAGCAGTAGTCGAAATTCAACTGTAATAATTGAAGTTATAAGTTTCAACATTATTATGGTCCTATTGTTACAGATTTCGCCAAGACTACACTATAGACAAATACTCGTAATATTAAAGATAAACAATACTAACCTATTCTCAATTTGACTACAGACTTTAAGCAATAACAAAAGTTTGACAATAAACAAAGAGTATATATGTGTATGTCATATACATGGTAGTGTGTGTAATGTTTTCTTTATTGATTTAATCTATATATTAATACGTGAAGAAAAAACTTTGTATCCCTTTTTACGAAAATTGCGCGGACGGAGGAGTATGAAATTTTCCACACTTATAGAAAATATAGAGAAGAAGTGCACAATGCTAATACTTTTTAAAATAATGCATAAAATATACATTAAATCAATAAAGAAAACATTACACACACTACATACCATTTATTTGACGCACACACGCATGCATACTATTTATTGTCAAACTTTTGTTCTTGACGTCTGTGGTCAAATTGAGAATAGATTAAGTATTGTTTGTCTTTATTAATATTTTTTTATAGTGTAGCCTTGGCGAAATTTGTGATTATAGAAGTATAAAATACAATCATAATAGTGTACAAACTTACAATTCCAATTAATTATAGTCGAATTTCGACTACTGCGGGACCTCTAGTTAATATTATAACCTAACTAATTAACAGATTAGCCGTGAGATCATCTACTCATCTACGAAATGGATTTTAGGAAAACTGATAAAACGCAATTGTCGAATCTATTTCCTCATTACACTCAACAGATCAGAGCACTGAGGCATCGATGCCGTTTTGCTGGTAAACCTAACTTTAATAGCTTGTGCGACGTGGTTCAACCCCTCGGCTTATACGAGGGGCGTTCAATGCCACCCCTAACCAAAATGTTTGCGGATTATTAAATTCTCGGCTTCACCTACGTACACCCTACAGCTCAAAATGTTTGTAGTTCAAAGCTGTTATTACGCTTTTTTTGCGAAACACGTATGTCAAAATCCATCAGAGGTTAGCTTGAACTCCCCTCGGCGTTGCGGAGCTTTCGAACTTTTGCACGAACTTAAAGATTTATGTCGTATCAATTTAGTGTTTCTCTTGCAAAGCTTATTTTTGATAGGCTGAGATTTGGAGCTGTGTGAATGGCTCTCATGCGCGACGACCACCACTAATCACATCAGCTAGTCTACTTACTAAAACAATAGAAATTTACAAAAAAAAACCATATCCATTCTCTTCCTGAACGCAAATAAGACTTCTTAAAATTAATTAAGGATTTTCTGAACAGTTCTACTTTTTACTCTATGATTTTGAGCACCCGTAGGCAGCGTTAACTATGTGTATCTTACATGTGATTCGCGCGTCAGGGATAGGCAGAATGTACCATGTTAGTGTTCTCAGCGGCGATGGTACTGATTGGGATTGTATCAGTTTAACAATACGTTACTGGCGCGTGTTGTAAGGCGGTATTTTGTTCCCTTACGTAATCGCTGCTAGCCTTAGGCTATTCTAGCTACACGCAGACAGGTAGGTGAGGTCACGGGCTCAACCTGCGAGAATTCGTTAGCACTATTATTGGTGTACAATAAAGAATACTCTCTCTCTATCTTTCTCTCTCACTTGCCCTAGCAGTGCTTCTCTGAATCTACAAACCATATCGGAATCGCGAGCCACTGAACAGATCCGACGAGAAACTCAGTTCGCTTAGCTGGTACAAATAATTATCTAAATAATTAATAAATCCTTAAAGCTCAAAGCCCGAGCGGACCGGGCCCCCGTGAATTTAAAAGCTTAAACCCCGTGGGAGTTCCGTATTAAATCCTTTCTCATATTGTATCAAAGATTACGCGACCCTGCAGATTAGGGTGGAAATGTCAACATGTCTAATTTGAATTCATTTGCATCTGTCATTGTAGTTTGACATTTGACGTATTTCTGACAGAAGGCAAGGGTTGGCAAGCAAGGCGCCTTATTTGTCTTCATACAGGAGGGTAAAATATCTAACGGATTGGTGTTGAATGGTTATTAGAGCTCATAGATGTCACTAAGTGGATACCGCCACCTACCATGAAACATGAGCACTAAGTCTGAGTTGTATAGTCATAACTGCTATCTTCAAGTCTTCTATCAACGTGGGTGGCGGCCTTAACGTTGTAGATGTCTATGGGCTCCAGTAATCACTTAACACTAGGTGGGCTGTGATCTCTTCCATCCTTCTAAGCAATAAAAAAAGAATATGAGCTCTAATGTCCCAGTTTTTACAGTACAACGTCTACCCCGCCCTTCAAACCGAAACGCATTACTGCTTCACGGCAGATATAGGCAGGGCGGTGGTACCTACCCATGCAGACTCACAAGACGTCCTACCGCCAGTAAAAATACTATGTTATTTATATAATATTTTTTTAAATCACTCTTGTAAACAAATCGACATATTACAATCAATTGCCGTAAAGATGTTGCCCCCCACGAATAAATGTCACCCCATTGAATACGAACCCACCCCTCAATACTGATGCCAGTAATTAGCAGGATTCCCATGTGACGGGCGGGATGTTTATCGAATTAAGTTTTGCGTTTTTCTATTTCCCAGAGTGGCTGCGGTGGTGTGTGTCAAAAGACGAATGGCGCTAAAGTAGCCCACGATACAGTCCATAAAACTTGAGGTCTTTAAATTGTGCTCTAAGCTTGTGCTATCTGTAATAATGTAAGGTCTTCATGTAATTGTTATATTTAGTTTTTTTTTTATATAATAGAACTCCTTTTTTTTCAATGCATGCAGTCGGTACTTGTAATTGTGTTAGCATTTAGTGTGAAATCAATGTATATGATACCTGTAATGTTCTGTTCTGTATAACATGTTGGTACCCTAAATTAAAAAAAAAAAACTTATCGTCCCATCTATACTGATGTTATAAAGCTTGTTTGATTGTTTGGTTGAACGCGCTAATCTCGGGAAGTACTGGTCCGATTTGGAAAATTATTTCAGCGTTAGTTAACCCATTTATTGAGTAAGTCTATGGGCTAACATAACGCTAAGGCCAATATGAACGGAGCATTAATAAATAATGTTTTAAATTTGGATTTTTTTACTTTTGAGAGCTTCCGCTGCGTGCGCTACGGAAACGACTATAGTTTCGCTAAAATAATGTATGACAGAATTGTTCCTCTTAAAATGTTCTCAAAATAAATCCGCAAGAGAATATGTCTATATGTTAAGGTTGGCTCACTATAACCGTTTTTATGCTAACCAAATTTGATCTACAATAAAGCAATATTTGTGAAGGTGTTTTTATAAAGATGATATTAATCCTTATCTAAATAAATACGTTATTCATTACAAGTACTTAGCATTGCAGTAAAATAATGATCAAGCGCGTAACATTGATGTACAAGACGCCAGTCGGTCGGTGCGCGGCGGCACACAATAAGAAGAATAAGTAGAAACACTCAAATCACTTCAAGATAGGCTTTTGTGGCATATGTGGTATTGTATACGTATAAACCAGCTACACTTTGAAAATTGTAGATTTTTCTGGATTTCTCCAGGATCCCAACATCAGATCCTGATCCTGATGATTACAGGACCACTCGGGAAGTCTACCCTTTCAATAAAAAAATAATAATAACAGAATCGATTCAAGCTTTTTCGAGAAATCGGTGAACATGGATAAAAAAATGGTGGTCGAATTGATAACCTCCTCTTTTGAACTCTGTTAAAAACGTGATTTTGGTACCTTAAATAGCTCCTTAACATTTTATTATTCAAAAATATTATCACCTTCTACGTAAATGAAGTCACGGGCAAAAGCTAGTCATCCTATACGAAGACAAGATTGACACCATGATGTTTTTAAAAATAATGCCTTCAGGGTTTTCCAGCGTCGTTCTCTTCATTATTATCATTGTCTTCCATGGTAACAGTAATTAATACTTAATTTTCCCAACCAATTCCTTTAATTTGTATTTTCAGTGGATAAAAATGACCGGAAAGAAGATCCTACTCGATACTGGCAATAATGGGACAGCAAGAAGCCAATTGCCATATTAAAAAAAAAAGGAGACTTAAAGCGTGTTTTTTATTAATTTTGTTCACAATTCATCTGATTTTAAATGATTCCCAGAGTCTATAGATATTAACAACGCTAATACTGCTACCTACCTTGAGACATAAGTCCCAAATCTCAGTTTCTACAGTACAACGGCTGGTCTACCCTTCAAACAGGACCACTGCTTCGCGGCAAAATTGGACAGGATTTTAGTATTTACCCGGGCGGACTCACAAAACGTCCTACCTACAGCAAAATTAGACTAGCTAAATACAAAACGTTATGAGAATTGAGCTATAGCCGCGGCCAATGATACCAGTACTTATTGTATCGGACGATCGTGATAAATGTCCGACACGCGACCTGTATTCGTATCGTTGGGGCTAAAACTACCCCTGAAATAAGGGTCGGACGGAACATTTGATTTTTAATCACGACGAAAAGCCACTTTGTTGCTACGTCAAACATTGGGAACATTAAAAATGGTTTTACGGAAATTCGTTCGATTCTCGCGACTCGTGGACGCGACTAAAAGAATTTTTACGGTTTTATTCTTGGGCTTATTATGTCATATTATTTCTGGTTCTTCGAATGCTTTAGTGGTCGTGATCACGGATTACTCAAGTTATATCCTTTGAGAATTGGAATGAGCTCTCCTCCATGGCGTTTCCTGAGCGCTATGACTTGTCCTTCTTCAAACGAGGCTTGTGGAGAGTATTGAACGGTAGGCAGCGGCTTGGCTTTATCCCTGGCATGGCTGACGTCCATGGGCGACAGTAACCACTCACCATCAGGTGGGCCGTATGCTCATCTGCCTATAAGGGCTATTGACGTTATCACATAAAACTATCGTCAGTAAAGCGACATTATAAACAACCAATTTTTTCCTTCTTTTTTACATAAATATTATACACAGCCCACCTGGTGTTTAGGGGCTACTGGAGCCCTAGACATCTACAACGTAAATGCGCCACCCACCTTGAAATATAAGTTCTAAGGTCTCAGTATAGCTACAACGGCTGCACCATCCATCAAGCCGAAAGGCATTACTGCTTCGCGGCAGAAATAGGCAGGGTGGTGGTACCTACACGTGCGGACTAACAAGAGATCCTACCACCAGTAATTACGCAAATAAAAATTTTGTGGGTTTGATTTTTATTATACGATGTTATTTCTTCACCGTGGAAATCAATCGTGAACATTTTGTTAACCGGTGCATGACGACTTCAGACTTCAGACCGCGACATCTATATTGTTATTTTATTATTTAATTAATAAAAGTCCGTCTCTGAAAACTGACCGACCGACACAACCGACCTTATGCAAGTCGTGTTCACACCTAAAAGGGGGAAATCAATACTATAGCGCCCCTATCGTTAGATCTTTGTTTTAACGTGGTAATGCTTCATAGTTTTTGTATTGTTGTACGGACAATGACGTATGAACTGAGCTAATATAAAAATTGTAAATTTTAAACCGGTCAGCGTTTACACGCGATGTAGTTTTAAATAAACAGTATTGCGTGCCACCAAATTAATTATAACCTATTGCTTTCTGTTAAATTTTATATTTGACAGCGACTTTTTGGCGGGAACGTGATATGTCAATGATTCTTTTCTTTTTTTTTGTCGTTGTTGGCGAACGAGTATACCTCACGTTTTATAATAATAATCCGTATATTGACAAGCGCTATATTAATCAGTAAAAGTAGTAGTTATGTCTACTTTTTTTAAACTAATTAAATACTCTATGCAAATCATTTGGACTGTGCATTACGATACATTTTTCATCGATTATCCTAAATAGATTTGATAATATGAAATGTCTTTTATTTTATTGTCCTTGTAGGCAGACGAGCCAACACCTGATGGTAATTGTTACACTCGCTCGTTGATCTCAGCAATGCCAGGGGCAGAACCAAGCCGCTGCCTACCGTTTAATACTCCACAAGCCTCGTTTGAAGAAGGATATGTCATAGCGCTCTTCCGGTCACCGTCCTCGCCGAACCCGCCGCTAGCGACTGTGGGTTCGACGAGTAAATTAACCCATAGACACAGCCTACTGAGTTTCTCGCCGGATCTTCTCAAGGGTCGCGTTTCCGATCCGGCGGTAGATTCTGCGAAGCACTGCTCTTGCTAGGGCCAGTGTTAGCAACACTTCGGTTTGAGCTCCGAGAGCTCACCACCAAGAGCTCTAGGGTGAAGCTGAAATAGCCTCTCAACGCTATCAGCATAGGTAGAAAAAAAAGCGCTCGGGAAACACCGCGGAGGGGAGCTCATTCCCAAAATTCCTTTTCATTGTCTTAGCACGTGATTCGCTTTCTCAATTGATCTATTTTAAACTGCATTTTTATTTCGCGTTGACGGCTGCTGGACCGACCCTTACTGTCTTTACGGCCGTGGCTACTAGCAAAACTGTCAGAGCTCAGGAATAATGGCGTCCCTATTGTTGAGCCCCCGCGAATAGTTGACGATCGGTATTCCAATATTAAACCTCAAGTAAAATGTTCCGGTAAAGATAATTTATTGAATAATTCGCGTGTTTAATAAATCACTAAACGTTCGTACGAAGAATGCTTGCTTTAAGATCAAGTTGGATATATCAGTGTGAGTGTGATGACAGTGGCAACAATCTTCTGAACATCATATCCAGCAAGATCGACTCGGGACTGCTAAATAATAAGCCTTTACAGCGGGCACATGGAAAAATGAATATTATAAATAGTCTAATAGTTACTGTTAGGTGTTTATGTTACTATACTCTAGTCCAATTACGAAGTCCCTTTTGACACTTCTTAGAACATAGATCTTCACGTTTCGCATGATTTAAAATAATAATCATTTTCTGTTCATTATCGTAAATCGTCATTTGAAAAAACACAATCAATCTAAATCATTAAACAATTAATTCACACACACACAATAACATAATAATAACATCGGTCAAATAGGACTTCGTAATTCCAATAGAGTATAACATAGAATATAAGTAATAATACTTACTAACAAAATGTTATGGTTTATTTACTGAATTAAAAATAAATAACATTTATGAAGGATTGGTAAGAACGGAACGTTTGAAAAGAGCGTGAAACGAAACTTAAGGTTGATAGAGAAAACGGTGAGAAAGGGAAAAGAGAATGACAGATAAAAACCAAGATGGCGGAGACGATTGAGTTAGTTACGCGTAAAAAAGGTATCAGTTAATTTTTAATTTAACATAATAACACAGAAGGCTATTATGGAATTGAGCAATAAAAGTTCAACAGTGGAATACTCATCTAAGCAATAAATAAAAAAGGCGCCACGGTCTCAATTGTGTATTTATAGTTCAAAGATCTTCACGGGGATAAGTCAATGCGTCCACTAATATACAACTGCGTTATAAAATATTAGACTGGAGCTCACATTAACTGGAATCTTGCATTCGCGAAGCAGCTGCCCTTGAGTTGCTAGGTCTCTTTCAGAGGCGCTCGAGCAGATGTTAACAAATCCCACCCCTCCGGGTTGAGCCTTTGCTCGTCCACCTGCCCTGGTGAAACTGATAATTCCTCCGGGCCACCAGTAATAAATACTTCAATCTTAAAAAAACAACTGGAATCGGAGAGCAGTTGAGTGCTCATCAAGAAAACATAATAATAATTTTTTACTCACATTTATACAGCTTTAGAGATGTTGATGAAATTAAACACAAACCTTAGATTAAATACTGCATCGACACTGTTTCTTTTTTTAAATAAAAACCACAGAGTATGTTAATAGATGTATAATCTACGAGGTACAGAGTTGAACTGAATTTTTTTGACAGGGACTGTCAAATGTGGGCGGGAAATAAGCGAGGGGAAAGTTTTCCAATCGCTTTAATACAGCGGGCGGAAACTTCGAAATCTGTAATGCATCTACGGGAATAAATCTCGGATAATACAATAACATTACAATTTATTGACTAAAGAAATTTTAATAGTTGCTAAAATAATATCGAACTGTTTAAAAATCTTCCTAATAAAAAAACGTGAAAGTTTGTAAGAATGTATGGATGTATGTTTGTTAATCTTTCACGAACTACTGAATGGATTTTCATGAAACTTTACAATAATATAGCTTACACATCAAAATAATACATAGGCTATGATTTATAAAGATATAGTGAAAATTGCTCAAAATATAACGATAAGTGTCGAGTAAGTGGGAAAAAAATCTGCCATCTGCGACTTTTAGTAGTTTTACGAGGTATACGGGAGGACACGTAGGTACTAGCGGATAATACTGACCGCTCAATACCACATACTACTAAACTTGTAGATATTAATAGACATTGTTCTTATACGTTAATAGCAACAATGCAGCAGAAAAATCTCCTAATTTCGTGGCAAAAGACTATTTATCGGTTCAGCTTCTTCCCCGGCACTGCGGTTGTCCACAGGCGACCGTAGCCATTCACTTCCAGAACTATCCCATTGCTATAAGGTTTTTTTTCTTCTTACCTATGCTGATAGCCTTGAGAGGCTATTTCAGCTTCGCTCTAACGTGTTGGCTCACGGGGCTCAAACCGGAAGTTTTGCTAACACTGGCCCTGGCAAGAACAGTGCTTCGCATCAATCTATCATCGGATCGAAAACGCGACCCACTGAGAAGATCCGGCAAGAAACTTAGTGGGCTGTGTCTATAGGTTAATTTACTCGACGAGCCCTTCGTCGCAAGCGACGGATTCGACGAGAACGGTGACCAGTGCTCGAGGTACCTAAAGGCACCGTTAATGGACCGGGAGGATCCGTAATGACGTGTTTGAACAATGGGTTAAGTTCAAATTCACAAATCGACATCTCTGATTTCTCTTTATCATTGTCTCGATAGCCTAAAACATCATCATCGGAGTTCACATTCACCGCGCGCCTACGGAATCCAATTGTCTGCAAAACGAGGGGCCACATAAAAAGGGGCGAACCGAGATTGAAAAATCAATTATGGGGCTTTTAAAGTTTAAGTGGGGGCGTACGAAAACTGTACCAGATGTGTTCAAATGGTTGATTATTGGTTTACGAAGAGATTTGGGATTTGGTATGAGGTTTTAGCTGGAGATGGCAGTTACTAACGTGTATAGCTAGCAAGCATAGAAGCAAGCTAATTGAAACTACACGTAGCCTTTTTTATTGCGTAGATGGGCGGATGAGATCACAAGCCACCTAGTGTTACGTGGTTACCGGAGCCCATAGACATCTACAACGTAAATGCGCCAACCACCTTGAGATATAAGTTCTAAGGTTTCAATTATAGTTACAACGACTGCCCCGCCCTTCAAACCGGAACGCATTACTGCTTCACGGCTGAAACAGGCAGGGCGGTGGTACCTACCCGCGCGGACTCACAACACGTCCTACCACCAGCCTTCCTATAACACGGTATTTTATAACACGGTTCGACTCTAACACGAATAGAAAGATTCCCTAAATCCCTCGTATATAACACGCACGCTTCTACAACACGATAACGAGTTTTCTGTTTAAAATTATTTAGATAATTAGGTTATGCACTACGAACACACAATATATGAGAATAACAGAAATTTTACAGCTTATTTTTTATGTAAAGTTAAAAATTACACACATAGTTGAGATGTTTCATTCAGAGAAATTACTCTCCTGTTTGTACTGGCTTCTAGTTTCATATAACGCGGTTTCACAGAACACGGGACGTTGTAGGAACGTATCTATCGCGTTATAAGAGGCTACCTGTCCTTGAAAATACCACCTGCTGGCCAACGACCACGGAAACAGTAAATTATATTAAACACCTTAAAAAAAACATTAACACACTACCATGTATTTGACACACACGCATGCATACTATTTGTCTATTATCAAATTTTTCTTATTGCTTAAAGTCTGTGGTCAAATTGAGAATAGATTAAAATATTGTTTGTCTTTAATAATATTTGTCTAAAGTGTAGTCTTGGCGAAATCTGTAAATAAGAATTATTTGACAATAGAACCATAATAGTGTACAAACTTATAATTACCATTAATTATAGTCGAATTTCGCCTACCGGGCGACCAACAGCGATATTTAAAAACTCAAGATTAAACTGTAAAAATACATAGTCAAAATTTTGTATAATAAGTGGATTGTATTATCCATAATAACATTACTAAAAAGCAGTGCAAAAATTCATATCATTCCCCCTTACACTCTCTGCGGTTGATTGGTAAGGAGTGCGTTCATCCTTTGGACATATTGTGCATAAATCATGAAGCAGGAGCGCTTACTGGTCGTGAGATAAAAAAGATCCCGCGAAATGTATCGAAATATGAATAACCATAGTTCAACTAGAGCAGAAATAACACAACATTGCTGATTTAGAAGCTGAGAATTAATTAGATTATGAACTAATTGTCTTTTTATTACGCATTTAAAGAATTTATTAATATGCTAATTAAGCCCCCGCGAAGCAGTAATGTGTTTTTATTTGATGATAATTAGAACTCTGGTCTCAAGGTGGGTGCCCGTATTTACTTTGTTGATGACTATGGGCTCAATGGGTGGGCCATAAACACGTGAATCTAACAAAACAGTAAAACATTAATTAGATAAGCGCATGTTCCCGTAATTGAAGTGATGTCCGAAGGTATTCGGAATTTGTGGTAGCATGGAAACAGAGTCTGATCTGGAAATACCCTTGCAGATCTTCGCGTGGGTATCTTAGCTAAAGGATTTTGAATGAATGGGCAGCCATGCTCTTTCTATATTAAAACAGTCTGGAGTTAAAGACATAGGGAAAATCTTCCACCGAGTGGATGCTATTGCTCCATGGTCTGAATGTTTTTTTTCCTACCTATGCTGGTTATGCCAGCGTAATCGAATGAGTAGGTGAGCTCAAGGGGCTCTAACCTTAGGACGATGCTAACACTAGCCCTAGCAAGAGCAGTGCTTCGCAGAATCTACCAACGGATCGGTAACGCGACCGAAGATCCGCCGAGAAACTCAGTGGGCTTTGTCTGAGGGCGAATGCTATTCAGAACTTGTATATATGTAACTTTATCTTGAAAATGTCGTTAGCGCCATTCAGGAATCCGTCAAATATCTGTTATCTGGCTACTCGCTGCGGCAGTGCAGGAATTTAGCGGTTCTAGACTTGATTCCCGTCTAGAGAGATATACTGGACCAGGCTAAGGCCCACCCTGAGCTGTAAGGCCCAAAATGATGATGAGTCTTCACTCCCGAATTGTTAAGTGGGGCAGCCGTTATGCAAGTGGCGTCCTTTTCAGCAAGAGCTCATCCACGCATGTCAAGATCTAACTGAGCTATCAAGAGTAATTTAAGAAGTGACTAAATCGAGATTCCTCCTTGCCTCGATAATCCTCAATTATTAGGATCGTTGCCTCCTTTAATAACTTTCTCCTGGATTATCCTACGCCACTCCTGCCCATCCTCGGCTGTGTGGAATTAAACGTGGACTGAAGTGTTGAGAACAGAGTGTATCTGGTCCGACCAGCGCATTGGACTTCTGCCTCTGGGCCTTTGCATACCTTGCGCGCTGCCAGCAGCTTTTTTATTTTTTTTATTGCTTAGATGGATGGACGAGCTCACAGCCCACCTGGTGTTAAGTGGTTACTGGAGCCCATAGACATCTACAACGTAAATGCGCCACCCACCTCGAGATATAAGTTCTAAGGTCTCAGTATAGTTACAACGGCTACCCCACCCTTCGAACCGAAACGCATTGCTGCTTCACGGCGGAAATAGGCGGGGTGGTGGTACCTACCCGTGCGGACCACCAGCTACCACCAGCTTCTCTTAAAAAACTCTCTTTCTGGCAATGTGTCCAAAGAAATCGAGATCAGAGGTTTCTAAGTATCTTGACTCGAAAAGCCAACGATTCGAAGTCTGCATTAGATTTAATTAAAAACTTTTTTAAGTCGATCCCAAAATTAAAGGACAGCCAGCGCTTCTCAAAGTTTAGTTAAAAGAACTCGACGACGGAGTGACATTAAGCTTCGTAAATCCGGAGTGGACATGCGCTTGTTCTATCGCAGATATTTAAAATGGAATCTGAATGAAACATCTCCTTAAGCTAAAAATCTTATCTGTAATGTGTGTGTTGAAATTAACTAAATAATATTAGTAGTTAATAAGATTTTATTTATTTATTTATTTATTAAGTCGCACCAACAAAGTGATCATCAATACAAAACATTGACAAATTGACAAAAGTTCATGGCAGATGTCACCTCAATTATAGGTGCAATCGACAGTGCATTAACATCAAAAATAAAAAAAATATACAGCTAAGATTTGAATACATTTCATTCATTGCTTAAGATTAATTTAATTGGGAGATGATCCGCGACAGATATTTAATTAATTAATTTAATTAATTTAACAGATAATTAAAATTATAATTTTAATCATCATTATCCTGCCCTTCTCCCAGTCACCTGGGGTCGGCGCAACATGTTTTCTCCTTCCATACTCTTCTATCATATACCATTTTTTCGCTCACTCCCCTCTTACCCATATCGTCTTTCACGCAATCCATACATTGCTTCTTAGGTCTACCTCTTCCACTATATCCTTCCACATTCACAGTTAACACTCTCTTACCAACCTCATTTTCATTTCGTCTCATCACATGTCTATACCATCCCAAACGCGCACTCCTCAGCTTCTCTGTCACAGGTGCCACTTTCAGACTTCCTCTAACATATTCATTCCGTATTCTATCCATTCTCGTTACTCCACACATCCATCGCAACATTTGCTTCTCTGCTGCATGCAATCGCCTTTCATTAAGTAACGAATTTAATATCAATAGAAAAATAAATCATTTTTAGAATTCTTTTTTTCCACTTATTTCGAGGGTATTTAAGTCCTTAGAGCTTGTGGTAGCCCTATCTGCATGCTTTGCAGTGGTTAGGAAATATAGACATACTACTTCAAGTTAAATATAACTTCTGCTCTTGGCGGTTGTGTCATGGATGGAGTGTGTGAATGACGATATGAGAGAGAGAGAGAGGAGTGAGTGTTGAGATGACGGCTGATAGAAGAGAATGTAAGAGAAAAAATAGCTGTGCCAACCCTACCTTGTGGGATAAGGTGGAGAAAAAGAAAAGAAGAAGCTCTTGGCGTTTGTCTACCGGTTAATTTCTGGGTAAGAGCTGTCTCTTTTCAATCCCCATTCGAAGACGGGCTATATATACATTCATGAGGAATATCTAAAAACGCATGATAGGAGCTATTTTCGAGTAATTCCTCAGTAAAAATCCAGACGGCCCACAAAAATATCTCCTTAGCCCAATAGGATATTAACTATACCTGTATATTCGCCGACACTCATAAATTCTCTGTTAAAATTGGAGCTTCGTCGACTTTATCACAATCCAATATAAAGCTGCTTCGCTTTTAAGTTCAGGACCATTGATATTAACCGCGAATTCTCTAATGAACCGTGCACGAATGAAAAGCTCCCCGAAGCGGACTTCTTTTCATTGAATAAAGTTTATGAAAAGTTCTTCATTTATATGTATATATATTCTATTTATTTCAGGACTTCGTTAAGTTTCCTCAGGCTCGCTGGGGAACGAAAGCTCTGGTTTGTGTGCTTGAAGTGGCCCCTTATTTTTTTCCGCATTGAAGTTTTTAACAGCCAGAGAGTCAAATCACAAAAGGAGTTTTGGCTTCCGCCGAAAAATTCAGACATTCTTTATGTAGTTATACTCCCTTTTATTACTACAATCTGGAGCCCATAGACATCTACAACGTAAATGCGTCACCCACTTTGAGATATAAGTTCTAAGGTCTCAAGTATAGTTATAATGGCTGCCCATACCTTGCCCCACCCTTCAAACTGCTTCACGGCAGAAATGGGCGGGGTGGTGGTACCTGCCCGCGCGGACTCACAAGAAGTCCTACCACCAGTAAAAATACATAAACTGCCTTATCCGGTACACTTTCCGAGATCATCCTGGTTCTGCCCTCAAATTATAATAGGTTGTAACTCCGCTCAATCGGTGACAAAATCCGCCATCTTTATGTGCAGCAAAACAGCAGTTTATTATAGTCATGAAACTAGTTTTTGAGTCATGAATTATTCTACAAGTTATGTAATAGTGTCACTACTTTAAAATAATAATACTTACATAAATGATGGGCATGAGAGTTGACTCTAAATAAATATATTTTAATCATACTTCAATAGAGTTTGTTATTAATTTTACGTCTGTTGATAGTACTGCAATTGAAATAAAATTATCCTAACAGTTTCATG
Organism: Bombyx mandarina; assembly: GCF_003987935.1. The sequence continues at coordinate 1,883,945 of NW_021011523.1, forward strand.
AATATACCGTTGAAATGGAATTAGCAACTTATTCACAATAATGTTTATTTAAATTACGTTAATAAATATAATGTTCCTAACAGGATGTAGCGTTGAAGGCTTCATATGTAACAGCAGTCGAGAGATTATCGCCGTGGCGTTTCCGTAGGTAAGAGGTCCCACGTGTCACCGCGAGGTTCGGGAGCCTCGTAGGAAGTTCGTTACCAACCTCCAAAAAAGGGAGCGTATTGTGAGCCTATACGCGTTGGTAGCACCATCATATCACGGCCGCTGAGCAGTGATGCGTTTCGGTTTGAAGATTGAGATAACTGCTGTACCGTGCAATTCAGAACCCAATCCCTTGTAGTGGAATTGAGCTGTGACGCCTGCGGGCTCTGGGATCCAATTTAACACTGAGCACCCGTGAGCAAATACAGCCGCTTATACAGAAACTCAGTTACATAATATCAAACGCAGTCTTGCCGCTCAGAGATATCTACTACCCTATGCTCTGGGGAATTATTCCCTCGACACCACAGTTCACGATGCTCTACACTCGGCTGCAGATAAAAGCAAATGGCGTGGAATGATCCGGAATAAACTCTTGCTGCAAGAAGGTGGTCTCGACCCTCAGTTTTGAGGAAACCGAAGCAAGAAGAAGAAGCATGTGGAGCAACTGTTCATTCCAGAGATCACTCTTGCCACGTAATGTCCTTCTCAAGTTTTGAGGATAGTCTTCAGTGGTAGACAGCAGTTTGGTCCCTGACTTTGTCAGTGTCCATATGCGCTGGTAACCTTTTACTGTAACGCGGGCTTTGCTTGTCCACCATTGAATTTATAAGAAATATTTCTTTGTTCGAAAAGAAGCTAGAGTTCTATGACAAGTTTTGCGAAAATAAAAGCCGGAAAAATCGAACTTTATAATAGCGTAGCCGGAGAGGGACATGGAAGCGTCCCAACTATGAACAAACTCTGTTGATAGTTTCGGAACAAAGTCGACGGCTCTAAACCTTTCGATTCAATTAAATTGGGGCGTATGTACTGAAAGTTTGAGATGCGGTGGCCATGTAGATTTTCGATGCTCGTTTAGCCCGTAAATAAAAGATTAGACATGGATATTCCTGTTAACCTGCTACCAATAGATACCGAAAGCCACTTTAAATCATCTTTCGATCTTCTCAGGCGTGTTTTCACTTGATGTGGAAGTCTCAAGTGTAATTATGGGATGTGGGTAGCAAGCAAGGGACCTTGTCGGCTAAAAGGCATCTACTTCAGAACAGCCAATAAAAGCTACATCTAGGTCATATTGGGTTTTTAATAAGGGATATTCCGATGCACTTAGCACTTTTGACACCATAGCAATTTTTTTTAATTTTTTTTATTGCTTATATGGGAGGACGATCTCAAGCCCACCTGGTGTTAAGTGGTTACTGGAGCTCATAGACATCTACAACGTTAATGCCGCCGCCCACCTTGACAGAAGACTTGAAGACAGTAGCTATGACTATACAACTGAGACTTAGTACTCATGTTTCATGGTAGGCGGCGGTATCCTCTTAGTGATATCTATGAGCTCTAATAACCATTCAACACCAAACCGTTAGATATTTTACCCTCCTGTATGAAGACAAATAAGTCGCCTTGCTTGTCGACCCTTGCCTTCTGTCGGAAATACGTCAAGTCACCAAATGTATGTCAGAAGTGTCTACCGTGTCGGGCGGACTATGTATGATTGGCTCATTATAATAACCGATGGGCATATGATACCTAAACTGTGTCGCTACACACACGCTAACACACACACAAAATTATAATCCTTTATTCATTGTGTCGTATGATGAAACTCAACGTTATTAAGCTATTGCATAGCTTTTATCGCGGGCTTTGAGCGCGGCGACCGAATCAAGAAATTCCGTAACGAATATAAAACCTAACACCCCCACTCCGCCTACCATGTAGCTCGCGTTCAACACATTCACACGTTGCGCTTGTGTAATGTTTGTGAATAAGCGCGCGGTGTGACGTCGTCACTGCATGCGCATCATTAAAAGTCTGCCCATCTCTCTTTCGCGTGGTCTAGCTTATGAGTGTGAAGTTAATGTTTTGCTTTTGTTAATGTTTATAAATATAGCGTGGTCTTATTTTATTATTGTTTTAATATTAAATTATGATTGTCTAATTATAATTGCATAAGTTGATAAAAAATGCTATACAATAGCTCTACCGCGGCAGTCCCCGAGTGCCACACGTGTTTTTTTTTTGTTTCATTCAATGTTGATTGTAGAATATTAGTAATATTACTCTGCTAAAGTTTGAGAAGCAGCGGTTTTAACGGGACCAGTGCCAAAGCAACTTTTAGACAATAAATTGATTTTAAAACTGTATTCTCATAGTATTTTTTTCAGTGTTGCTCCTTGAGTAGGTGCCGAAATCATAGTACGAATTTCATGCGTGTCTTTAGTACAAAACAAACATTAGCTGCAATTCGAAGTGTTATATCCCTAGCCTGTATAGACTAATGCTTACCATCATAAGCCCTCTTACAATGATTTTATAAGAACATACCAGTCTCAGTTCGGGTCAGATATTCATTGAAGTGGGACATTTACCAATTTTCCTCACTATCTCCAAATCCTTTTATTATAATTAGTTATCTATCTATTCTATATATATAAAAATGAATTGCTGTTCGTTAGTCTCGCTAAAACTCGAGAACGGCTGGACCGATTTGACTAATTTTGGTCTTGAATTATTTGTGGAAGTCCAGAGAAGGTTTAAAAGATAGATAAATATGAAAATGCCCGGAATTAAATAAAAATAACAATTTTATTTTTCATTTGATGTGTCCCCCGTCGGACGGATTCCTTTTGTTTGTTTTAAGTTTATTTTATACAAAAGTTTAGGTCTTTTATCTATCGATTGAGGCACTACGAAGTCTGCCGGGTCAGCTATTTCATTATAAATATTTTGTAGTGTCGAATAAATTCTTTTTTTTTTAAAAGAGTTCGGCCTTCTTATTCGTAACAGAAGCTAGTTCTTTATTTATTGCCCTTGTAGAAGAACTTGCTTGACAAGTTGCTCGAAAAGGGTCTTGTGACTCTTTCATTCGTTCTTTCGACGAGACCGATGACCGGAATATATGCGACGATAAACAAACAAGGAATTTAATTACGCTCCACATTAACCTTAAAACTGAAACTGCTTAAACAACTGGTAAATTGATAATGTTTATTTATATGCATATATTTATGTGTATGTATTTATTTAAGTGCGAGTATTTGTATATATAAATATTATGCTTTTACATATGTTTGAGTACCTAATATCACTATCACACTACAGCTACCAAGGTTCATTTCTGCACTCCCCTAAGGTAGACTGTCAGAGAACGCCTATGGTATTAAATTCGCCTTTATACTGTCAAGTATAGAAAAGAAATAAATAAATAATTTTATTTTTTATTTTATTGCCAACGCGAAGATACGGTCGAAACATTCCGGGGATATTTGAAAGTTATTTCGTTGGACAATTAATTGCAGGGCGTATACACTGTGGAGGCTCCAACGCAGGGGAGAGCCCGCCGGGGCATTATTATTTGAGGGTTGGAGATGCACGGCTCGCCGGCCTTGTCGAAGCAGATCTGGCTTCCGTCGGACGTGGTGTAGCACCGCCATGGACCGGCCAAAGCGCAGGAGAGTAATGCTGAAGGGAATGACCAAATCTATGTATTAATACGCGAACCAAAAACTTTGTATCCCTTTTTACGAAAGTTGCGAGGACGGAGGAGTATGACATTTCCCACACTTATACCGAATATAGAGAAGGAGAATCCAGAATGTTAATATTTTTTTTTTATTATGCATAAAAAATACATTAAATCAATTTAAAAAAAACATTACACACGCTACGACGACTTCAAAGCCACACTTTTTCAAAGCCTCTCGATTTGTGCGTTTATCTACACTAGTGGTCCCCGCAGTAGTCGAAATTCGACTATAATTAATTGAAATTATAAAGCTTAAACATTATTATGGTTCTATTGTCAAGCACTATTATACTTCTATAATATAATCACAGATTTCGCCAAAACTACACTATAGATAAATAATATTAAAGGCAAACAATATTAATCTATTCTCAACTTGACCACAGACTTTAAAGAATAACAAAAGTTTCACTATTGACAGTAAACAAAGAGTATATTTATATGTATGTGTTGTGTCAAATACATGGTGGTGTGTGTAATCTATACTTTATTGATTTAATGTATTTTTAATGCATAATTTTTAAAAAATATTAGCATTCTGCCCCCCCTCTCTATAAGTGTGGAAAATTTCATACTCCTCCGTCCGCGCAATTTTCGTAAAAAGGGATACAAAGTTTTTGCTTCACGTATTAATATACAAATTTAAGTTACGAATTTTGCATTCTATGGCAGTCGAGATAAAGTTTAAAATTAATTGCTCACCAATAAAAAACAACAGACGGATAATACCCATGATTTCGTTCAATGTCAGTTTCAGTCAAACGCTTCTATTTATATACAAAAGTATATACACTATCGTGTGTTTGCGCACAGTTGATTAACTGTGAAATATAACTATACTGTGGAAGCGCTTGGTGAATTAGCGTAAATAAAAGACATATTATGAGAGGAAGAGGTAGACTTAAGAAGAAATGGATGGATTGCGTGAAAGACGATATGTGTGAGAAGGGAGTGAGCGAAGAAATAGTATTTGATAGAGGAGTGTGGAAGGAGAAATCATGTTGCAACGACCCCAAGGGACTGGGAGAAGGATAGGAGAATGATGGTGATGATGATATGAAAGTACGTATAATGAGCAAGCACAGATGCACATTATGCTTGTGATTCTACTTCTATGTTAATAAAAAATAAAGAAATAAATAAAAAAATAAAAAATATGTATTTATATTTTGTCGATGCTATGCATCCGTACGCGCTGCGAACAGCGTAACTACACCATAACCTAAAAAAAAAAAAAAATTTGTCCGCCCGGGTAGATGCCATAGTGTATTTATTGCTTTTTTCCCCTACCTATTCTAGTAGCCTCGAAGGGTTATTCTAGATTCACAGAACAAGTAGGTGAGCTCACGGGGCTCTAACCGGGAGTGTTGCTAACACTGGCCCTACAAAGAGCAGTGCTTCACAGAATCTACTACCGGATCGGAAACGCGATCCACTGAGAAGATCCGGCGAGAAACTCAGTGGGCTGTGTCTGTGAGTTAATTTACTCGCCGAGTTCGACGAGAACGATGACCGGATATTTCTTTCCTAATAGCAACAGATGGTTGAAATAACGACCTCACGTCTCAAGGGTGGCGGCATTCACTTTGCAGTGTCCACGGACTCAACCATTGAACGAAGTCGATTAGAATACGGATAGCTAGGTTAATAGTTACTGTCGCCCATGGACGTCAGCAATACAGCGGCATTGTCATGTAAACAGCGACCTGCCACAAAAAATATCAGAAGTTTTACTTTTGACAATCGACAGCCCTATTAATGCGTGCAAATCCAATTGCAAATTAAAACAAGTACTGCTTATATAAAGCTTGGCGCTGGTAGCAGCCTCACACGGAAGCTGTGGAGCCATGGCGCGTGCATTAGGAGTTTTAGGTAAGGAGAGATCTTTGTTTGTGTCCTCAATAAACTGGTGGTTTACTGGTGGTGGTGATTTACTGGTGGTAGGACTCATTGGAGGAGGAGGAAGATTCATTGCTCATATCGTTCATACAAAGCACGTCACCGGCGACGACTATTGTCTCGGACAGTCCAGCTCTGAGCTCCTTTCTACCGAATTCCCTTTTGACAATGATCAAGTCTCCGAGGGCTCTCGCAGTCCTCCTCCTCTTCTGGATGAGCTTCCACTACATACTACCATGCCAAACCTATCGAAGCAGTAATTGTAAAATCTCATTGTTACAGTATTAATAGCATCGACCGCAGCGGCACCGGCCCTCCAGCTGTGGCCGAACTGCTTCCAAAGTTGTAATCCGTGTCCGTGCCCAGCCCCGTGCTTCCCATGCTTATCTGCATGCGACACCCGTCCGCCACCGCGTAATCCGTGCCTGCAACCGTGCGACCCCTGCCCGCCACCGTGCGACCCATGCGCCTCGTGCGTTTCGTGTACATCGAACGCGCCGTGTAGCCCGTTTGCTCCATGCGACCCGTGCGCCCCGCCTTGTGATCCATGCAATCCCTGTGCGTCGCCATGTGACCCTTGCAGTGTTCCATGCGATCCATGCGACCCGTGCACAATTCCTTATGACCCATGCACACCACCTAGCGACCCTTGCGGAAGCCCTTGCGATCCCTGTGCCCCACCTAGCGACCCTTGCGGAAGCCCTTGCGATCCCTGCGCCCCACCTTGTGATCCCGGCTGCTCCTCGTGCGACCCCTGCGCCTCTTCCTGTGGGTCCGGCTCGGGCAATAACTACGGAACCGATGCATTTGCAGCCTCGAACGCTCCCAGTAATCGAGCATGGCCTGGTAAGCCTTAGACCAGCTAATATTTTATTAATCTATTAAATTCTGACTCTTGGATGAAGTCAAGTAACAAAGACTGCTGAGAGCTTCCCATTAGGGTAGTGATCGAGAAATTAGAACCAGGTGTATTTTAGTTGATAACTGAGTTAGAACGTTTGCTGCGACTCTGGTTGACTTACCAATGTCCATAGAGATTATAGGAACACAACATTCGTCTCGTCGTATCTTCATTATTCTTCTAAAGAGAGAAAGTCCAGCAGAGATATGAAAGTCTTCAATACATTTGATTTATAAGACAAGAACTTCTGGAAGCAGTCATCTGAAGTCATTGAGAAGCACACACTAATATACAGGTGGTTTCCACGTGTAATCAAGTGCATGAGCTCCCCTCCACGGTGATAAGACATGTTCTTCATATAACGAGGGTTGTAATGGGCCTTCAGCGGTGTGCGTTGTGTCCTATGGCTGTAGGAGCACGCTGGTCATAGCACTTATACTCACTAATTTGCTTTATAGAAAGTACCTCATAATCTTAGCATAATCCAAGCATAAGCTGACTGAGAATACTGAGCTGATAATAAATACATGTAATTTTGGTTATTGGCTCTCGAATCCATAAACCTTTTCAGGCAGCCTCTTGGCCGACATTTCTGATCTGTACGAGGGTCGGTGTTTACCACCAGTTGGCCCATAAGCTTGTATGTCTACTAAGGTGATAAATATCCCGCAATGCCTTACAAGGGGCCATTGACTGGACCCGACGACCGATTTAATTAGCTTTACATTACTTGCCCTGTATCAAAATTAACAGCCTGCGTTCGTTATTAACAACAATGTCTTTTTTAATGTTCCAGCCACTAAAGCCCACGGCTTTCCGAATGTCATGACACCCAAGAACATGGTCGTAGATCGTCTGCAGCAGATCGGCTTCCAGAAGTTCAGAGTGCCAGGAGGAACTTTCTTCATAACCTCGTCTCCCGATATAATACTCCAGCCAGCCCCAATCGTCGTGTACCCAGCGCAGCAATCTCCAATAACGCCCCCGCAAATAACCGTTCAGCCACCCTCGATAGCTCCAATCACGCCCCCGGCTATAGTAGTCAGGCCGCCCCCCCTAGCACCGATAACACCGCCCCCCGTGCTGGCCAGACCGAAACCTTTAGCCCCCATAAATCCCCCAGCTATCATGGTACGACCCCCCAAGCCGGCACCCATATGTCCCCCTCCTATAACGATAACGCAGCAGAAACCTTGCCCCATCACCCCTCCAGAGATAATTATTAGGCAACCCAAGTATCCCACAATGCAGATGCCACCGATTCACATACCCGCCGGAATATTTCGAAGAACTAACCCTTGTGGGAGCCCCTGCAATCCCTGCAACCCTTGCAACCCCTGCGCTACTTGCAGCTACTCCTGTCAGTCCTAAGCTCCGGTGAAAGTTACACAAAACGCAACAACAGATCTCACAAAGCTCTCGAATAAGATTTGTGGTTTTCTAAAGGAAATAAATAAAAAAACAGTCCTCAATAAAGAAAGTCTTCTTTGAAGTTCGAATCTCAGCAAAAGCGGGAAAAATAATGTTCCGAATTACAAAAGAAAGGCGTCAAAACATCTATACTTCTTGCTTCTCCTAGAATCATATTTCTCAATGCTAAGGGTCGTGATCAACGCGTCTGATATCACTTTCTCTCGCACGATCTTCCTCTATCTCTTTCTACACCTCAAAGACCATTTGTTTAAAAAAAAAACTATAATAATTTTTTCTTCTAAAATTCAGTTACGTCAATCCAATTCTTTCGGTGATTTGTAAAGAGAAAAAAAATATATAATTTGTTTTTATCAATTTCTAGTTTAAGCAAAAATACTTCCTCGTACACATTATATAGGTCTTAATTTTGTTTATGACGCCGTCAGAATTAGTTAGGCGACTCTGCTTATATGTATTGGTTCCAAAATTGCTTCTTTTCTGCGCAAGAAACCTTACCAATCTCCAAATCTTCTGAACAGCCACGGATAAATCACATGTTTCCCGCTTGCCATTAGTCAAAAACATTTTCATATCAATAGGAGCGTTTTGTGTATAATTTATGTGTCATTTTCCAAACGAATCAAATCGGCCTTCATAATGGACTATGAATAGAAAATATCTGCATTTTTTGTTTCGATCTAGTTAAAAATCTTTTACAAATGTAATTTTTATTTACAATATATTATATGATTAAACATATTGATGGGTTTTGTGTGTGTTTCATTGTTACAATAAACATGTCGAGATAATTAAAAAAAATCGCAAAAAAATATACTCTGCTTAATTACTGGTGGTAAGATGTCTTGTAGGCTCGCCTGGGAACGTACCACAGACCGTCTATTTCTTGAAACTCATCCTTCAGCAGTTATAACCGAGAATGTCTCAAAGTTAGTGGCGATATTTATGCTTTGACGTCTCTAGTTTCCGGTAAACACTTAACACCAGGCGAACCGTCAACTAGTTCACCCATCTATGCAAGGATAATGTAAACAAATCAAAATCTTTCTGATAATCCTAGCAAGAGCAGTGCTTTGCTGAATCTAGTACCGGATCAGAATCGCGACCCACTGAGAAGATCCGGCGAGAAACTCAGTTGGTTAAATCGTTTTTTTTTTGCTTATATAGGTAGACGATCTCACAGCCCACCTGGTGTTAAGTGGTTACTGGAGCCCATAGACATCTACAACGTAAATGCCCCACCCACCTTGAGATGTACCTATAAGTTCTAAGGTCTCAGTATAGTTATGATAGGCAGCGGCTTGGCTCTGCCCCTGGCATTGTTAAAGTCCATGGGCGACGGTAACCACTCACCATCAGATGGGCTGTATGCTCGTATAAACGTAATAAATAAATAAAAAATGTGGTATCGACGGGAGACCACATCATTCAAGGATTTGCTAGCTTTATTTACTTCGAATCTTCTGCCTCTAATTGGAGCTTGGTAGAAGAAATCCAGTCTAGGATAGTCAGGATAGTAGGCAGTAGGATGCTTAATGCCTCTAAAAAATCTATGCTCCAAATATCACAGCGGCAAAAAGAATAATTTCCAACATTGGTGGTAGTAGGTACTGGTGGTAGAGCCTCTTGTGAGTCCGCACGGTTAGGTACCGCCACCCCGCCTATTTCTGCCGTGAAGCATGCGTTTCGGCTTGAAGGGTGGGCAGCCGTTGTAACTATACTAAGACCTTAGAACTTATATCTCAAGGTGGGTGGCGCATTTACGTTGTATATGTAATTACGTGATTACGATTTAATTATAATTTTAATACGCTTTTATTAGCTTCAGACGTATGTATGTTAGTATGTAACGGAATCTTTGAACATGATTTTGACCCCCTTCAAAACGTCGGATTAACTCGAAATTTGATATACTTGTAAAGGACTGATGACAATCACATATTAAAAAAAAAAAATTAAATTCAGCTAAAAAATGAAAAATAAATAATAGTTTAAAAAAACTAACTAATTTCTTTTCTGTTTTTTAGTTGGATTTTCTATAAAAGCGTATTTTGTTAGTTTTTTTAAACTATTATTTATTCCTATTAAAACCAAAATCATATTTGTTTTGTTCATAGATTATGAAAGCTTATTAGCTTATTTGAACAGTTAAACACCATTTTTATATAATTTACGCTTTCGTTCCTAGCTATACTAATAACTTTGAGGAGTTATACCAGCTTTATCAAACCTGTAGCCCTAGCAAGGGCCATAAGCCATAAGATTCAAACAAGCTAAATTGTTTTTTTTATTACATCGATGGGTGGACGAGCTCACAACCCACCTTAGATAGACTTAAGAGGTTATCGGAGCCCATAGACATCTACAACGTAAATGCCGCCACCCACCTTAAGATATGAGTTCTGAGGTCTCAGTATAGTTACAATGGCTGCCCCACCCTTCAAACCGAAACGCATGCTTCACGCAGAAATAGACAGGGCAGTGGTACCTATCCGTGCGGACTCACAAGAGGTCCTCCACCAGTAATTTTTTTGCTATCGCTTAGATAGCGGGACACCCTACCAGTCCACCTGGAATTAAGTGGTTATCGGAGCCTACTAAATTATGATCAACGTAAATATCGCCTCCTGTATCGAGACATGCGTTTTAAGTCTTAGTTCTACAGTATAACCGATGTCGTACCGTAACGCATTACTGCTCCACGGCAGAAATACGCCGGGCAGTGGTGGGCGGTCCCACAAGACGCTCTAACAAGCTCTTGAATAAATGGGATCTTATTACCATCTCTAGACTGATAAGCGCTATATGTCACTAATAATATCCTTTCAATCAGGATAGTAAGATCAAAATTATAATCCTACTAATTCAATATTTTGTAGTCGTCGTGGCCTAACGGATAAGACGTCCGGTGCATTCGTGTTGAAGCGACGCACCGGTGTTCGAATCCCGCAAGCGGGTACCAATTTTTCTAATGAAATACATATTCAACAAATGTTCACGATTGACTTCCACGGTGAAGGAATAGCATCGTGTAATAAAAATGAAACCCGCAAAATTATAATTTGCGTAATTACTGGTGGTAGGACCTCTTGTGAGTCCACGCGGGTGGGTACCACCACCCTGTCTATTTCTGCCGTGAAGCAGTAATGCGTTTCGGTTTGAAGGGTGGGGCAGCCGTTGTAACTATACTTGAGACCTTAGAACTTGTATCTCAAGATGGGTGGCGCATTTACGTTGTGGATGTCTATGGGCTCCAGTAACCACTTAACACCAGGTGGGCTGTGAGCTCGTCCACCCATCTAAGCAATAAAAAAAAAAAAAACTTCAGAGGTGTCAAGGGACACCCGGATGGAACGAAGTTCCTTTCGATTAATTGTAAAGGAATTGAATTTTTTTTTTAAGTTATATTAATAAATTACGGCATTATGAAGAAGAAAAAAACAATACTATGAACTAAATTACTATTGTTGAAACGCTATCTCGAGAAACTGTACTCATTACGCGGACCAATCGGATACGAGCAATGTCACGCGATAAGCGCCTACACGTTGATTGGTCAGAATGACGGATCTAAAAAGTGTCGTGACAACTTTTCGTAAGAATTTTTTCCGTCTAGCCCCCTTTCACAAGGCGCGATAAGGAACTTCGTTCCAAAAAAAATTATAATAATAATAATACAAGCGATAGTTGGTAAGAATGTATGGATGTACGGAAAGTATGTATGATTGTTACTCTATCACGCAAAAACTTCTGAATGGATTTTGATGAAACTTTACAATAATATAGCTAACACATCAGAATAGCACTGACTATAATTTATCTTATTATATATAAATTACGTGTCACGTTCTTTGTCCACGATGGACACCTAAACTACTGAACTGATTTTAAATTCTTTTTTTTTAAATATGTGTTTTGTCCTAATTTAGACCATAGGATGGTTTTTATTTCGATTAATGCTCGCAATATTTATTAATTAACAATAAAATGATTTCTTATGTTGATTATTGTTATTAATTGTAAGTTTCATAAGTCTAAAACAGATGGCGCCTTTAATCAGTTTTTACGACATTAATATCTCATAGATGGCGCTGTGTTAAAAATACCAACGCTTCACATAAGCTACTATTTTTTAATGGCATAAACACCACGTGTTGCTGAGGCTAAAGTATAAGTGAAATTTATTTCGTAGTAAACGCAATACAGTGAAATCCAGTAGTTCTTACTTTGTTCATTTTTGGTATTAGCATAGCCGGCCGCGTGCTATTTAGAAACAAAAACCTTAGCCACAGCAACGTGTGGCCGGGTCTGCTAGTAAAGATATAGTGTGAATTACCCGAAATATAACGGTAAGTAGGGATAAGCACTGCTATCTTATCTTCGTAATCAATAAGAACCTAAATGTTCCCGAAGCGTAGACGGGTTGCTAGTTATTAATAAAGTATCTAAAGAGGTGGGTGGCGCATTTACGTTGTAAATGTCTATGGGCTCCAGTAACCACTTAACACCAGGTGGGCTGTGAGCTCGTCCATCCATCTTAGCAATAAAAAAAATAAAAAAAGACTGTCCTTATCTGTCTTATCGTGGCCGCCTCTGACTAGGTATCCAACCCAGGCGAAAGGGCTGCCAAGCTCCAACGCAAAAGCTGCCTTCGCCCCGAGCATATCTTGTCGAAACCTCCTCGTCGGTGCTTTCAAGCTTTTCAAGCACCGATCACCGATCAGGAGTTCGAAGGCTAACCCGCAGACACAGCCCAATGAACTTCTCGCCGGATCTTCTCAGCGGGTCGCGATTCTAAGCTAGAAGATTCATCCGTGAAGCATCTACTCTTGCATTGTCCTTTGGAGGAGTTCGGGTAGTTGTTAGCAAATCCCACCCCTCCTTGCTCAGCCCTTGCTCTCCTACCTCTTCTAGTGAAACTGGAAAGTCCTCCGGGCCACCAGTAATCCCTCAATCATAAAACAAAAAAACCTTTGCATAATGTCAGAGTTAGCAAAGTCTGTCAGGCTGTACGTGTGAGCTCACCTACCAATACGTGAACATCTGGAATATTCCCTTTGGCTACTAGACAGGTCTTAGATACGATCACAGGACGAGCTACTGAGCTTCTGTGCGCAAGCGACAACGGCTCAGAGTGGCTAATTCAGACCGAAGTTGAGGAAGCTGATGATTTTATTGAAGAATTTGACAAGTTCTCTGGTTTAACTAACATAGCCAAAGTGATTGCTCGGAGCAAGTGGACGTGGGTCGCTCACATGCCTTCGAAATACTGGAGTAGACCAATGAGGTGGGCCTACGATCTGGTCAAAGGGGCTGGTAGGGACTGGATGTGGGAGGCAAGAGAAGGGAATGGAGCGCGTTTGAAGAGACCTACCCTCAGCATTCGGTGTACACGGGTTGAAGAAGAGAAAAGAGAAGAAATGATTTTATTGAAAATTACTTGGATATATTAGTTCCAGTAGTCGCTCTTAATGCCGTACAAGAATCTCCATGGATCCAAATAGAATAATTTCGTAATTCTTGTTCAATATTTATTATTTAATTTTATGGTTGTTATTTTTAAATGAACTGTGAATGTGGAAGGCTTTAGAGGAAGAGGTAGACCTAAGAAAAAATTGATGGATTGTGTGAAAGATGATATTATGTGTAAGAGGGGAGTGAGCGAAGAAATGGTATATGATAGAGGAGCATGGAAGAAGAGAACATGTTACGCCGATCCCGGGTGATTGGGAGAAGGACAGGAGAATGATGATATTATTTTAAATTACGGTAATATTCACAGACACTAGTCTATAAAAACAATAGAACTAGTTGTGTTTTTGTTTGCTTTTTTTTTAGTCCATACTCCAATACGTTTACAGCCAAAACATAAATTTTGAAGAATCTCGAGTGAGGTTAGAGGACGGAGAGAGAGTTGAGGAAAAATTCTCAAATTTTTTATTTTTTTTTCCTTAGTTTAGTGGACGAGCTTACAGCCCACCTGGTGTTAAGTGGTTACTGGAGCCCATAGACGTCTATAACGTAAATGCGCCACCCACCTTGAGATATAAGTTCTAAGGTCTCAGTGTAGTTACAACGGCTGCCCCGCCCTTCAAACCGAAACGCATTACTGCTTCACGGCAGAAATAGGCAGGGCGGTGGTATCTACCCGTGCGGACTCACAAGAGGTCCTACCACCAGTACCCTTACGTAATTAATGGATGCCCCCTGAAACTAAAAATTCCCTATCAACTTTTAATTGTTATTAAAATATATATAAGACCGTCGCTAAATGAATTAGACACGTATTTTTTTTATTGTTAATTATTTAAATTTATATTTTTAATTAATCACAAATCAAGCGGTTAGAACTTTTCAAATATTTATACAATGATTCCGACGGACTGTTTCTAAACTTTTTGATAAGTCGATGCGTAAAAGCAATGTTGTTGTTATAACGTTGTAGGTAATGGCTATTTTTGCTTGGCAATGACGTGTCGCTTGTGTTATTAGAAAAATTATGGCTTTAAAATTTGTATTGTATAAATATTCGTAGCTTCGAAGTTATTTCAGACGACCAGAAGATGGTAAAGGGGCTCGTAGCTTGGTTATCTCGTAAGTAAAAGTTAATTTTAAAAAAAAAAACACGGTCGATTTAAAAGTCCATTTTACGGTTTTAAAATTCGCGTCAAGCTGTTTGTCATTTACAGGTTGAACGCTATGCGGCCCACCGGTGGGCTTAGCGTGCTATACCATTCGAGACAATCCAAAGTCAGGGAATCATTAATTTTTATCAACTCGAGTTTTTTTTAATTTATAAAATGCGATAATTTGCCTGGAAGTTTTTTTTATTTACTGCTTAAGTGGTTGGACGGGCTCACACCCAACCTGGTGTTAAATGGTTACTGGAGCCCATAGTCATCTACAACGTATATGCGCCACCCACCTTGAAATATAAGTTCTAAGGTCTCAAGTATAGTTACAACGGCTGCCACACCCTTCAAACTGCTTCACGGCAGAAATAGGTAGGGTGGTACTTACCCGCGCGGACTCACAAGAGATCCTACCACCAGTAATTACGCAAATTATAATTTTGCGGGTTTAATTTTTATTACACGATGTTATTCCTTCACCGCGATTTAGCGACTTTTACACAATCCCACAGTAAGCTTGTTAAGTCGTAAAAGTTACTCTAGTTATACGCATCACGAAATAAGAAGACAACATCAATGACTATGTCAAGTACAATCAATTTTGGATTTCCTTTGTTTCGTGGAAGGATTATTTACGGACCGAATCCTTAGTCTGGCTGTGCCCATGCTATTGTCAGTGGCTACGGACAGTAACAGTATTTACTACCTCAACTATAAAATAACAATCAGTGCTAAATCTGAGACGATTTAAAAGCGAATGTGAAAGACTTATGCAAAACCCTTACGTCATATGTTAGACATTATTTAGGAATTTTTAGGGTTGGAATTGTTGGTCAAATTAGTACATAACCACGGATAAGAATATTGACGTTTTAGTCATTGAAGTACCGATTGTTTCTCTTCACAGTTCTACTCCTGGGCACGACCTACGGTCAACCAGTAAGGAACCCCTGCGACCCTTGTCCACAGCCCTGCGAATGTCCCCCTCCGAACCCATACCCGTGCGACTCATGCTTCCAACCCTGCAATCCGTGCTTACCGCCATGCCCGCCTTGTTCCTACGAGGATCCCTGCCAGCCGGAGCCCAGTGACCCGTGCAATCCGTGCGACACGTACGACTCAAACATCCAGGGAGAGGTCGTGGATTTGCACGCTTGTAGTCCCCAGGAATCGAATGTCAAATTTGTGTACGGACAAGCTCCGGCCGGTGAGTTTTTATTACAGCGCCATCTATTCGTAGAAATTGGAAGGCCTCAATTGCGCCAACAGTAATCATACGGAACTGTTTGCATACTGCATGGTCCGCATGGAATAGCGCGTTCGTCCGTACCGTGTTCGCGGTGAAGCAGCCTAGCCTTTTGGTTCTAATAGTGAAGAGTCGTCATATAATGGGCTTTGACGACTAGGAGCTGGTGGAGAGGGTGGCAAACAAAATCTTGCACTCTTCACAGTTTTGGTTGCCGGAAACAAATTAAGAGGCATTATTGAGGATTGTAGATGTCTAATCCGAATTTGTGATTATTCCTCCATTATAGAGCTATTTTAAAGTACTTTTGCGACTCGTAAACACAATTAAATGCACTTTTACGGTTTAATCTAATATTTGTTATGATTTTATTTCCGAAGCTTCGAATACTTCATAGCCTTCGCGTAAAAAAAGGCGGGATTAAACGGTAAAAGTGGTTTTATTTGTATCTATGTCTCGTTGAAAACCGAAGAAGATACCATAGTTCCACATTTCAAGGTTTCAATTTCAGGGACATTCTTGGTTAAGCCTGGACAAGTCAGGTTTCCGAGGCCTCAGCCAATCTTAGTGCGCCCGGGGAAGATAACCCTGCCGACTCCGCCTTCAATCTACGTGAGACCAGCATCCGTCCAGCCCCCTGCCCCCGCTCCCATCACCGTTAACCCACCGCCATTACAACCCCCGACACCTTCACCGTTCTACGTCAGGGTGCCATCAGTGAGACCACCGACCCCGAGGCCAATTGTGGTCAGACCCCCACCAGTCGAAGTGCCGAAGCCAGCACCGATTCAGGTAACTATCGCTATGAAGCTACATCATTGTGCGTGTTCTAAGACCGCACGGGTTAATGACACTATTCCCCATGTTTCTTGCACGAAGCAGCCCTCCAATCCGGTTCGTAGGGCTAGATAGACGCCGAATTATACAATGGAGACCTTCCGATGCGCGTCCCCGTTCACATTACGACGTCTATAAACACTGGTAATCGCTTAAGGCCCTTAAAATAATAAACTGTACAATCATAATTGCTAGTTTCTGATCGCATTTTCATCTGATCGACTGACTCGGTGGGGCAACAGTTAAGACACTCACTCGCACTGAGGGTTGCGATCTCGATTTCCACTTGGGATAAGCATTCGTGTGAGGAACATGAAGGTTTGTTCTTTGTCTGGGTGTTTACTGTATACTGATGCCGGATAACCGTGCATGCCTTGTTGATGTGGCTGCGACCATCAACGAACTGAAGGAATCCAACGTAAACCTTAGTATGGTTAACGAAGATTTTATGTAATAAATAAACAGCTGGATGGTGGTGTAGTGGTGTTAAGACCTGCGCCTTTGAATCTGGATCGATTCCAGTTCATAGTCAATGTCTTTGTTAAATAAATTAGTGGGTGGTCGTAACTGTTTTTCCTAGCGTATCAGACGCAACATGTCCAGCATTAGAACGGAGTCTACTTTACAGGGGTCGTAGTGCTTTGAGAGCAGTCTGGCTATCATTAGATACATCATTTGTTTAAAACCACTTTACGAATAAGCTAACCTAATTAATGAAATTTACCAGGTCCAACCGAAGCCAGTGCAGCCTCCAGTCCCGGATACACTGGTCGTCAGCTTACCCAGGATATCCGTGCCTGCTGCCCCGACAATCTGCTTCTCACCTAATCCCATCTACCGGGTCCACACAATAGGAACTCCAAGCATCAAAAGCGTATCGCGTAACTTCGATTTCAACGGCTACAACCAGCCGCTATGCACAAATAGTTGCAGCCAGCCAATTTGCCCCAACAGTGGCAACCAGCCTATCTGCACCAGTGGCTGCAACCAGCCTATTAGCTGCAGCAGTTGCAACTAGCTTATTTACGCTTTAAAACAACAAAACGGTGCACACTGCAGGCTTTTGGTGATTTAATCAAATTCCATGACATTTCGACTTTTGTCCAAGGTCTTTAAAATACCAAGCTTCGTACTCCACGTCCCAGGGTAGGTGTTAAATTGTGATATAAAAGTTATCTATACGATAAACACAACTTAAAGTAACAAAAATGTATTTTGGGTATGAAAATTGTTAAGATCCTGCTTAGTTTCAGTGAAGTTTTAATTTAAATAACGGACATGTAACTTGAATCTTAAAAAATCAACCGTTTGCCTTGCAGTCTGCACTGTTATTTATTTATATATATCATTATTGTATTAATTAATTGTTAATATATTTGTAAATTACATTTGTAAACGTGTGAAAGATCGAAATAAATGCAGATTTATGTTTTGTTTGTGATTCATATCATTGTTTTTGTGTTTTTTATTGCTTAGATGTGTGAACGAACTCACAGCCTCTTGGTGCTAAGTGGTTACCAGAGCCCATGGACATCTATACCGTAAATGCCACTCACCTCGAGACATGAGCTCTAAGGTCTCAGTACAACGGCTGCCCCACCCTTCAAACCGAAACGCATTACTGCTTTACGGCAGAGCTATGCAGGGTGGTGGTACCTACCCGTGCGGACTCACAAGACGTCCTACCACTAGCACCTATCTTTTTGCGTTGTATTATATTTGGTTTTCCTTGGCCGTTAGTGGCTAGAGGAGTGTAGACATCACAATGAGAATTCCGTGATTAACTTGAGACGTGACTTGTAAAGTTTATTGCTTAGAGTAAACTTCCACACCGCCAGAGACAGGGAGGGAGAAATATCGTGCGAGTGAAGTGATACAGGAAGGTGGTTGCGACCCTCAGCAGTGAGGGAAACGTTGCAAGGGACGCCTTTAGCTCTAACACTAGGAGTAGGGACTCCGGTAACCGTCATCTTCGTACTCGTCAAAGAGCTCGACGTGCAACCTAACCTAAACATCAGCCCGCTGAGGTTCTCACCGGATCTTTACTGCGGGTCGCGATACCGATCCGGTAGTAGATTCATTCGTGAAGCAGCTACTCTTGAGTTGTTAGGTCTCCTTTGGAGGTGCTCGGGTAGCTGTTAGCAAATACCACCTATCCTGGCTGAGCTCTTGCTCGCCCACCTGTCCTGGTTAAAGAAGGTCTCTGGGCCAACAGTAATCACTCAGCCATAAAAAAAACGACGCAAGGACGAGGCTCAGATTAGTTTCATTGCACGCCTTCAACATGGAACTGAAGGTAGGTTAGGAGACAGAAATCGGAGGGTTTTGGTGTTTGCCTCTCGGATCGTTGCCCTACGCCAGCTACTCTCAACCGCAGTCACAAATCAAGTGACCCGGGAGAATTTCAACTCTAGCTCAATTAAATGTTTAAACAAATCCACACCGCACTATTCCTCGAAGCCCTTCACACGGCCAATGATCGGAAACGCTGGAAAGACTTTACCAAAAAATTAAATCCTGTCTAAACATGATGGTCACGACCCTCAGCTGTGAGGAAACGACGCGAGGAGGAGAGGTTAAATGCGTTTTCAATTCTCTTCTATTTTTCCCACCTTATCCCACTAGGTGGGGTCGGCACAGCAAATTTTTCTCCTCCATTCTCTTCCATCAGCCGTCACCTCAACCCACACCCCTCTCTCTTTCATATCGTCATTCACACACTCCATCCATGTCTTTTTCGGTCGGGGAAAACCCCCTCTACCTTGCACTACTATTTCCATACATCTTCTAGCCACATGCATCTCCTCTCTAGGCATCACAATATGTCCATACCACGCTAACCGTCCGCTCCTTAATTTGCATTTTCAACTATCAAAAATATATTGCATGTAGGGATGTCGCGATTTTAAATAGAATTTGTCGATGCGTCGTTGAGTTAGGCTTATTATCGAAGCTACTAGCGATGGCCAGGATAAAAATTTCTACAATAATTTCGCACCATCGTGTTGATGTTGTGCTAAGAGCTGTATTATCTCTTTTTTAAAGGAACTTTACATCTGTAACCTAAATAGATTATTACTCAATTCGTTTTTTTTATTATCCTTGTAGGCAGACGAGCATACGTCCCACCTGATGGTGAGTGGTTACCATCGCCCAACGACGTCAGCAACGTCACCGGCAAAACCTAAGCTGCTGCCTACCGTATCTACGTTTCTCAAAGTTATTTTGGGATTCGAGTAGGGTGATTAATAATATTTGAGTGTGGGTGTGCTTTTGGCGCTAGTAACACAGGAGAAGATAACACGATGCTCAATGTATAAGTGTAAGCTCAAGCTAACAAAAATACAAAAATACATTTCAAATAAGCCCAATTTTATTGAAATAATATACATGATGTTTTTTGTACATTTTTTTATTGACGAAGGAATATAATAATATATTGAGTGGTTGAACGGGTCATTTTTGTGATCAGTAGACACCAAAAACGTCAAGAGCGCAGCCAAATTATTGCTTGTAAATTAAAGTATTGTTGAATGATAGTGAAATTCTGTATTTTAGTTTATCTCTTAACAAGAACCGAACATAGATTATTTTTATTAAGCCAAGACCAAAAAAATTACACAATGTTTAACTCATTCGAAATGAAGAACTTTTTTTTGGATACAGATTCGGCATGTTTTATATCTTTTAGTGTAAAATACGTAACTTAAAAAAGAATATTCCAATTTGCTAATATAAGACGGTCATCAAGATAAACATGAATTTAGTCAACTATTTCAAATTTCCATCGATATGTAATGATTCTTTTTGGTATGCCCCTTGGATCTGAACAACAAAAACTTCATGTGGTCGCGGTCTTCTGTTTCGAACGAGGATGTCGTGGAAGAAGTCATAAAAAAGAACGCCCGAAGGGTAATCCAACGCCGTACCCGTGAACGGTGGGCTCGCAGACAGTCGTCGCTCCCCCCACTGGATTTATCCCGATGGGGAAACCGTATCCGTATGGAAGACCGTAGCTCATGAAATTGGGCACATTCTCACAGACGGTCGTGCTCCCTCCTACGGGCAGGGCGCGGCTTGCGATGTTCGGAATCGTTTCACATACAGAGCTTACAGCTGGGACGCCCAAGTTCGACAACGCCGGCATCGGGATGCTGGGTAGACCCGCAAAACCGGACAGACCTGGGAATCCGACCCCAGCGTAGCCCAACGGGGTGTGACCATTAGATACAGTCTCGCACACGGTTGACCCGGGTTGGCCCATTGTGAAGCCGAGTCCTACGCCGAACGGGTAAGGCATCGGGTAGCCCAAGCCCGCCCCGACGGTCGGGAAAGGAAGCATCGGCAGCATATTACCCGGGCTGGTCTCGCACACGCTCGTAGTGGACGGCGGAATCAAGCCTGGGTACAGTTGCGAGGACAGAGCGTAATTCGGGGTTGACTCGCAGACCGTGGTCTGGCCCAAAGGGTTGCAGGAGACAGAGCATATCACGGCTGAAATTAAGGTTTAACTCATTAGCCCTTTGACTGCCATGTAGGTCACCGGTGTACTGAAGTAATTATGTCGATTTCTGTTACTAAGGTGCCGTAATATCTAGTAGACTCTGGGAAAGACGAATCGAGACGACTTCATAAATTTCCGCTACTTCAGTAATCGCCATACGAATTTCAAATCACCCTGCTATTTAACCGGTTTTAAAAACGGTTCTCATATTTCATGAATTTGATTTAAAGACGTATTTGCGGGGTAAGTCATCGGGTTCCGGTGGTAAAATAAAAACGGACCAGAAAGAGCGTAGGGCTTGCTCCTAAACATCGCGCGGTCCTTACTCTACCCGCAAACGTGGCGCTTCTGACAAGCCGAACTGTCGAAAACCTTTTACATGTCAAAATCGTGGTAAGAAGCCGTCAAATAATAGTATTTACAGGGTAGATAGCCGCGAAAGTTTAAAACCCTTACAGAGTAGCAATTATCGTAACATTTAAAGGGTCAAGCTTCAAGTGCCCAAAGCTCTAAATTGAAAAACCAGTTCTTAGGCAGGGTACCACCACCCTGCCTAAGAACTCCTGTCTCGAGGTGGGTAGCGGCATATACGTCGCAGGAGTCTATGGGCTCCGGTTACCACTTAACACCAGGTGGATCGTGAACTTATCCACCCATCTAACCAATAAAAAAAATAAAAAAAATTGCCGACGCTACCTTACCTAATAGGCAAATCGCAAATCGCGCCATGTTTGATAGCAGACTCTGTTCCGAAGTAAGAAAACCTAGTCTTTTATACATTAAAAACCTAATTAACATGTTTATTTATGATCTGGCACGGTCCGTGTGATATTACAAATGCGTTAATTAAAATGTGTTATTAAACAAATCCACGATTTCGGATTGACCCTCGCGCGACAGTCAGGAGAAATTTCGACCGACAATGCGCTAATGGCGAACATTTTTATCGTGGCAAGACCCGGTTCCCACTGAGTTTCTCGCCGGTTCTTCTCAGTGGATCGCGATTTCGATCCGATGGTAGATTCAGCAAAGCACTACTCTTGCTAGGGCCAGTGTTAGCAAATTCTCTCAGGTTGAGCCCGTGAGTTCACCGAACCGTCTGGGTATAAGCTGAAATAGCCTATATTTTATTTTTTGTCTCTCAGGATGAAAGGATCCCTGGTAGGCCGAAGGACTTACTAGGGTTCACCAGGACTCGTGGAAGAACACCGGCTCAGGTGAGAGCGCTGCTTCTTCGTACCTTCTGATGATGTGTGTGCTTTAGGAACATTACTCTCGTATTACGACATCAAGCCGTGTGGTATTGACAGTGTCCACTCTGATGAGCCTCTGACATTGAAGGTCACAAAGATAAAAATAAACCGGCCGAACATAAAAATACCGGTCGATTGTCGAAATTATTATTCTCAAGGATCTTTATCTCTGTATTTTGTACCGTATATTCCACAGGGAAATGCTGTGAAATATACAAGGAAATGTTTGAGATGATCTTGTCATCTCGTTTTTACCATCACCCGGGGGGAAAGCAGAGTTCAACCCTACCACCTAGAACCGCTGCAGTCATCCACAGTGCGTTTCCAGAGATCGCCAGATGGTAAGTTTTTGCCACGTACCATCATGCTTTAGAATGACCTCTCCTCTAAGGCCTTTCTCGTGCGCTATGAAATGTCTTTCTTCAGACGAGGCTCGTGGAGAGTACTTAACAGTAGGCAGCGGCTTAGTTCTGCCCCTGGTATTGCTGACGTCCATGGGTGACGGTAACCACTCACCATCAGGTGGGCCGTATGCTCGTCTGCCTAAAAGGGCAATAAAAAAAAAGCAGATCCCAATTTTTCATCATGTCTAGATGTGTCATCTCATGAAGATGATACATCTAGACGCTGCATAATACCGCTAGATTGTCGCTACAAGATTTGATTGAACTTCAATACGAGTGACGTCATTTGGGGCCTAAAAGAGGACGAGCTAATCACAGATTATGTACAAGGATTTGCCACATTTAGCCGTGTGTTCCTAAGCGCTGTTCCTTAGCTAAGTTTACGAAGAGATTCATTAAGTAGCTAGACACTAAACTTTTACCATTAAACCTACTTTTTCGTCAAACAGCAATGATGTCCATAGACCCCTGTAATATAATCTCAGCTCCGCAAAACCTCTAATCGCTGAGTCGCTACCACATTCAATTGTTTATACTAATCTAATCAATTCGACACGCCTCAAGAAAGTTTATCAAACACCAGAATCGCGAATTAAAATTAAATGTTATCAGTGACAGTGGCTTGGTTGACAACGGCATTGTCGGTGTCCACGCGCAAACTCTAAAATTGGACAAAATCGGTTAAGTAACTGTACACGCGGACAGAAGAATTATATGTGTATTGGTAAGAACGGAACGAATTAAAGAGTGTCGAACGAAGCTTTAAGACGTGAGTGAGAGAAAAC
Organism: Bombyx mandarina; assembly: GCF_003987935.1. Next base: position 1,907,582 of record NW_021011523.1, read on the forward strand.
GGTAAGAGAAGGAGAAAAGAATGACAGACAGAACGACAGAGAAAAAGAAGAAGGCGAAGACGGTTAAGGCGTAAAAAAGGTTTTTTTTTATAGCTTAGATGGGTGGACGAGCTCACAGGCCACCTGGTGTTAAGTGGTTACAAGCCCATAGACATCTACAACGTAAATTCGCCACCCACCTTGTGATCACCCACCAAACAATCTCTCATTGATGTGCATCGTGATATGCTCTCTGGTGGTGTATAGTCTCTCGCCGACTTTTAGCTCGTTTTCGTTCTTCCGGGAAGAAGTCCAAAGAATCATCATTCTCCTGTCTTTCTCCCAGTCACCTGGGATCGGCGCAACATGCTCTCTTCTTCCACACTCCTCTATCATATACCATTTCTTCGCTCACTACCCTCTTACACATATCGTCTTTCACGCAATCCATCCATTTTTTCTTAGGTCTACGTCTTCTTCTAAAGCCTTCCACATTCATAGTTAAAACTCTCTTAAGCCGTCCAAAGAATGCGCAACGATAAATTAATAACACTGAATTTGATCTACTGACTACAGTGGAAGCTAAAATAATCTAATCACAATAAATTATTGCCATTGTTTAAATCTCAAAGAATATTGCTTGCTTTCTGGTGGTAGGGTGACTTGTGAGTCCGCCCGGGTAAGTACCCTGCCTATTTTTGCCGTGAAGCAGTAATGCGTTTCGGTTTGAAGGATGGGGCAGCCGTTGGACTGCTCAAACTGAGACCTTAGAACTTATGTCTCGTTCAGGTAATGGCATTACTTTGTAGCTGTCTATTGGCTCCGGTAACTACTTAACACTAGGTGCGTCGGGACATGGTGAGAGAGAGCGAGAGAGATAGAGAGAGAGAGAGAGTGAGAGAAGAAAGAGAGATAGAATACACTTTATTGCACAGAAAAACACAATTTACATTCAAAAACAGTCAACAAGCAGATACATTTGTACAATAGGCGGTCTTATCGCTAAAAGCGACGGTCAGTCTGGCATGGTCAGCCTATCTAAGCTTTAAAAAGGCTTGCAACTAACCTAGCTCCATAGAGTCGGACCAAAAACCTCGCACAGTCTGTTGGCACACCCGTTCAGAGCTTTAAGACGTAATTAAAATGAATAATGATCTCTACGCTTAATACTAATGGCAATTTAAGCTCAGTTATTGCCAAATGAGAGCTTCGGGGAGGCTTTCAAGCTCAGTTGGACGGTGTACTCTCCACAAAAACAAAGAAAAACATAGATATGATCTTAACATACTTAACGTTGTTTTGGGGGTTTTGTGGGCGTTAAATTGACAATATCGGACAACTTCAATATTTTATTGAACCATGCAACAGATCCTGAAGCGCTTTTAAGTATTTTGGTAGTACTGTAGACAGCGGTTTGTCTCTGCCCCTGGCATTGCTGAAGTCCATGGGCGACTGTAACCACTCACCATCAGGTGGGCCGTATGCTCGTCTGCATACAAGGGCAATAAAAAAAAAACAAAAAAAAAAACTGTTATATTATTGGTCACGACCCTCAGTGAGGAAACGACGCGAGAAGGGTTCATTGTATCTATAAAAATATTATCTTTATTTAATTTTTTACTGCGTAGATAGGTGGACGAGCTCACAGTCTACTTGGTTTTAAGTGATTGCCGGAGCCCATAGACATCTACAACGTAAATGCCGCCACCCATCTTGAGATATGAGTTCTAAGGTCTCAGTATAGAGTAGGTTCGATGAGGCTTAGCGGCATTAGGACAATAATACCTTTCGCTATGTCGGTGAACTAATCTAACTATTATACATTGAAATACGTAAAGCAAAAACATTGTACGCATTTTTACGAAAATTGCGCGGACGGAGGAGCTTGCTTCCTACACTTATAGAGAATATAGAGAAGGAGTGCAAAATGTAATTTTTTTTTTAAATTATGCATAAAAGAGACATCAAACCAATTTAAATAGAACATTATACACACTTCCATGTATTTGACACAACACATATATATGTCGGCGCAAATATGACTATTTACCTAATTTATATATTAATACGTGAAGCAAAAATTATGTATCCCTTTTTACGAAAATTGCAGGGACGGAGGAGTATGAAATTTTCCACACTTATAGAGAATATAGAGAAGAAGTGCACAATGCAAATTTTTTTTTTAAAACCAATGCTTAAAAGATACATTAAATCAATAAAGAAAACATTACACACACTACATACCATGTATTTGACGCACACACGCATGCATACTATTTATTGTCAAACTTTTGTTCTTGACGTCTGTTGTCAAATTGAGAATAGATTAAATATTGTTTGTCTTTATTAATATTTTTTTATAGAGTAGCCTTGGTGAAATTTGTGATTATAGAAGTATAAAATACAATCATAATAGTGTACACACTTACAATTCTAATTAATTATAGTCGAATTTCGACTACTGCGGGACCTCTAGTTCTTTTTAATTATGCATAAATAAATACGTACATTAAATCAATAAAAAAACATTACACACACTACCATGTATTTGACATACACACGCTTATATACTCTTTTGCTATTGTTAAGTTTCGTAGTCTAATTGAGAATAGATTAATATTGTTTGTCTAAAATGTAGTCTTGGCGAAATCTGTGATTATAGAAGTATAACAAATAGTCTTTGACAATAGAATCTTATTAGTGTACAAACTTATAATTTCAATTAATTATAGTCGAATTCCGACTACAGGGGGACCACTAATGCATAAAAAATACATTAAATCAATTTAAAAAAAACATTACACACTGTGATTATTTTATAGAAGTATAATAGTCTTTGAAAATAGAACCATTTAATTAATTATAATCGAATTTCGTCTACTGTGGGACCACTAGTTAGTATTAACGGACCTAAATCGTGCCTAGCACAAATAAAGCAAACGACAAACTATCGCCCCTCTGTGTTAATTTATAAATCAAATTGTATTTATTTGAGTTAGGCACGCGAATCGGGGCCGCGCTGGACTCATTGGACACTGGATGACGTAGGATCTCGCAGCGATAACGCTTTGACGGCTTGGTACGACTGTAGAATTGCAACGGACATAGATAATTCGTGTGTGCTACCTACCCTCATACCATGATTGATTACCGGAGTACAATTCATCCATACAACCTAGAACCACTGCGCTCATCGACAGTGCGTTTCCAGAGATCTTTTTCACTGATGGTAGGACCTCTTGTAGGTATGTACGGATAGGTACCACCGCCCTGCCTATTTCTGCCATGAAGCAGTAATGCGTTTCGGTTTGAAGGGCGGGGCAATCGTTGTAACTATACTGAGACCTTAGAACTTATATCTCAAGGTGGATGACGCATTTACGTTGTAGATGTCTATGGGATCCAGTAACCACTTAACAATCAGGTGGGCTGTGAGCTCGTCCACCCATCTAAGCAATAAAAAAAATGTACCATCCGGCTTTAGAATGAGCTCAACTCCACGGCGTTTCCCGATCGCTATGACATGTCCTTCTTCAAACGAGGCTTGTGGAGAGAACTTGACGGTAGGCTGCAGGTTGGCTTTATCCCTGGCATTGCTGACTCCCATGGGCCACGGTAACCACCGACCATAAGGTGGGCCATATGCCTATAAAAGAATTACGGCGAAATGTGCAATGGCGATAACTGTTTGTATATGCAGGCGAAACACTTAATCATCACACAGCTAGACATCACAGAGCTTCTAGATTTCGCTTCACTTGGAACCGCCATGTTTTTTGGCCTGTGCCTTATTCCGCTACTCCTAAAACGAAGTCCCTCCCATTAAGATACATCTCGTGCACGAAGTGGCAAACAGCGTCTCAACAGTTTCCTTGGCATTAACAATGTAATTTATTGCTTAGGTGGGTGGACGATCTCACGACCCACCTGATGTTAAGTGGTTACCGGAGCCCATAGACATTTACAACGTAAATAGTGCCGCCGATCTTGTGATAACAGTTCTAAGGTCTGTTTTTACAGTACAACGGCTGCCCCACCCTTCGAACCGAAACGCATTACTGCTTCACGGCAGAAATAGGCAGGGTGGTGGTACCTACCCGCGCGGATTCCCAAGACGTCCTACCACCATTAATTTGTATTGCGGGTTTCGTTTTTACTACACGATGTTATTCCTTCACCGTGGAAGTCAATCGCGAACGGTTGTTAAGTACGTATTTAATTAGAAAAATTGGTACCCGCCTGCGGGATTCGGACACCGTTGCATTTTTAGATACGAATACAGCGGACGTCTTATCCTTCAGGCCACGACAAGTTAAATGCGACCGAATGAGCCGTAAAATCGTATCGTATTGGCAATGTGGAAAACTTTATTAGGTACCTTAGGTAAGAACGTGCATTTTTATTAAAATTCTGAAGGTTTCTGTCACCAAGCGTGGGGTCATGCCTTAGAGGGCGAATTATCGCAGTTAACACTTCAAACTCATGATGGAGGTTGATCTTTTTATTGCCCTTGTAGGCAGACGAGTATACGGCCCACCTGATGGTGAGTGGTTACCGTCGCCCATGGACGTCAGCAATGCCAGGGGCAGACCTAAGCCGCTGCCTACCGTTAAGCACTCTCCACAAGCCTCGTTTGAAGAAGGACATGTCAAGATATCCGGAAGTACCGTGGAGGGGAGGTCATTCCAAAGCCGGATGATAAGATGATATACAGCAATGACGTCCATGGACTCCATTAACCAAGTCAACGCCAGATAGACCATAAACCGTGTAATATAAAATAAAAAAACTTTTTCTGTTGTCCCGTCATTATATTAGCCAATATTTATACATCGGATTACTTAAATGTGGCGGACAAAGAGCTATTCTTTATTCGCGAATTCAGCAGCGCTTTAGTTTAATTCGATTAATCTCCCTAGATATTTTCTTTCATTAGCAATAAACACCATCAAATATAATACGTATTTTATACGCTATCACAAGGAAAATGTTTTTTGATTGCAACAGGAAAACTCTGTACTATTTTCTCCGATATATTTTATCAGTTGTTCAATATTATCAACCTAAAAACTTTATAAATATTGTAGTGGAATTAATAAATAGACTTACCTGTCTATTTTCAATAGGATTCCGCTATAGGACACACAGGATATGACGTTAGAAATCTTCTAGTGTAAGTCAACGGGTAGAAGCCATCTTGGAAACGAGCAAGAATATCCGAGTGAATTAGTTTAACACAAAAAAACACTTTTAACACTGAAATATGAGTTTTATTTGAAAATTACACATATTCACTTATTGTTTTATTGTTTTTTAAAGGTTTTTTCACAGGAAACCCGAATTAAAAACTGGGATTGCGGACAAACGAGTGTCTGCGTATCGTGCTCCCGACTTAGACTGTCTACCTTGGCGCCGTTCGATAAAGCTACGAGGAGCTTTAAAATTTAGATGTGGCACTTTAAGGGTCGCAATATTTATGTATATAGGTAATAATAATGAAATAGCTGGGAACAAATCACATACGGTCACCTTTTGTGATTTCGACATTTAATTTTGATAAACGAAATCAGCTTAGGAGAGTAATTAAAAATAATTTGACTTATTATGTAAACTACTTTTATTTTGTTATATTCTTAGCGGCGTCTCCTATAATTACAGTTTTCTAAAACTTTTAGTAAATAATAATAGCTAGAAACAAATCACGCACGGTCATTCGACTTCAGTTTAAGATTCCCTGCGTTACGGGTACCAGAGCTTGACGTACATACGTATATACGTTTAAATATATATGTACAACTGGTGGTAGGACCTCTTATGAGGGCGCACGGGTAGGTACCACCAACCTGCCTATTTCTGCCGTGAAGTAATAATGCTTTTCGGTTTGAAGAGTGGAGCAGCCGTTCTAACTAGCAAAGCAATAAAAAAAAAACTCCACTATTAAGTGTAAGAATGAATATATTGTTAAATAACACTCATAAAACTATTGTAACGCATTTTTAGCAGTGCCTATGTCTAAGGTGGGTCGTTATTGTTACATGAATACAAACATTGAAAATAATAATGACTATAATTGATACAGCGTATGGAATAACAGGAATGTTATATTTGCATTTTTTATAGCAGTCTATCTGCAGTCTATCATAGAATCTAGATTTATTTTGTAGCTATTCACTACTTCATTCTGTTCTAACTATAAAACCGTATGCTGTTGTAAATAAAGAGAAAATATCTTAGCAATGTACGAAAAAAAATTTAGCTTTTCAAATTGCCGCATCCAAAAATTTTACATTCACTGTAAAAGGTGAGATAGAACGAGACGGACTAAATGTGAGAGAGACAAAACGAGGGCGCGTTTCCCCAATTTTCATGGAAACGTTTATTGTTAATTTTTACATGTTTATTTTCGATTCTCTTCTTCTATTCAGGTTAAAGGACTTAGGTACGTCATCTTTATTTATTTATTGGAGAAATTAACAGTAAAATGCATACATATACATATAATGTTAAGTAGACAATAATTAAACAAGTTTCCGCGCTATTTTCACATCACACGAGCAGATAGGGTTCATAAATAATAACTGAAATTACGAGTCTTTAAATTTACATAAATATACTTAAATAAGTCTAATTATAATAATAATTAAATTGGTATAAGTAAGTATAATAATATACTTACGTAAAGCAATAAGGAATATTATGAACTACTTAAAACAAACTGTTATCCTATGACTATAAGAATATTTAATAAGATACCAAACAGCATAAGAGATCTTCCCCTAACTCAATTTAAAAGAAAATTATATTTATGGCTAATAGATAAGGCTTATTATAGTGTGCAAGAATTTTTAAATGATAAGTGTTGTACATAATAAAATATTAGAATAAGAAGTGACAGAATGTAAAAATAGATAGATTTAGTAAATTTTGTGTTAGAATTAATATAAAAATAAGTTAAATTTTCGCATGCCTAAACAGGCGAAATATATGAGAAACTATGTCCTATATCCATAATATCTTGTAAACTATATTTCTGGCGAATAAAGATTATCTTCTTCTTCTTCTTCTTAAAATCGCAACTAAACTCACGAAAATAAATCAAAAATTCATCCAATAACTCTTGCATTAGACGCCTTCAGCTCTAACACTAGGAGCAGACTTAGGGACAGTCTCAATTATAACAGTACAACGGCTGCCTCGTCCTTCAAACCGAAACGCATTACTGCTTCACGGCAGAAATAGGCAGGGCGGTGGTACCTACCCGCGTGGACTCACGAGACGTCCAACCACCAATAAGTCCTCCAATTTCAGATTTCCCCAATATTCAAATTTCTGTCTACGGAAAAATATCTAAAAGGTATTGTAAGCATAATTCATTCGTAGATTTTAGACGTGAAATTTATCGCCATCCGTTAAACATTTGAAGATTTGGTACTACCTAAATACAGTTGATACTTGGAGCGAATGTCCAAAGGCCTTTTTACTTATTATTAGGTACGCCGTGCGCTAGCCAACGTAACAAAAAGAAATACTTAAGTTGGATCTTAGACTTCAGTACTGTAGGCATAGCTACAGCTGCGCTACGATTTTGGACGCTACGTCGTAGACGCTCTACGAGACGCAAAAGCACTTCTTTGTGCTTCAAAGCTAAGCTAAGTTATTTCATTCAAGACTGCGGAGAAACTGTTTTGAAGAGGAAAAGTCGGGAGTGGATTTCTTACAAAAAAACGGCTTATTCTCACATTACATCGACGGGTGAAATTATTATTGGATTTGAGCGACAATTTTGCAACTTTACAGGAGAGCCATTTAAAGTTTAAAATTCGGAAAAATATATCACAACAAAAAAACTGCTTTTGCTATTTGAATGGAAGAAACTCAAATGAAGTTCAGTTAAAAAGAACGAATTGTTGTTGCTAATATCGATTTTTTTTACCTACCTTAGTTGATTGTCTAGAGAGACCATGTCAGCGTCACCGAGCTAGTAGGTGAGGTCACGGGGCTCAAACCTGGCGATGTTGCTGACACGAACCCTAGCAAGAGCCGTGCTTCGCAGAATCTACCACCGGATCGGAAACGCGACCCACTGAGAAGATCCGGCGAGAAACTCAGTGGGCTGTATTTGTGGGTTAATTTACTCGTCGAGCCCTTCGTCGCAGGTGACGGGTTCGCTGAGAAGGATGACCAGTGCTTGTGGTACCTAAAAGCACCGTTAGTGGATCAGTAGAATCCGAGATTACGTGTTTTGGGCGACATCGACTGTTTACCATTTGGTCCGCAGGAATTATAACTTCAAACCGAAACACATTACTGCTTCACGGTAGAAATAGGCAGGGCGGTGGTACCTACCCGTGCGGACTCATAAGAGGTTTTTACACAGTAGTTACGCAAATTATACTTTTGCGGGTTTCGTTTTTATTACACGATATTATTCCTTCATCGTGGAAGTCAATCTTGAGCATTTGGTGAGTACTTTTTTTTTACGTATTTCATTAGAAAAATTGGTACCCGCCTCGGATTCGAACACCAGTGCATCGCTTCAACACGAATGCACCGGACGTCTTATTCTTTAGGCCACGACGACTTCATTATCGATCAACGACAACAACGATCTTCTCAGGGGGACGCGATTCCGATCCGGTAGTATATGCATTCGATTATCAACTGCCCTTGAGCTGGCTGTGAGGTCGCCATGAGACTTGTTCAAGCCAATTCAGACAGCAAAGATATATTGCCGTAAATGTCTTGAGCGACTGAGGGTAATATTAAGAGAATTTTGTTTGCCTATCAACGTTTTTTGGCATGGTGGGGTGAAGTTGGGCGTATTATGATCGAAAGGTACCAGGGACCTGCCTATTTCCGCGACGAAGTAAACAACCGATCAGAGACATCCGCCACGCTCACGATCGATCACGGTGGCATAGTGCCGGTCTTGATTATCCTGGTAGCCAATGAGCTATCCCAACTTCACGCGGACGGGTAGGTGAGCTCACGGGCTCAACCTGAGAGAATTACTAACACTAGCCCTAGCAAAGATAAGAGTTAATTAAAAATTTTAATCAATCGATTCCAGAAACCGTCTGGAATCTCTGAGCTTACAGGACTTCGGTTCTCTCTGTATTTAGCATCGTACGCTCCACGGGGACTGCTCTGAAGAATCCGCGTGCTCATCTGCTCCTACCATTTTACGCCCCTCCACAGAATTCCTAGAGAGCTATGACATGTCCCTCTTCAAAAATATTCTAGCAGATTGACCGAGACTCTTGGGTTGCTGATGTCCACGCGCGACGGTCACGTGTGACGCCATTCGGGCCAAAGTCAGCGAACCAATCATAGAATATACAATAAAACTCTACAACCCCACATATGACGTCATAAGCTCTGATCAACATATCTAATCTATCTAATCGGTTCATATTTATTCAATGTCGTAATATATTAAAACCACCAATGTTTATTTTGTAAATTACAATTATCATTCAAACTTCTTTAATTATGTCATCGCTTGCCAGTATACCAGCTCACTCTTTTGGAGGCTACGACTGAACAAATTATCTTAATCTTATCACGTACGAAAACAATTTACTGTGTGGTCATTGAATGTCATTTTACAAAATCATGTGTTCAATACATTAATAAATTATTTATAATTATGTTAAAATTTTTTGGAAACATAATGTGTTTCTTTAATTGGCTCATGTTTGGGAAAACATCCTCTGTACCCTGTGTCTAGTTAAATGCTGTTGAAACATTGTTTATTAAATAAATAAATAAATATAATATCATTATTCTGTATGTGACTGAACTCCTAATTGGTTGGATCGATTTTAATTAGAAAAAAACAAATTGAGTATGTTCAAGTGGGTCCGTGAATGGTTGGATTCACAATTCGGTTTGTAAACACTTTTTATATATATTTTGTTTGTAATAACTTTTTTTTTTTTTATCAATACAGTTCAGAGTGTGCGGGCCAACCTTCTATCTGGTCTGCTTCCATATATAATTCATAAATAATGAACACAATCATAAACAGTAAAAATAGTTTTAATTAATTCATTGTTATCAAATTTAACCGCCATGCAACGTCGATATGAACATGATTTTATCATTTTCTTTGAGTTCATAATTTAACTGTCCGTGGAGCTCCCAGTCTTCTTCATTAATCAACACCAGTATACCGGGTCGGACAGAATCATCCTGTAACGAGTGAAGGAAACTATGAGCTAATAATAAATATAATGGTCCAGGTAGCAAAGCATATGCGAGCTCGCACAACTTTTTTTTTTTATTCCTTTGATGGATGGACGAGCTCACAGCCTACCTGTTGTTAAGTGGTTACTGGAGCCCACAGACATCTACAACGTAAATGCACCACTCACCTTGAGATATAAGTCCTAAGGTCTCAGTACAGTTACATTACCTGCATCTTGTCTATTTCTGCTAAATAGCGTGAGACATCGGTTATAAATTTACAGCAGAGATTTCAACCTAATCTCTGCAGTCAGTTAAACAATTCACACTGTGGTGCCTATGGGCTGCTGTAACCACCTGAGATTGGCCATATGGTTAGTGACCTATAAAAATAAATCGTCACATAAATTAGGTAAATAAAATAACTGCATGAAGGTAGTAGAAACTCTCACTAATATTTAACTAAGGGTTACAAGTTGACCTCCTGGAGGCTTGAGAAACTCCTCTTAACAAAATAGACAAAGTTTGCTGACTATAAAATGTGTGCTGTGTTTTAATACAAAGTTTTTAACTTTCTTTTTTAGCACCCTTGGCTGTTGACACTAATGTTAAATAAGAGCAAACCTTCAAGAACAACTCTTCTCTTTCCACCAGCAGGTTGTCCTTTAACCAAATCAACAGCTCTTTTAACGTCCAATTCAGATTTTGAGAATCCGGTAAAAAGGTCTTCAATGACGGCAGTGTAATTTCTTTCCTCTTTACTTTATTGAAAAGCAATTCAGCTCCGCCCCCAAACATCACTTCTACAGTTAGAGTCTCTGCCATTTCTGTCTGAAATCATAGTCCGAAGGGGATTTTGTTTTTTTTTAATGTTTTTGTTCCCTACTCACAAAGTGCAGTTAAGTTTTGCTATAAGAAACACATTATGAAATTTGCTGGCAATTGTTACCTACAAATGAGTCGACTATTATCAAAGGCGGCAATCTGACTTTTGGACAATGATTGGTAAATCAGAAAAACGAATTATTGACTTTGTATTCCATTGTCAGTCACAAAACTCTTCGGAACGACATCTTAGATAAATAACAGGTTAACTATTAACCTTTATTTAATGCAGGTTTTGAACCGTATTCTTTGAAGGGGACGATTATATTCAAATCAATCTGAATTGACATATCAATAAAATTTTTTTGTCCAAATGCACAGATTGCCACCTTTGATAATAGACGACTCAAATATGAGGTATCCAAGTGTAAATATTATGCAAAGGCTAGGAACAAAAGAGTCAATTGTGAAACAAACTTTATGGTGACACACATACCATTAAATATTTACCCCAGGTACTTAAGTTTACCATAAATGTGTTAAATTAAGATTAAACTGTAACAGTAGTTTTATGTGTAATTATTTTCGGATATTTTTCTGATAGCTTGGATAGAGGTATCGTCGCATACGAGTATGCAGAGCGTTTCTTTCTTCGGGCGACTGTGTAATATTTAATGTATAAAGTTTTCATTGTTAAGTCTATGAGTAGACCAAAGCTTGTCTTTCGGCGATACGTTATTCGCAAAAGCGAATTCAAAATCACAGCCATTCACAGCTTTCTGCTAATTCTACATTTTTCCACTTGTCTCCAATACTCTATTGCATCTCAAAGTCTATTGCATTATAATTTTATTTAGCTACCATTCAATTGGTACCGTAAATTCAATTGACGAATAGGTCATGTGTAATTTATTATTATAAACAAAATTCTGTACGAACCTTATAATAAATATAAACTATGATTCAAGCTAAATATAAAAATAAACAAATAGGTATAGGCAGTTTACAAATAATTGTAGAAAATTTGAGTCTATTTGAGTGATTTGTTTGACTTTAAACCGATCAAGAAAATAATTTAATTGCATTTAAGTGGATTAGTTCTCCGGTTCTCACTAATTTTAGAAACTGTTCAGAATTATTAATTTAGTTTAAAAATATTTATATTCCATCATTCAAATTTTTCTGACCATGTGAAATTTGACAAATTAAGTAACTATAGGCTTTTTTATTTATTTTATGGTAACGAGGCTTTTAAGCCAAGTCTTATATTTTGTTCTACTATCCTATAAAAACAAGTTGAAGTGCAATGCGATAAAATTGATTAATTTGAGATTTTAATAAATTGGGGTGAAATTAAAAGAAATGAGATGCGACGGGGTGAAATAAAATGTTAGTAAAATGGTGATTATGTACGAAGACTACAAGTGAACTTTTTGGAAAAACCGGAGATGCTATTTTCAGGGTCTTTTTTTTCCCCTATATACGGGCACTTTCACAGATACCAAACAGCTAGCAACTACCACCACATTAAGTCTGAACAAACACTAATAAAAAAAATGTGTGCGTGTACTAGTGTACACACGTAAGAAGTGAAACTTGTTTATGGCCTTATTTTTCGAAAAATGATCTACATGCAACTTTCTAGAAATTGGTTAAATAAATTTAAATTAGATAAAGTTTAAACAAAAGGATTTTATTATCATAGACATGAATACAAAAAAGTTAAATTAGATAAAGTTTAAACAAAAGGATTTTATTATCATAGACATGAATACAAAACAGATGGCGCGTAACGGAAAAAAGTGACGCGTAACCGAAAAATGTGACGGTAAATTTTTTTCCAACGCCGATAAGGAAGTTTCACTTCAAAAAAATGTGTGCGTGTACTAGTGTACACACGTAAGAAGTGAAACTTGTTTATGGCCTTATTTTTCGAAAAATGATCTACATGCAACTTTCTAGAAATTGGTTAAATAAAGTTAAATTAGATAAAGTTTAAACAAAAGGATTTTATTATCATAGACATGAATACAAAAAAGTTAAATTAGATAAAGTTTAAACAAAAGGATTTTATTATCATAGACATGAATACAAAACAGATGGCGCGTAACGGAAAAAAGTGACGCGTAACCGAAAAATGTGACGGTAAATTTTTTTCCAACGCCGATAAGGAAGTTTCACTTCAACAAAACGATTCACTCGCTTTCGCTCCAAAAATTCACTTTTAAGGTTTGGAGTTTTTGTTGCTTTTGGTACCTATCTATGGTACTAGTGTAGATTGATCGTCAATAAAATAAACATTTGAATAGAGATAAAACAAAAAAATCGACTAAAGTTTGTTTAAGAATTTTTGAAATAGTATTAAATTTTATTTTAGGTAGTGTTTTTGGCGGGAACGCGAGGAATGTGGTTGTCAATTATTTTCATTTTGTTAAATCTAGTGCTCCTCCAGATCTGTACGTGCAATAACGGTAGCTTGTTAACCGTTTAGCGTCTGTGAAAGTGCATTTTGCAAACGAAGCCCGCCTTACGTAACTTCTCGAGTTCTTCCAACAAGTCCACTGAACTCTCAGTAAATAACTAAAAAATTTCTGAGCTTCTATTTCGTGCAATGTTATCTCGTTACATTTAATTTCATCATAATTGATAACAGTCTCAGAAAACTCATCTCTTCGCTCCTGTTTTTTTTTTAACAGAATAAATATGTATTTAATAGTTGAAGACTTTTATAAACTTGACAATAGCAATAATGGCACCACAAGAAACCGATGGCTATACTTAAAATAGGTAATAGTTTAAAAAAAAACTAACAAAATACGCTTTTATAGAAAATCCAACTAAGAAATAGAAAATAAATTTGTCAATGTACAATAAAATCACTTTTTCTTACACTATTTTTAATTCAAATTTATTAAAACTTGAATTAAAAATAGTTCATTTTTTAGTTGAATTTCGATTTTTTTTTAATATTGAATCGTTATCGGTCAAAAAGTATACCATATTTCGAGTTAATCCGACGTTTTGAAGGGGGTCAAAATCATGTTCAAAGATTCCGTTACAAACATACATACGTCTGAAGCTAATAAAAGCGTATTAAAAAAGGAGTAGGCAATGAACTTACGAGAATTTGTATTAACACTGCTGTCACTGTTTTCCAAGGAAATAATAACACATGAAAATAAAATTATTTATTTGTATACAAAGTCGGATGTTTTTTTATAGCCAATTCTATTTCTGTGGGCAGGGTGGGTAGTTTACTGGTGATGAAAAATCTGCAAAACAAAAACAAATCAAATATAATGTCGTCACATTACATTTTCAATTTTAATAGTCCGTTCCAATTCAGGACTAGTATGGTTTATATTACAATTGAGATTTAGATCAAATATCCAAGAAGCAGGCAATTTATCATCAGGCGAACTCTTCTCACAATACCTATGTCGTCATAAGCTAAATCATCTTTCATTGTATTAGTGGCCTAAAGGATAAGAAGCCCGGTGCATTCGTATCGAGCGACAGGCATCAAATAGGCAATGACTTTTTGAAGTGAAACTTCTTTAGGCGCGCTGAGAGTAAAATTTAACTAGCGGCAGATTCGTTACGGCTAGAGAGAAAAGATACAATTTAGAACAAGCGAGAGTGAGAGAATAGACAGAGCGTCTCTCGTCGACCGCGGAGAGAGGACAATGAGAGCTAGTTCGTCTCTCTCTTATGTACCGTAAAATGGGGCGATTAGGGACAAATTCCAACTTTATGAGCAATTTTAAGGTAGTTGTTGATGTATATAATGCTATATCAGGATCAAAATGATTGAGTCTTGGGGGCATCTTTGTTGTCTAATTTAAAATTATGCAACTAGCATTCCAGTTTAAGCAAAAAATGCAAAAATAGGTGTAATCCCTATTTACCCGAAAATTGCGGTTAATTGGGACGAAATGAGAAATTTGCTAGGGTTGGCACTACTTTTATTTTTATATATAGTTTTAATTTATTTATTTATTTAGTTGCACCAACAAAGTGATCATCAATAAAAAAAATTGAAAAACTGACAAAAGTACATGGCAGACATCACCTCAATTATAGGTGCAATCGACAGTGCTGATATTTCTATCTGGGTTAAGAGATTAGGTGTGTCGGTTATTCCATGGATTAATCAGATGAATACCCCCACTCTGAACAAATATTAAATATTTTATTATGTATTACTTAGACATTTTTGTCCACCTTGAGATTTCATTGATCTTGTTACATGTCTCTGCAAAATCGACTTACTTATATTAAATTGCTTATCTATTTCAACTAAAGACTTATTCCCAATTTCGCTTCGAATAAACCAGATTTTTACCAACAAATTTAAAAAATATTGTTATAACTACATAGACAACCCTACAAACCTGTACCTATTTATACTTAGGTCGTTTCCATTTCACGTATTCTCATCCCAATTGACCCCTTTTTCGTTGTTATTTGTACCTAAGACGTCCCCAATATCCCCAAAAACAACAGATTTTTACATGTATTTTTATTTAATCAAATACATTAAAACCAATAACAACTGAGACTTACCTTTAATATATATGCTGGTTCAAACACTAAATAACGTTTATAAATCATAGTCGTCTTCTATTATTATCAAATAAATAAAAGAGAGCAAAGTTTCTAGCACTAAAATAATTACCACCACAGGAAGTTAATTTGAAACGCGATTTTTTATAAGTTAGCAGCTATTATCATGCATATTCAGAGTTGTTTTGTGAACTTTCAACATTCTACTATTAAACTACAAAAAATGGAAGATTTTGCAACGAATATAAAACTTATATTGAGCGTCGAAAGATTTTCCCGGTTTTTTCCCGATTCGCCTGTCAATCCCTAATCGCCCCATTTTACCGGTACATTGTTTACGGGTTTCGGCCACTAGATGGCTCGTTATTAGTTTCTCGTTGTTCCTGTAGATGGCAGTACTTGTAGTACGTACAGCACCTATTACTGCCGCAAAGGCGTATCGTCCGATGATCCAAACGACGAACACTTAGACCTCAATGTCTCAATGCAGTCATATTCACTACAGCAGCATAGAGCAGTGGTTTGGTACCTCAATGTGTCTCTGAGCCCGGCGGGGAAGTAGGCCTCGTCCAGAACGTTGGCCAGGATGCTGTAGCAGCCGGGCAGGTCCCACCGTATCTTATAGTCCTTGTTCTCCCACTGCCAATGAAGATTAAAATACATTTTGTTATTATGTAGTGCGGTGTTTCCTAACGTGGGACCCATGTCCCACAGGAGCAAAGGCAATTTGATAATTAAGGGAGGCAATTGCACTAAATTAATATACTAAATCTGTATTAAAATTATTTTGAATTTGAATTTAAGTTTTTTAATTATAATATGTTTTAAAATATTCCTTACTGTGTTCTGATAACAATTTCATAGTGATTTCTTCCTAAAACCTATCATTTATGTTCCTAAAGTGAACAAAGCAATTTTTTTATGTTAAAAATTATGTATGGGGGGCATAAAACATTTTTATAAATGTTACAGCTGGGCATGGCTCAAAAAAGGTTGGGAAACATTGATTTAGAGGGTCATACTGTATATTAGAGGAAGTTTGAAAGTGCCACCTGTGACTTGACAAATTGAGAAGTGCGCGTTTGGGATGGTATGGACATTGAAGGGTGTGGCAGCTGTTGTAGCTATACTTGAGGTCTTAGAACTTATATCTCAAGATGGGTGGCGGCATTTACGTTGTAGATGTCTAAAGGCTCCAGTAATGAGCTTATAGAAACATAGAGTACCTTGATAAGTCCTAATCCGGGTAAGAGCGAGTTAGCCAGAGCCATTTGCCGTTTAGCCCTGGCTATGAACAGCGGGTAGAGTTGCTTGGCGAGGGCGGTGGCCGCCGCGCTGCGGGACGACAGCCCGCTGGCGCACAGGACTGCTTGAGCGTAAGCCTCGGTCATAGCATCCGGATCTCGGATCATCTGAAACAATAAATCGACAATTTTGTCTGCTGATTGACTAACGATCTCGCGGAGTCCGCGGACATCACCACTAATTAGAGCAGGTGATTGCTTCACACCAGAAACTTGCAGGTTGGTATATAGATATCGAACATTGTTAGTTAACTATCAGAAACTATCATCAGTTGTTGATTGAGTTTCCAAATGTAACCATCAGCATAGGGGTTTCTCGGAGAAGCTATGAGGTAATTTTAGCTACGTTCCGGAACTGGTGGATATCCACCTCCTGTACGGAGCGCTACAGACCTGCAGATGAGCGTCGATGAGCTCGGCAGCCCTGTCGCCCAGGGAGTTCAGGTGCTTGACGGAAGGATCCTTGAGGAAGCGCTCCACGTCGGACTGTATGTCTTCTCTTCCTGAAACACATATGCAATCACATTAGAAGCATAAGGTCGTATTGTAGTTTTATTATTTGTTTTCTCGACGTGTGACATCCTAATGGCGTGAGTGTCCCCTGACCCCCAACCCCCCGCCCCCGGTCCGTGAAGCGCCCCTCGCTCGCAAGCACCTTGCACATTCTCTAACCTGTCTTACTTCACGCTACTTTCCAAATTTTAAGCAGAGTATCTCAATATATTTAGGACCAGAGACTTCTTAATTAAAATGAGCTAATGTCTCCAATATAGGTACAGCTAAATTTAAAGTAATTAAAGTAATAAAGTACCCTTAACTTAAATAAAATATAGTTAACAAATTAAAAACTTTGCAATCGATTAAGTGATTAAGCTTGACATAATTTTCTTTTTCACTAAATAAACAGACGGTCCGATTGTTATTGTAACTATACCTTAGAACTTATATCTAGAGGTGGGTGGCGCATTAAACGTTGTAGATGTCTATGGGCTCCAGTGACCACTTAACACCGGGTGGGCTAAGAGCTCGTCCAGCAATCTATGCAATAAAAAAACGACATACCAGAATCATCTAAACTAATTTCTTTAACGTCTATAACGGTGTCTATATCTCGGATTTCTTCAGGAGAGCTGTCTCCTGACCCGGCTTCCTCGGAGTCCTCATCCTCATCCTCGCTCTCCTCCGTGTCATCTTCCTCCTCTGGTTCGGTCACGTCTGTGGGACAAGCACACCCAATGTGGAACTACAGTATTGTTCTACACCAGTGATGGGCACAGTACGGCCCGCGGAAGTATTTAATCCGACCCGCCGAGTCCATCCATCCTAATAATCTAGTCAGCATTTTGGCGCCTAAAATAAAATCTGACGTTTATAATAATTGAAAATCTTCGAATTTTTAATGAAAGCTCCAATTCGTCAGGGGTGTTTTGAGCTTTCATTATCTCATAATTAACTTGCCATCATTATAATTATCTCGGCAGTCACATAGTTTATATATTGAAAAAAAAAAAAAAACCATTCTTTTCACGTATCTATCACACGCCTCACGTCTCACACGCCTAACAAGACGTAATAGTAAAAAGTATTCTGTTTACTGTACGATATTTTCTATAATTCTGGCCCTTCTCTAGAATTTCTTAAACTTTGTGACCCGGCCATTAAAAATGTTTGCCCACCACTGTTCTATACGACTTATCAGATGTAGTGTTTTAAACAAATACAATGTTATTGCAACGGTACCATTGAAATTAGAAACCATTTAAGACGATGTTTCCCAACGCGTGCCCCACGTCCCATAAGGAGGCAATTTGATAAATAAGGGGGGCAACCGCACTAAATAAATATAGAAAATTTGTATTAAAATTATTTTCAATTTGATTTTAGTTTTTTAATTACATATATGTTTTGAAATATTACTTACTGTGTTCTGATAACAATTTCATAGTGATATCTTCCTACCTATCATGTATGTTCCTAAAGTGAACAAAACAATTTTTTTATGTTTAAAAATGATGTATGGGGGCATAAAAATTTTAGAAATGTTACAGTGGGGTGTAGTGCAAAAAAAGGTTGGGAAACACTGATTTTAGAGATGGCAGTAGAATAGTTTGTTCATTGTGTTCCGATACAGTCCTTACTAGTAGTACTTACTTACTTAGTAAGTAATTATATTTAGTAATTATATTTATACTAGCTGACCCGGCAGACTTCGTAGTGCCTCAATCGATAAATAAAAGACCTAAACTTTTGTATAACATAAACTTAAAACAAACAAAAGGAAACCGTCCGACGGGGGACGCATCAAAGAGAAAACAAAATTGTTATTTTTATTTAATTCCGAGCATTTTCATATTTATCTACCTTTTAAACCTTCTCTGGACTTCCACAAATAATTCAAGACCAAAATTAGCCAAATCGGTCCAGCCGTTCTCGAGTTTTAGTGAGACTAACGAACAGCAATTCATTTTTATATATATAGGTTATACTGAGTAATTACACTTGGGAACAAATTTTGTTTCGTCGAAGCGACTTTTCTGACAGAGTCCCTATAGATGCAGTTTGTGGGACGACCTGTATATTATTATGTAAAGTGAACTTGGAAATGTCGTTGGCGCGATTCAGATTACTCCGGTTTCGGTCCACATCTGTCATCACAGTTTGTTATGAAGCAAACTACGACCTCATTGTATTTGAAGGCCACATTCACACCGAAATGTCGAGGTGGGTAATGGCAGTTACTTTAGTGATGTCAATAGGCTCCAGTGATAGATGAGCCATGACCTCTTCTTCTTCCTATTCGTACACTCTGGTGAGTGTGGTCGTGGTCATGCATCAGTCGGATCCTGCGATACCGATGATCTCGCGATGCGACGCCATACGGCACGATGTTTCGCAGAGTGAGAACAATCATTTATGTTGCTGTGAGTCACAAATTTTATGAAGTCTGAGAGTCTGAAGTATGAGCCATGACCTGGTCCACCCAAACAAAAACAACTTACATTCATCATCGCTGCCCTCCCCATCGCTGAGCTCTGCTGAAGCACCGAGCTTATCTTTGAGGCTCTTCTTGTTGGCCGCATTGCCCAAGCTGTTCCCTGTAAAATTAAAAATGTTCTAAACAGATCGTACTTAATGAAGTAGTCATTACTTAGTAGTGTGTTAAAGAAGTCAGGACTCTTTCATTATGGCAGTAGATGCCGGACAAGTTTACAGATGTGAATGTTATAGATATCACGAAGCATCAAGTTTTTTATTTTTATTGCTTATATGGATGGACGAGCTCACAACCCACCTGGTGTTAAGTGGTTACTGGAGCCCACAGACATCTACAACGTAAATGCCGCCACCCACCTTAAGATATGAGTTCTAAGGTCTCAATATAGTTACAACGGCTGCCCTGCCCTTCAAGTCGAAACGCATTACTACTTCACGGCAGAAATAGGCGGGGCGGTGGTACCTACCCGTCCGGACTACGAACCAGTAACAGTAATTGAGCAATGACCAGCCAGATCATATACCAATCATCAAGATGGGTTAGTACGTAGATGAAAATAATAATAAATAAATATTTACTAACAATCACGCCACATTAACTAGGCCCGTGCTAAGTTCATAAAGAACTTGTGTTACAGGTGCCAGATAACGGAAATAAATGTAAGATTTTTATTATACACATACATATATTTAATATACATCCATAACCCTGGAAAATACTTTATATTTATCATACAAATATCTTCCCTTGGCGGGATTCGAACCCGTAACCCCCTTGTGTAGTGACCATGTCACTTACCACTACACCAGACTGCCGTTAAAATAATACTGACCTGCCAAAACTATCCGGCTGAGTCTTTCCTGACTGTCGGGCAGCTCGGTGATGGCATCCACCAACTCCATGCACGCCTCTCGTCCGATCTCGTTGTGGCTGAGGTCCAGAGACTACAGTAAAGGCAGAGAAATTTTTATCTGCTAATAATATTTATCTCTTAAGTAAGTTAGTCTAACATATATTTGTCTGAGTTGCTCTTAAAACCACAGATTCGCGTATGGAAAGACCGACCAAATTTATTTGTATTTAGATTTAGTAATTTTTTCCCTCTCTAAGCACCTGTCATTTTTGTAAATACTTTGACATTGGCAAAATCAATGCCAAAGGCGTTGGAGCCAAATTATTTATAAAAAAAAGGCAGAGAACAGTTGAAGTCGTCGTGGCTTACAGAATAAGAGAAGGCGGGTGCACTCATATTGAACCAAGGTTCGAATCCCGCACCCGGGTACCAATTTTTCTCGCTCGATACAAATGCACCGGACTTTTATCCGTTAGGCTACGACGACTTGTGTCAACAGTGTTTCCAGAGATGTTATCTACCATGTACCATCTGGCTTTGGAATGAGCTCCCCTCTACTGTGTTTCCCAAACATCCTGTCATGTCCTTCTTCAAACGAGGTTTGTGGAGGGTCCTAAACGATAGGCAGCGGCTTGGCTCTGCCCCTGGCATTGCTGAAGTCCATGGGCGACGGTAACCACTCACCATCAGTTGGGCTGTATACTCGTCTGCTTACAAAAGCAATAAAATAAATACAGTGATTGCAGAGCTGGTACGTGTGAGAAATGCAAATGATTGTTATATAATTTAATATATATACATACGTACCTCTAATAGCAACGAGTTTCCCTTGAAAGCTTTAGCCAAAGCTCTCGCTCCTCTGCTCTTCAGGAGGCAATCACCAAAGTTAATGCTTTTAAGATTCTTTAATCTGTAACAAACGACTTTTAATGCTGTAATGGAATAAGAATATTGTCAGTAGTGGTGACTCTGGGTGCATAGAAAAAGCAATCTTACATATAAGTTTTAAAATAACATTCGGACTGTCTATTTACAGAGCTTGATGATCTGAACTGGACCGTTAATAAACATGAAAATTCCAAACTTAAATTCAACTCAACAGTTTGTAGAAAATTGCATTTTTATAGTATTGGAATGTCAATGGTTAGACAGAGTTATTGTGTAATTGTCATGTTACCGAACACATAGGCTTAAGTTTGTAATCTATACTATTATAATATTATAAAGAGGAAAGATTTGTTTGTTTGTCTGTATTGCATAGGCTCCGAAACTACTGAACGGATTTGAAAAATTCTTTCACTGTTTGGAAGCTACACTATTACCGAGTGACAAAGGATATAATCTTCTTTAAAAAAAAAAAAATATATAATAGGAATCCTTACTAAAACTGCAATAATGTAACCCAAGGTGTAAAAAATTACTTCAAATATTCTTTACATCGCGTGCCCTGCGAAAACCATTGATGATAGAATAAAATAATGTCCTACGACTTTGTAGAACACATTATTATTTACAAAAAGTGTCCCAACAGCATATGTCTAACTATTACAGTTAAGCCGCAATAAGTGTTCTTTTATTTAAAAAAATAAAACAATGTCAAATATTTGTTAAATATTGTTGACATTTTTGTTAAAGACCTGAGCGGAGCCGGTGTGGGCCGCTAGTTCGCTAAATAAAATAATAAGACAATAATGACATAGTTGAAAATTCACTCAGTGCTTACTTTACCTTGGTAGGGCACCGGCAATGGCTTCAGCACCTTTAGCCCCGATAGTATTGTCATTTAAATTAAGATGGTTCAGTGCCGGGTTGTGTTTGAATGCTTCCGATAGAGCCGTTATACCGACATGGTATATACCGTTCTGTGGCATAGCTATCTCTTCTAAGGAACCCATTTCCTGTGAACAAGTGTACAATATTTTATTTATATTGCATAAACAAATGAACACCTGAGAGATGCCCAGATCTAATCAGGTATATTTTTATCACCTTTGTAAGGAAATTATCAACCGCTTTAGTAAATCAGCTGCTTTTTGTTATGTATTTGTCTGGTACTGACCCATTGAAAAGAAAACTAATCTATCTATTTATATAAAAATGAATTGCTATTTGTTAGTCTCGCTAAAACTCGAGAACGGCTGGACCGATTTGGCTAATTTTGGTCTTGAATTATTTGTGCAAGTCCAGAGAAGGTTTAAAAGGTAGATAAATATGAAAATGCTCGGAATTAAATAAAAATTACAATTTTGTTTTTACTTTGATGTGTCACTCGTCGGATAGATTTCTTTTGTTTGTTTTAAGTTTATTTTATAGAAAAGTTTAGGTATTTTATTTATCGATTGAGGCACTACGAAGTCTGCCGGGTCAGCTAGTAAGTTATAATATTTTTCATTTCAATCAATGTTTCTATGGCTGACGTTTTTTTTCTCAGGTTCATATTCTTTATTCAGTAATGGAAATACTTTAGACTTGGAGCCTGGGGTCGAGATAGCTTGATAGAAATGAACACACCTGAAAAACTTTGGCCAGCGCGGTGGCACCGTCATTCTCCAAACGATTCCTCCCGGCTATGAAGACCCGTAGTCTCCGCTTCCTACTGGAGAGTGCGCGTGCCAACAACTTACCACCGGTTATGCCAAGGCCGTTGTTGTTCAGACGAAGCTCCTGGAAACGTATTTTGTAAGCTTTATAAAGTGATTTTAATAAATACATCTGATCAGTGCTAGAAATTATAGTAGTGGGAATGAAACAAAAAAAGGGAATTTTATTATAAAGATTTTTGAGAACAATTTGATGATAAGACAAAAAATTGATTTACGTAGAGAAAGATGCAATTTTTTTATCATATTACATAGATATACATGTCTTGAGTATGGCATCAGTCAGTCTACACAAACAATAACCACTTAATGCCAGGCATGCCGAATATGTACATCCACCTATCCAGTGATAAAGATTTGATTCTTTGTGTCCCTACATAATCGCCAGAAGCCTTAAATGCGTAATAAAGTTTCACTGTGATCGGGCAAGCTAATGGAGCTCAGCTTGAGAGATTTTGCTAACATTTGCTCTAACAAGAGCATTGCTTTGTTGACTCTATCAGCAGCTCAGGATTATAATCCACTAAGATCCGGCAAGAAACTCAATGGGTTATATGTCTGGCATTAATTGTAGATTCATTCTTCTTCTTCCCAATGAAGTTTTAATTTGGTCGGCCCATGGCATTGGTGACCTCCCACACGGTCCTGTACCATATGACTGTAAATTCATTATCAAGAGCTATTAAACAAATTACCTCTAGGTCAGAGCAGACATCACTTTGCAGCAGCTTAGCAAGACCTTCAACTCCTATTGGGCCGAATGCATTATCACTCAGGTCCAGCACAGCTAAACGAGCTCCAGCTGCTATCATGCCATCACCTAAAGCACTCTGTAAATGAAATAGTCCTAATAATAAGTGATACCCCCTAGATACTGTCACCAGCCTAAATGTGGTAAATGAATACCTATCTTCAGAATTCGCTCTATACAAATGTCCTTTAGACTACAAAAACTTTAATTTGAAATTAAATTTCTTGACATTTAATAAATTCAATTGTTTTTAGTGTGTATGTACACCGTTTTTTTAATAATCCTCAATAACAATATTTCATTATTTTCATAATAATGAATAAAATCAGTTCTCAACAGTAGTCTGTGCATGTGACATAGCTCATATTCATTATCAAAGATAGCCCTTATCATTAGCTAAGCTGTATAAGCGTCTGACTACAAAAGCACTAAAAAGTCCTCTTCATTTTAGATTTTGGGAAAAAGCCTTACCAAAGCTGGCGGGATCTCAGTTTTCATTCTCCCAGTAAACATATCCGAGAATCTGGCTATCTTGAGTTCAGGGTGTGATTCTAAGGCCTTGGAGATCGCCTGGGCGGCCGTCACACCCAGTGTATTGCCGGTCAACGCAAGATATTGGAGGTTCGGGCATTTATTGATCGCGTCTACAATTAGTTGTGCTGAAACAATTTGAAGCTTGATGTAGGTAACACATTCATTCATTCAATATCAAATTTGGTACTATGGCTATGATTTCAAGTCCAAATCTGATTATAATGGAAAATATACTTTATTTCCAAGCAAATTGAACAAACACGAGATCGCGTCAAATTTTGTTTTGTTTATTTTTATTTCAATTTTTTAGGTTATGTTGGAAACGATTTTTTACACGCGCGTCTAGTGAATTTCAAATAAACAACTATAATTTTATATTGACTATTTGAGTAGCTATGCGTGTTATGAATAACACGGCCTTCGCTCTAATTAATAGACCTACCATCTTTCGCGGTATCCAATTTTAGAGATTTTCCAGAAAAATCGACACCGGTTTCCGGCTGTGCGGGCTCATCAAGCACTGTGTTTAATGAATTTAAATCGAAAGTGGCCATTTTACAGTTTATCTAATAAATATAATAAATAGAAAATAAATATAACGCAAAAACGCAATTATGTACTCCAACGGATTTTTTTTCAATTATTTTGATATTGTCTGTGGATTCCGAACATGTCAATTTCATTTGACAAAAGACATAGACATTGACATTTTAATGAAACAGTGATGAGCTCGATGAACTAACCATCACTTCGTTCATTCGAATAATTCGACTTATTCGATTGATCGCTTGGTTGTTTGATTTGATCGAATATTTAATATAAATATAATTTTTATTAAATTATGTAGGTATTTAAACTTTTGCAACTAAGTTGACAGGCCTAAGCTTGTTAAGTATGAAAGGAAATCAGACCGCTATTTATATTTTACAGAATTAATATTACTTAACTCATCTTGTCTGCAATTTTCATTATTCATTCATTAAAATATAAAGAGTTAAATATATAAAAGGATGATAATTATCTTTATATCCAAAAGATATATATATCTCTTTTCTTCTTGGTAAGTACATTAGTAAGTACATAAGTTTTGCTCATGACTATTGCAGAGCATGGTGTAGAAACGACCGTGCCAGAACGCAGTGGGTCACACATTGACATTCCATGAGGACGGAACGTCATTCCTTCATTCCTCTGTTGAGGGTCGCCCTATAATACTTGATTTTTGTGTGGTCCAAAGTATGAACTGGTCAAAGATCGTTATGGCGGGAACGGAATTACAGCGCCTACTATCGAAGAGAGGCGATACTTGAAGTGGTGTCGGGAGGGGGGCTTACGTCACGGCAACTCATAGCCGTCAAGTCAGTCAGTGTCAGACCATAAAAACTCGTGGTTAAATACTGTGACGTGAATTGATACAAAACCTAATCTCATTAAATACTCGATTAACATAAACTGAACCATAATCAATCTCTAGTGTTATTGGCGACGTGACTTTTCGGCTACCAACTATGGCTGGTATGTAACTGAACACTATTAATAAAAAAATTAAAATTAAAAAAAAACTAAAAAAATATTAAAATCGTATTTTAGTGTGGGATAAGTGTTTTATTTCATCTCAGTTTCGTTATCGCTAGAGTCTGGATATTATCTTATCAATGAAATGTGTCTTAAAACTACGCTTTGACGTAAAATGCATGTTTATTCAAACAATTCTAGTGTATTCTTTTGCTTAACCTTTGCTCCTGTTAATTATTATTCATAGACGCGGTTATGCTATCGGCACCATAAAATTGTTAGGTCGAATTCTGACCTGAAGTTTCTTTTTTCGTGTACATACAATATCCAAGTTAAGAATACTCGAAATAGTATTAAAAATGACAATACTACTATGCTAATGATAAAATAAATGTAATTGCAGAGGTACACAACATATCATTAAATTTTATAAAATTAATTTGTTATTCACTTTTTTTTGTGAAAGGTTACAAATTTCTGAGCCTCAGTATTTATGAATGAATTAGGAGTAAATCGATTTGACCTTGAAATATGCTCATAGTTTTCTTAATTCAACTCAGCGGACTGCAACATTTTCATTATCTTCTATTGAAAACAATTCTCAACACATCCTTATTCGTTACTGACAGAGAAGAAGATTAAAACATGGGTATCTACGCAAAATAAAAAAGTTGTAAGCGGAAGGCCAAAGTATATTAGCTATCATGCTGGTATTGTTCATGTCCATAATGGGCTCTTAAAGACAATAAAATAGCACTCATTTTATACTTTCTATTTACGTTCCTAGCATTCCAAATAAATTGGAAGATAAACTCTTAACCTTTCCGTTGTGTGGCAGATTAAATGACAGTAAAGGTTCAGCATTCGTCCAATTACTGGACGTTGCACAGATGAGGAAATATCGATACCTAGGAAAACCTGGTTTCCTCTAAATCTAATTGGAATTTTGTATAATTCCAGTTAGATTTATCAATAAAATATACTTCTTTTGTGGAGGGACAAAGAATGTTGTTTACAATGATTTAAGCTGATCACCAAGCTAGTTTAAATGATGGCACATTGTTTTATTCTACATATTTTGAGTATGAATGTATCAAAAATATGAGACTCAAATATGGTAAAAAAAAATGTGTGCGTGTACTAGTGTACACACGTAAGAAGTGAAACTTGTTTATGGCCTTATTTTTCGAAAAATGATCTACATGCAACTTTCTAGAAATTGGTTAAATAAAGTTAAATTAGATAAAGTTTAAACAAAAGGATTTTATTATCATAGACATGAATACAAAAAAGTTAAATTAGATAAAGTTTAAACAAAAGGATTTTATTATCATAGACATGAATACAAAAAAGTTAAATTAGATAAAGTTTAAACAAAAGGATTTTATTATCATAGACATGAATACAAAACAGATGGCGCGTAACGGAAAAAAGTGACGCGTAACCGAAAAATGTGACGGTAAATTTTTTTCCAACGCCGATAAGGAAGTTTCACTTCAAAAAAACATTACCAATCTCATACTCATATAAAACAAATCTCATAAAAACTAAGATTTTGCAGAATATGTGCTTAGAAGTGGTATACTATTTCATTATTCAAGATTTACATGAAACTATGCATTCATTCCAATGAAAAAAGCAAATTGTTTGGAAGAAAATTATAAAAAAAACGTTCATAAACATAGTGAAAAATGAAAATTGGTATAAAATAAAAAAACTCAAATAACTATAAGAACAAAAAAAAAATTATTCAAAAAAATTTATATGAGGCCAATTGGACGTACGTTTATTGTAATAATTTGATTGAAGTTCACTATAATAGTGATCTGATTACAAATATTCATATGTATTTTAATAATTTCATTATCAAATACGACAAAATAAAATCCACTTACAAATCCCTATCTTTTATTGCTTACTACTTTTTAATATTTACATAAACGATGGACGTGAGGGTTGGTTGACTCTAAATAAATGTATTTCAATCATACTTCAATAGTTTATTATTAATTTTACGTCTGTTTAGTACTGCATTTGAAATAAAATTATCCTAATAGTTTCATGACTATAGTGTAGAAATGACATCAGCAACTTATTTACAGTAATGTTTTAGCTCTGTTTATTTAAATAACGTTAATAAAATATCATGTTCCTAACAGTACTTATAACTTAGACAAAATGTGTTGGTGTAATACTTTTACCTACATGTTTACCGCGTTATAGCTGGTCGCCTTGAAGTTTGCTCTGTCGTTGCGGTAAACTATAGATTTACTCTCACAGCATAGGTAGGTAACGTTTGAATAAAAACTGCGTCTCTGCAAAATGCAAATCGCGTAATCGAAATGAAAATGTCTGAGTGACGTTCGTTCCCGCCAAAAACGTTTTTTTTTTCCGTACCTAAGCTGATAGCCTTGAGAGGCTATTTCAGCGGAACCTTAACTAGTAGGTGAGCTCACGGGGCTCAAACCTGACGACGTTGCTAACACGAACCCTAGCAAGAGCCGTGCTTCGCAGAATCTACCACCGGATCGGAAACGCGACCCACTGAGAAGATCCGGCCAGAAACTCAGTGGGCTGTTTCTGAGGGTTAATTTACTCGTCGAGCCCTTCGTCGCAAGCGACGGGTTCGACGAGAACGGTGACCGGTTAAAAACGTCAGATAATAAATATTATACTTCCTATTATTATCTAGTAGATGTGAAAACGTATTAATATTGACTTGAACGTAATTTTTTGTATATATATTTTTTCAATGCACAAAAATTGAGTCGCATCATAATTAATGACAAGAAAACGTTTTTTTGAATATGTTTTTTTTTTAATAAGTCGTTCAACGTAAAGAAAATGTTAATGAAAATAAATAATTTTATGTTTCCATTAGTGGAACGATACGACGCTTCCCCCTATTTTTTCCGCGAATCTCATGCATTTTGCATTTAGGTTTCAATGGCGAAGGTTTTGTAGGTACAAACATACTTTACGTCAATTTTTTTTATGGAATTCGTTCGGATATTCGCTTAGGATTCATTCGCTCGTTGCCGATTAGATACTTTATTATAGATCGTGAACTTATTGAAGGCAATTTGATTTTTTTTTACCTACCCATGCCTCTAGCGTCAGGGGTCTGGTATACCCCTTTATTGATGGACTGACTCAAGCTCAGTTTGAGAGACTTTGCTAACTCTAGCCCTAGCAAAGCAGCGCTTCGCTGTATATACCACGGGATCGAAATAGCGGCCCACTGAGAAGATTTGGCGAGAAACTCAGTTTGTGTCTATAGAGTTAAGTTGCTTGTCGGGCGTATTCGACGAGAACGGTGTGAGAAGTTTTACCTGGTATTTCGATCTCGTATGTCTTAACACTAAGTGGACGCTGTAGGTCCTAAACGTATCCAGCACAACGTAAACTCTATATCTAAATCTGTATTTTATTAATTTCTGCCGTAAAGCAGTAATGCGGTTCTTTAAACATGGCTCGTGGAGAGTACTTAACGGTAGGCAGCGGTTTGCCTCTGCCCTTGGCATTGCTGACGTCCGTGGGCGACGGTAACCATTCACTATCAGGTCCTTATGCTCGTCTGCCCACAAGGGCAATCAAATATAGAAAAAAAATGGTGCGCGTGAATGAAGTGAAACTTCTTTTTCGATGTGTAGTATTGTGGTTTTCTTCATTTTTCATCCTTATATCAGATTACTCTTGATAGGGAATGCTGTGTATAAGAGATGCGACATCTTCAACATTTATATTATATATACTTTAAATTATAGATAGAAAATTAAATATATATATATATATTTTTAAATACTTCATTAAAATATTGGCTAACGCTCGCACTGGCCTGTAAAGGCGAATTTACATTACGAAATTAGTGGCATGAAATTAATTTCGTGACATTAGTTTTACCAACAGCTCACATGTAATTTAATACTTTCGTAATGCATGCATTAATTTCATGCATGCAAATTAGTTTCGTGCCCTGCGCGATTTTTTGGTGAAATTAGTGTCATGCAACTAATTTCATAGTGTAGAGTGTAGACGCGACGTGAAACTAATGTCGCGAAAGGGCCTGCGCTGTGCGGACGTGTTTATTGTTAGTTCGGACGCGCTTCAAGCGTTGAAAATGGCAAACCAATGATGGAGTACAGAAAAAAATATAGATCTTATTAATGAATATCAGCGACAAGGGTGTCTCTGGGACCCGAAACACCTATATTAAAATAATAAAAAGTGTGTGTGTCCGCTCCGACGCACGACTGGAGTTTACTGGATATAAAAAATTTAACGAAACAATACGAGAAATAGTTCTATATTACGACAACACGATACACTACAGATTATTAACAAATTAACGAGACACAAAACAAACGACTAACAAATATATGAAAATACAATAATGAGAGAAACGCGCGATCAGTACGAGGCTTTGTGGCGGACTGCCGGCGCAGCAGCCCGGCGTCACCTGCGATAACGCGGCCGCGCGTTGGCTCCTGATTGGCGCGCGCACGCATCACGCAATCAGGAGCCAATCAGGCGCATAACGCATTTCGTGTGACATGCTAGTACGATTTTGATTGGCGCGCGCACGCATCACGCAATCAGGAGCCAATCAGGCGCATAACGCATTTCGTGTGACATGCTAGTACGATTTTGGTCCCCATAATTTTCATACCCCGGGCCTATATATGTAAATCGATTCTAAAGGAGTAAACTCCAAAAATCAAAATTATCTTCACTCATTCGAAAATAGTTTTTATAACTCTCAGGATCTTCATCTGCTAATTCAGAGACTAACTTCATTGCACCTAAATGCCTTCTTGTTGACCATCCTCGAATCTACCAACGTCTTTTTTTTCTTGATAGTCTTTTTTTAAGTGTATTTCTTTAGCTACATTGAATATAGCAAATTATAGCTTTAATGCTGAAGGCGCCATGGCTACTGCGATACTGTGGATTTCGCGACACTATTTTTTTAACGAAATTACTTTCGCATATATCGAAACTACTTTCGCATATATCGCAACTACTTTCGCATATATCGAAACTACTTTCGTGAAACTGAGCTCAACATGCATGACACTAATTTCGTAATGTAAACTCCGCATAACAGGTATACTACGCGCATGCGTTCGAGTGCCACGCATTCACTCTCGCTCTGTCTCTTTCTATTCTATGGTAGCGTTAAACGTTTAACGCAACCTTGTTGGAAGTCGCATTAGAAGTTTCACTTCAATAAACTAAGAGTGGGACGGCCGTTGGACTACACAATCAAGTCTAAGACTTCACGCCTGAAGGTGGGCGGCGACGTTTACCTTGTTGATGTCCACGAGCTCCGATGACCATTTAATGGACCATGAGTCCGTTCGCACTTCTGACCAATAAATAAAAACTCATTAACATACGAAAAACTATATCCTTTTGAATTGACAGTTGCGTAAAGTCATATTACCATGGTCTTTTGCAGGATCCACGAATCCTTACCAGAAGCTGCTGAAGACGATTGACATTAACGGCTCCACTTACACCTACTACGATGTATCAGCCCTTGGACCTAAATACGGTAAGTTTAATTTTTTGTTTTAAAGCCATATCTAGAAAGGTATGTAGCGATTGTTTCTTTTTTTATTGTCCATGTAGGCAGATGAATGGTTACCGTCACCCATGGACGTCAGCAATGCCAGGAGCATAGTCAAATCGCCGCCTATCGCTGAGCAGTCGCAAATCTCATTTGAAGAAGGACAAGTGATAACGCTCGGGAAACACTGTCCAGGGTAGCTCAATCCAAATTCAGATTCACAGTCAGAAGATCTCTAGAAACGCACTGTGATGGTTCTATGATGCGCGTGCGGGTTCTATGTACGTCTTGGAGGTGGTGGAAGGGGCGTTCGAAGATTTCGTTACACACAAACAAACATACAATGCTAAACAGGGTCGTACTAGAAGTCGATAGTTTGACCTTATGTCCCAAGCTAGTGGCGGCGTGCACAAGGTCACTTCTATTAGATCCAATAACCACTGACCTCGAGGTGGGCTACAAGTCTTTGACCGCGGGAATCCCCCTTCTCTGCTCGGGTTCTGACCTCGGTTTTTTTTCCTACCTATTCTAGTAACCTCGAGGGGTTAATCTAGATTCACCGAGCTAGTAGGTGAGCTCACGCGGCTCAAATCGGGAGTGTTGCTAACGCTGGCCCTAGCAAGAGCAATGCTTCGCAGAACCTATCACCGGATTGGAAACGCGACCCACTGAGAAGATCCGGCGAGAAACACAGTGGGCTGTGTCTGTGGGTTAATTTACTCGCCGAGCCCTTTCTCGCAAGCGACCGGTTGGACGAGGACGGTGACCGGTGCTTGAGGTACCCAAAATCACCGTTAATGGATTAGGAGGATCCGTAATGACGCGTGAACCCGGTCAGAGATCGGAGAGTGCAAGGGGGAGTCGGGCCATGACGATTCATCCACAATTAACGACCTTAAAATATAAGTAGTTAATTTATGGTGGTAGGACCTCTTGGGAGTCCGCACGGGTAGGTACCACCACCCCGCCTATTTCCGCCGTGAAGCAGTAATGCGTTTCGGTTCGAAGGGTGGGGTAGCCGTCGTCGTAACTATACTGAGACCTTAGAACTTATATCTCGAGGTGGGTGGCGCATTTACGTTGTAGATGTCTATGGGCTCCAGTAACCACTTAACATCAGGTGGGCTGTGAGCTCGTCCATCCATCTAAGCAATAAAAAAAAAAAAAAAAATTATATTCGAATGATAAGTTAAATTTAACATTCGCATGTGTTCATTTATAAAACTTAGTAGTGATAACGAATGTGGAATTTGGACTTAACATTAAAAAAAAAGTCGACTGTCATGTAAAATTAAATATTAGCCTTGGTATGTTTGTTTGTGACGGAATTTTCTAACGTCATTTCCATTGACTTTAACACGTCTGAATTGGCTTGAACATTCAAGAACCGATGACGCGACAAGTGGTGACAGGAGAACTCAGGAGCTGGTCTATGCTCCTGGTAACCCTCAGACACAGCCCACTGATTTCTCGCCGGATCTTCTCAGTGGGTCGCGTTTCCAATCCGGTGGTAGATTCTGCGAAGCACGGCTATTGCTAGGGTTCGTGTTAGCAACGTCGTCAGGTTTAAGCCCCGTGAGCTCACCTACTAGTTAAGGTTACGCTGATATAGCCTCTCGAGGCTATCAGCTTACGTAGAAAAAAAAAAAGGTCTTGGTATTGCTGACAAGCGATCTTTCACCTATGTGCCGGCCCGTTTTCGAAGATTCGTAATTAAGATAATTTTGGCTTCTAGATCGTCTCCCGTTCAGCATCAGGGTACTTCTCGAGTCATGCGTGAGGAACTGCGACAACTTCCAGGTCTTGGAGAAGGATGTCAGCAACGTCCTGGACTGGGAGTCGAAGCAGGGCAACGAGGAATCCGTGGAGATCGCCTTTAAACCTGCCAGGGTTATTTTACAGGTGTGCAACGGAATGTAATATTCGTGGTACATTGCTGGTGGTAGAGTGTCTTGTGTGCCCGTGCCGGTAGGCTCCACCACCATGCCTATTTCTGCCGTTAAGCAGTAATGCGGTTCGATTTGAGGGGTGGGGCAGCTGTTGTACTGTAAAAACCGAGACTAAGAAGATAGTGTCTCAAAGTGAGCGACAGTATTTATGTTACTGATATCTATGGGTTCCGCCGACCATTTGACATCAGGTCGGCTGTAAGTTCAGGGAGCAATTAATGGATCCCCTATCCCGTATCTAATGTTCGATTTGATTAAATTATTCTTCCAGGACCTGACAGGTGTACCGGCGGTGGTAGACTTCGCGGCGATGCGTGATGCCGTAAAGGACCTGGGTGGCAATCCGGACAGGATCAACCCGATATGCCCCGCTGACCTTGTCATAGACCACTCCGTGCAGGTCGACTTCGCGAGGACGTGAGTGCAGCGCAGGTGTTGTGGGGGATGGCCCTGATAGCCGGCTTCCTCAGTCCCCTTCTTCACTTTCCGCGGGCTTTGTTCAAATTCTGGGTGTCTTACTCAGGGTTTCTTCACGGTGTAGGTCACGAGTGTCCGTCCAAGGAAATCTGTCTATCTCCTGCCAGACGGGGACCTAACCTTCAATGTGGTCACCGTCCCCCCACGATTTGATAACGACAGTACAAAATTTAAAAACAAAAAGAGAACCGGCTCCAACAAAATATAATAATCAATTTAGTCGAAGTCATTAAAACTGTGCATTATTAAGGGATACATCAAAAAACACTGGGCAGATCTTCATGGGATTTAAATGGACCCAAGCGAGAAGAACCGGCTTACAAATAAAATTTCAACTGAATGTTTTCTGTGGTAGCACCCATAAAACAAACAATCGAATTGGTAACCTCATATTTTTTGAACACGGTTAAAGATATATGTTTCGGTGAGCTGCAGAGATCGCCTCGACAGTGCCCCTAACATTGCTGATGTCCTTGGGCAACAGTGCGCTCCGTTAGCTCATTCGGCACGTGACTCACTAGCGAAGGTTGGCCTTCCATGAAAACGGCTTTTCCGTCACCAAGAAACCTCTGTCATCCGTTGAGGTTTCTAGCAGTAGTCAGGATTGCAGCGTCTTCCCCCGTGTCTCATGTCTCTAATCATCCTAGCTGGATGAAAAAATGCTTAGTGTGGAAGCACGTGCCCAAGACTTTTAGATTCGCGCTTACTAATGGTCCACCAGTGGGAGTGGGATGAGACTGAATAAACCACGGTCTCATTATTGATCTTTGATGTCCGACTGATATCAAGGGCTGGTAGTACCACTAATGCTCTGAGAGACGATTGATAATCTACGGCGCCTCCTGCTGCGAGGAGTCGTGCGTTTGCCTCTAAATTTGGCATCTAAATGCCATCATCATTTCCAGACCTGACGCTCTGAACAAGAACCAGGACTTGGAGTTCGTGAGGAACAAGGAGAGGTTTCAGTTTCTGAAGGTAGCTTTGAGGATTATTTCGAGAAATAATTTTGATTTAAACTAAGGACCCCGCGTCGAAGTGTATCAAAAAGGTCTGGCGGTAGTACTGTGACCTCGCCCGGGCTGGTCCTATCGCACCGGCTATTTCTTTCTGCCGCGAAGCGAAGATTCAACCTCGTGTTTTCCGACAATGTCAATTTTTGACTGGTGGTAGGACCTCTTGTGAGTCCGCACGGGTAGGTACCACCACTCTGCCTATTTCTGCCGTGAAGCAGTAATGCGTTTCGGTTTGAAGGGTGGGGCAGCCGTTGTAACTATGTTGAGACCTTAGAACTGATATCTCAAGGTGGGTGGCGCATTTACGTTGTAGATGTCTATAGGCTTCGGTAACCACAAAACACGAGGTGGGCTGTCAGCTCGTCCTCCAATTTAAGCAATAAAAAAAAATACAACTGCATACAAATTTGAGTTAACTTTATACCAATACTAATAATACCAATTCACACGACTTCGCTATACGCGTTCTCGGCAAAAAGATCTCGGAGAAAAAGTCTGAGTTACCACGGAATGTTCACTGCGTTTCCACAGTACGTTTTACATTGCGTGTTTTGTTTGCATCGTGTGTGTTGCGCTTGCAGTGGGGAGCGCAGGCCTTCGACAACATGCTCATAGTCCCGCCGGGCTCCGGGATCGTGCACCAAGTGAGTACCGATTTGCTTAATTGAAAACTTTTAACTCTCTTGTGATTGTGAAATTGGAGGAAGCGGTAGTGACAATAAAATATGTCGAAGAAATCACATTATTAACACCATTCTCAGACATCGTAGGGGCGAATAAGGCGATCGAGCTAAGGGAAATATTGAGTACACCAATCACGTTTGCTGTCTTAGAACAATTTAGAAATCTTCTCTTGCAAACAAAAAGGAATGACAGTTGTTAGGACGAAGGCGCCGCTCTTCAAGAAGGCTGGTTTGTAAGTGTGATGGCATCTACGCGCCTCCATCAGCTAGGCTCTGTCGTAGCACGAAGTTAGCCGAGTTCCGACGACACCGCAATTGTGCTGCCATCTCTCGGGAATCGTGCTGCATTTCGTTTAACTACCAAACTAATGACCGTCTCCGACATATATATTCAGTTTAAATTTAAAACAAAAATACTTTTAATTAGCCAACCAAACTAACAGTTAATTACGTCTCTTTGTGTACGATGTCAATACTGGTAGTAATATCAGAGGGTAGTTATAAAACTGTTGTGTCGTTCTGGGAACGACGGAAGTGAGACCAGTCACCGTCTTCGTCGAACCCGTCGCTTGCGCGGAAGGGCTCGACGAGCGAATTAACCCATAGACACCCCCCTCTCGCCGGATCTTCTCAGTGGGTCGCGTTTCCGATCCGGTGGTAGATTCTGCGAAGCATTGCTCTTGCTAG
This sequence comes from Bombyx mandarina, assembly GCF_003987935.1. Next base: position 1,944,073 of record NW_021011523.1, read on the forward strand.
GGCTAGTGTTAGCAACACTCCGGTTTGAGCCCCGTGAGCTCACCTACATGTTAGGGAGAAGCTGAAATAGCTTCTCAAGGCTATCAGCATAGGTAGGGGAAAAAAGACGGAACTGATGGTCAAAGATTCAGTGATACACATACAAACACACATATATAACGAACTAATAGAAGCCTGTTGAAAAGAGACAAACGCATACATTTATAAGATTTAGAGTGGGAGAGATGTATTTAATGTTACAAATGAACGCGTCAGTGTTAAGTGGCTGTCGCTGCGTGCCCCCGGTGACCCCAGTGACGTCTGTTCCAGGTGAACTTGGAGTACCTGGCGCGCGTGGTGTTCACCGGCCCGCTGCTGCACCCCGACTCCGTGGTCGGCACCGACAGCCACACCACCATGATCAACGGGCTGGGAGTCGTCGGGTGGGGAGTGGGAGGTGAGGCCACGTCCCCTCCACAGACAGAGCGCGTGCGGGAATAGGCAGGGCGGGTTGTGGACCTATTCGAGTTCGTTCCACCACCCTGCCTATTCTGACACGAAGCACTGCGTTCCAGTTTGCAAGAAGGGGCAGCTGTTGTTGCTGTATAACTATAAATAGCAGACAATATATTTATTTTTTCTCCGCATTTCACATTTAGCAGCAGCAATGGACATCTGTGGGCTGAAAGTTACATATTTATACGTCTCTTTTTCACATTAAATAAAAATCAAGTATCTGCCTTCGCACGATCAAGAAGTCTGGTTTTCTCAGCCAGGGGAGACGGACGAGGTGTGCCAGACCTCGTATACCGCCTTAAGGGTGTTAAGTAAATTTTCCACTCGCAGGCATCGAGGCGGAAGCCGTGATGCTGGGGCAGGCGATCAGCATGCTGCTGCCCAAAGTCGTTGGCTACAAGCTCGTCGGGGAACTGAACCCGTTGGCCACGTCCACCGACCTGGTGCTCACGATAACGAAGGTACGTGCCTCGCGGGGCCCGCGTCCTCCGCCGACCTCACGTGAGACTGTAGCGCGCCGTGTGCCCGCAGCACCTGCGCTCGCTGGGCGTGGTCGGCAAGTTCGTGGAGTTCTTCGGTCCCGGGGTGGGGGCGCTGAGCATCGCCGACCGCGCCACCGTCGCCAACATGTGCCCAGAGTTCGGGGCCACACTGGCGCACTTCCCGGTCGACGCGCGCTCGCTGGAGTACCTGCACCAGACCAGTGAGTAACTTTTTTTTTGCCTTATGAGGCTATATCAGCGACGCCTTAACTAGTAGGTGAGCTCACGGGGCTCTAACCGGGCGGGTTACTAACACTGGCCCTAGCAAGAGGCGTGCGTCGCAGAATCTACCACCGGATCGGAAACGCGACCCACTGAGAAGATCGTTCGTTCGAACGAAGTTGAAATAAGCCGGTTGTCTCTTTCTATTTCGTTATGTATCCTACCAGCCAGTTCAGCCACACGCGTGTTCCCACGTTCAGAGCAGACTAGGCTGGACTGATGATGTCGATGATGCTCCTCAGACCGTCCCAAAGAGAAGATCGACGTGATCGAGGCGTACCTGCGCGCCACGAAGCAGTTCAGGGACTACACCAATCCCGAACAAGACCCCGTGTTCTCAGAGGTATGTGTGTTTTTTTATTGGAGTGAAACTTCGTTGGGGCGCGTTGAGAGTAAAATTTAACTCGCGACAGATTCGTTACGGCTAGAGAGAAAAGATATAAATTTAGAACGAGCGAGAGTGAGAAAATATACATTGCGTCTCGCGAACACTTTCCGAATGAGTGTGTACTCGTCAAGACAGCTCTTAAGGGAGTGGTATATGTATACATATGTGTATATGGGCATACTACAGCGTATGAATGAGGCCGGCTGCCATCCGGCTTTGGAATGAGCTCCCCTCTAGGGTGTTTCCCGAGCGCTATGACTTGTCCTTCTTCAAACGAGGCTTGTGGAGAGTATTAAACGGTAGGCAGCGACTTGGCTCTGCCCCTGGCATTACTGAAGTAAATGGGCGACGGTAACCACTCAGTATGAGGTGGGCCGCACGCTCGTCGTACTAGGGCAATTTTTTTTTTTAACGTTATTAGGCGTGTGCCTGCTTATAGTGTTTGACTTCATAAAATAAAATAAAAAACATCACAGTATGAAATCGAAAATAAATGAAAAAAAAACCACAATACTATAGTTCACTGCAAAAGAAGTTTAACTTCTTTCACGTGCATAGAGTTGCACAAGCACCATTTTTTTCGAGTCGAATCCAGAGCGTCCCGAGATCATCCGCGCGCTCACCATGTCGGACTACCGTTGCAGGTGGTGGAGCTGGACCTGGGAGACGTAGTGACGTCCGTGAGCGGGCCCAAGCGGCCCCAGGACCGCGTGTCCGTCGCCATCATGAAGAAGGACTTCCAGGACTGCTTAACCAATAAGGTCAGTGCGTTAGGATCCCTTGCTGCGAATAGAACCGGCGATATCGTGTAACATCCAGCCCGGTTCTATCGCGATCCTGTCAGGAGTTCAGGAGCACCTTCTAGATTTTCCATATCAATGATAGGTAACAGCGCCGTAGAATTTACTAGCATTCAAAATACAGCTCTAGTGTCGAAGCCTCGTGCGCTGGACTGATCAAGTGAAAATCCTTACCAAAAGTATCAGTTAACGATTGCGTCCGCGAAGCCTCAGCTCGCGAACTATAGAGAACAACTTTCAAGGCTTTAATAAACAAAGATTCTACATGACCACGACTGCTCTGCCAAGAGTAGTCGATGATGATGACGATGATCGGGGAATATATGTTTCGACCTTCAGACCTCTGAAACATAAGTTTAAGGATACACACACATAAACTAATTAGCAATTACAGTAATTTTGGAAATAGCTATTACATTCCCAGTGACAGAATGTGAATGTCTTCTGGAGAAGTAATAGCTATTGTTGAAAGACATTATAGACAGTCCAGCAAATATAGACAGACGGCTTCCGTAAGAATTTGTGTTTCACATTCTTCTGTATTGATGTGTATTCTTATTGGCGATGCAGTATACAGATAGCTTCTCTGATTTATTTCTTAACATTTACGAATAAAATGAATTTAACGGATCCATTATTTTGTGACGATGTTTGAGTTAATTTAAATTTTCCGCTTCCGAATATACCTAGAACTTCGGTGATCTGTTTTGATGCGGAGTCTACCGTCTATCCAGAATAGCTATTACATACCCAGTGACAGATTGTGAGACATGTCGACTGAGGAAGTAACAACTATTGTTTATAGACAATGTGGACGATATAAATACGTAGACAGCTTTTGGAACATGCACACACCCATATTTTTTTTATTAGCTTAACTCCCACAGAAGGCTTACTTGTTAAATAAAAACAAATATGATATCTAAATAAATTATTAGTATACTATTAACCCGAATTTATAAGTTCGTTATAGTCAAATAAACACTAACATTTCTGTCCGTATATAAACTTCGGTTTGCAGTTACGGTCTGTTGAAAATAGTCATTACATTCCCAGTGACAATATATAATGTCATCTGAGGAAGTAACAACTATTATTAACAGACACTGTAGACAACGTAGGAGAGGTTTCTGTAGACAAATAATTTGTCGGTCAATCCGATACTTGCCATAATGCTGTAGACTTGTAGAGTATCGCATTTGGAAGACGTGATCCGTAGCGAATCTCACCATTAGTACTGAGAGACAGAAAGCAAATCATGTCGTCTGAGGAAGTAGCAACTGGTATTTACAGAAATTGTAGACAGTGTAGCAATGTTAAAGATTCCTGTAACTTTCTACTCGACGTGTACTTGTTATGACCTATATTACATTCATCATATAAATAAAAAACACTTATAAAATAAGTAACATAGTAACATAAGGTACTAAACCTGAGATTTGTAGGCAGCGGCTTGGCTTCGCCCTTGGCATTGCCGAAGTCCTTGGGCGACGGTAACCACTTACTACCAGGTGGGCCGTATGCTCGTCTGCCTACAAGGACACTAAAACAAAACTTTTCATTTTGAAAAATACAATTCTGTCTGTAGTTTCAATTAGTTCCATAGTTACAATTCGTTTACAACAGCTACTACGTTCCCAGGGACAGAAGTTATAATAAGTCATCTAAAGAAGTAATCACTGCTTAAAACAGCCTTTGTAGACGGTGAAGCGATGTAGACGACTGGTGGTAGGACCTCTTGGGAGTCCGCACGGGTAGGTACCACCACCCCGCCTATTTCCGCCGTGAAGCAGTAATGCGTTTCGGTTCGAAGGGTGGGGTAGCCGTCGTAACTATACTGAGACCTTAGAACTTATATCTCGAGGTGGGTGGCGCATTTACGTTGTAGATGTCTATGGGCTCCAGTAACCACTTAACATCAGGTGGGCTNCGCACGGGTAGGTACCACCACCCCGCCTATTTCCGCCGTGAAGCAGTAATGCGTTTCGGTTCGAAGGGTGGGGTAGCCGTCGTAACTATACTGAGACCTTAGAACTTATATCTCGAGGTGGGTGGCGCATTTACGTTGTAGATGTCTATGGGCTCCAGTAACCACTTAACATCAGGTGGGCTGTGAGCTCGTCCATCGATCTAAGCAATAAAAAAAAAAAAAACTGTGAATTTTCGTTAGTCACATATGCTTGTAATTTTAGTGGAAATGATTCCCGGTTTCCGAGAAAATATTTACACATGCAGTAAATAGTGAAAAGATGTAACCCCTAATGTTATGAGGATTCCAAAACTTTGGGTAAGCTTCGTTCTTAGTTATAACCGGTTCAAGAGAGCTATTTACATTCCCAGTTACAATAACTAGTATGTCGAGCGAGAAAGTAGCAAGTATTACTTTACAGGATTTTGTAGACAACACAGCAATGTTATAATAAACCTCGAATTTCGATCGTCGTTTCAGAATATACATATAACTTCGGTGATGCATTATGATGCGCAGTTAACTGTCTATTCACAATAGTTATTACATTCCCAGTGACAGAATTTGGAAACATGTCGCCTGAGGAAGTAACAACTGTTGTTTATAGACATTGCAGATAATTCTGGGTCATATTTTACTTTCAATTTTAATCTATTGTAGACGTTTGGCACGACGCGATTATCTATCAACGACTGTCATTACATACCCAGTGACACAACTGACGTGTCTACCGAGTTAGTAATAACTGTCTTTTATAGACAGATTAGCAATGTAGACGTTGCGTGTTGTTTCTTGTTGTAGTCGCGATATTTGTTGTTAAATGTTTCATGGTTATCTTTCTTCAGATGGTTCATCACGTTGGTAGGAACTGTCCATTGCCTTGCCTGATATCGAATGAAATGAGCGTGATGTGATTGCCGGACTACCATAATCATCTAAATTCTAAAACGAAACTGTAAATTATTTAATCACTAAATTAACACAAACTAAAGAAATGTCACATGTGATGGCGGCGTGATGTGATGATCTTTCTACCACGATCATCATGCACCCAGTGATAGAATGTTACACATATCAACTGAGAGTATGATGACTGCATTAGAGAGAGATATAGAAGAGATGTCACATGTGATGGCAGCGTGATGTGGTGATCTCTCTATCACAATCATCATGCACCCAGTGATATAATGTTACACATATCAACTGAGAGTGTGATGACTGTATTAGAGAGAAATAGAAGAGATGTTACATGTGATGGCGGCGTGATGAGATGATCTCTCTACCACAATCATCATGCACCCAGTGATAGAATTTTCCACATATCAACTCAGAGTATGATGACTGCATTAGAGAGAGAAAGACAGATAGAAGAGATGTCACGGCGGCGTGATGTGATGATCTCTGTACCACAATCTTCATACACCCAGTGATAGAATGTCAAACATATCAACTGTGATTATGATGACTGCATTACAGAGAGACAGGAGAGATGTCACATGTGATGGTGGCGTTATGTGAAAATCTCTACCACAATCATCACGCACCCAGTGATAGAATGTTACACATATCAACTGAGAGTGTGATGACTATATTAGAGAGATAGAACAGATTTCACATGTGATGGCGGCGTGATGTGATGATCTTTCTACCACGATCATCATGCACCCAGTGATAGAATGTTACACATATCAACTGAGAGTATGATGACTGCATTAGAGAGAGATATAGAAGAGATGTCACATGTGATGGCAGCGTGATGTGGTGATCTCTCTATCACAATCATCATGCACCCAGTGATATAATGTTACACATATCAACTGAGAGTGTGATGACTGTATTAGAGAGAAATAGAAGAGATGTTACATGTGATGGCGGCGTGATGAGATGATCTCTCTACCACAATCATCATGCACCCAGTGATAGAATTTTCCACATATCAACTCAGAGTATGATGACTGCATTAGAGAGAGAAAGACAGATAGAAGAGATGTCACGGCGGCGTGATGTGATGATCTCTGTACCACAATCTTCATACACCCAGTGATAGAATGTCAAACATATCAACTGTGATTATGATGACTGCATTACAGAGAGACAGGAGAGATGTCACATGTGATGGTGGCGTTATGTGAAAATCTCTACCACAATCATCACGCACCCAGTGATAGAATGTTACACATATCAACTGAGAGTGTGATGACTATATTAGAGAGATAGAACAGATTTCACATGTGATGGCGGCGTGATGTGATGATCTTTCTACCACGATCATCATGCACCCAGTGATAGAATGTTACACATATCAACTGAGAGTATGATGACTGCATTAGAGAGAGATATAGAAGAGATGTCACATGTGATGGCAGCGTGATGTGGTGATCTCTCTATCACAATCATCATGCACCCAGTGATATAATGTTACACATATCAACTGAGAGTGTGATGACTGTATTAGAGAGAAATAGAAGAGATGTTACATGTGATGGCGGCGTGATGAGATGATCTCTCTACCACAATCATCATGCACCCAGTGATAGAATTTTCCACATATCAACTCAGAGTATGATGACTGCATTAGAGAGAGAAAGACAGATAGAAGAGATGTCACGGCGGCGTGATGTGATGATCTCTGTACCACAATCTTCATACACCCAGTGATAGAATGTCAAACATATCAACTGTGATTATGATGACTGCATTACAGAGAGACAGGAGAGATGTCACATGTGATGGTGGCGTTATGTGAAAATCTCTACCACAATCATCACGCACCCAGTGATAGAATGTTACACATATCAACTGAGAGTGTGATGACTATATTAGAGAGATAGAACAGATTTCACATGTGATGGCGGCGTGATGAGATGATCCCTCTACCACAATCATCATGCACCCAGTGATAGAATTTTACACATATCAACTGAGAGTGTGATGACTGTATTAGAGAGAGACAGAAGAGATGTCACATGTGATGGCGGTGTCATGTGAAAATCTCTACCACAATCTTCAGGCACCCAGTGATAGAATGTTGCACATATCAACTGAGAGTGTGATGACTGCATTAGAGAGAAATAGAAGAGATGTCACATGTGATGACGGCGTGATGTGATGATCTCTGTACCACAATCTTCATGCACCCAGTGATAGAATGTTACATATATCAACTGAGAGTGTGATGACTGTATTAGAGAGAAATAGAAGAGATGTCACATGTGATGGCGGCGTAATGTGATGATCTCTCTACCACAATCTTCATGCACCCAGTGATAGAATGTTACATATATCAACTGAGAGTGTGATGACTGTATTAGAGAGAAATAGAAGAGATGTCACATGTGATGGCGGCGTAATGTGATGATCTCTCTACCACAATCTTCATGCACCCAGTGATAGAATGTTGCACATATCAAATGAGAGTATGATGACTGCATTAGAGAGAGACAGAAGAGATGTCACATGTGATGGCGGCGTCATGTATGTGAAAATCTCTACCACAATCTTCATGCACCCAGTAATAGAATGTTACATATATCAACTGAGAGTGTGATGACTGCATTAGAGAGAAATAGAAGAGATGGCACGTGTGATGACGGCGTGATGTGATGATCTCTCTACCACAATCATCATGCACCCAGTGATAGAATGTTGCACATATCAACTGAGAGTACGATGACTGCATTAGAGAGAGACAGAAGAGATGTCACATGTGATGGCGGTGTCATGTGAAAATCTCTACCACAATCTTCAGGCACCCAGTGATAGAATGTTACACATATCAACTGAGAGTGTGACGACTGCATTAGAGAAAGAAAGAGAGATAGAAGAAATGACACGGCGGCGTGATGTGATGATCTCTGTACCACAATCTTCATGCACCCAGTGATAGAATGTCAAACATATCAACTGAGAGTGTGATGACTATATTAGAGAGAGATAGAACAGATTTCACATGTGATGGCGGCGTGATGAGATTATCCCTCTACCACAATCATCATGCACCCAGTGATAAATGTTACACATATCAACTGAGAGTGTGATGACTGTATTAGAGAGAGATAGAACAGATGTCACATGTGATGGCGGCGTGATGAGATGATCTCTCTACCACAATCCTCATGCTCCCAGTGATAGAATTTTACACATATCAACTGAGAGTGTGATGACTGTATTAGAGAGAAAGAGATAGAAGAGATGTCACAACTGATGGTGGTGTGATGTGATGATCTCTCTACCACAATCATCATGCATCCAATTATATACTAGTAGACATATCAACTGAACAGATAATAATTGGATCGGAAAGACATTTATAATTAAAACAAATATTATTGCCATACGATAAAATCGAATTTCAAGCAAACATATTTAACGGCAGTCTGGTGTAGTGGTAAGTGACATGGGCACTACACAAGGGGGTCGAATTCGAATATGAATTGGTTTCGAATCCCGCCAAGGGAAGATATTTGTATGATAAATATAAAATGTCTTTTTCAGGGTTATGGATGTATATTAAGTATATTATTATGTACGTGTATGATAAAAATCTTACATTCATTTCCGTTATCTGGTACCTGTAACACAAGTTCTTTATGAACTTAGCACGGACCAGTTAAAGTGGCGTGATTGTTTTAAAAAAAAAAATGTGAGTATCGGACGGCTGATGGAACAGAAAGATCCTCGTGTGGAGACCACGTACTGACAAACGCGGTGTGGGACGACCGCCCTAGTGGAAATCGCTGGGTCAATGTTGGATGCAGGCGGCAACGGATCGACCGCACTGGACTTCAATAGAAGAGGCCTATCATCAGCAGTGGACAGGCTTGAGATATTTCTGTGTGACTATGTGACATTTTCAACGGAGATTGAAAGCCTTTTTTTATTTATAGCTTCGATGGGTGAATGAGTTCACAGCCCACCTGGTGTTAAGTTTTTTTATATATTTTTTATATTGCCTAGATGTGTGGACGAGCTCACAGCCTACCTAGTGTTAAGTAGTTACTGGAGCCCATAGACATCTACGACGTAAATGCGCCACACACCTTGAGATATAAGTTCTAAAGTCTCAAGTATGGTTACAACGGCTGCCCAACCCTTCAAATCGCAACGCATTATTGCTTCAAGGCAGACTCACTAGAGGTCCTAGCACCAGTAAAAAAGCTTACCCCTTCATGGTACCGGAGACATTTAACACCAGATCATTGTGATTAACTTTTAACAAATATATTAAAAGGAACTCACCTGATTGGGATTCACTCACTTCACTATCTCGTTTCTCAAGTTTCGAAATAGAATTACTATGGGTGACTTGACAAAATCAAGAACTCATCGCGTTAAACAATTTTAATTCAATTAATCGAATTAAACATCTCACAGTTCAATTTTCGTAGTTTATGCGGGAACACGAATAAAATCACTCATCCGAAATGTTTAAGTGAACTTTTAACAGTTTAACTCGGTTATTTCGTTTCGATTGAGTTTGATAATTGGATGTGTAATAATTTTGAACGACCAATTATTTGAGGTTCCGTATATTTTTCACAGACATGCACAGCGATACGTTTTGCACACTTTTAGAATTCTATGTATTCACTTTCCCGTATACGATGCTTACACTACGGATGCTAAACAAATACTGACACTGCTTGAATAATTGCAAATCTATTTATATGTTCTATTATCACGTTTTAGGGATTCAGGTAACAGTAAGAACCCTAATCACTTATTACCGAAACCCATTAAGTAATGGCATTGCAATTAAATAATCACCCTATTATACTATTCTTTGTGAATTTGCTAATTTGGTTCTGGGAAAGGAGCCATTAATAAATGAGCGTCGATTAGTTTCCGAATTAAAATGACACGTTTTTAATGAGTTTCCTAATTGAATTGAAAAATAATGTATATTGCAAAGAAATTTTTGAGTACATAACCATTTGTTTTGATTTCGTTTTTTTGGAATCAAATTGGCATGCTGTACACCAAGTTTCTTATACGATTTTGATAAATATTCTCCCATTCCTCTGGGAGAGCAATATTGAGCTCACGAAGCGTGATGGGGGAGGGTAACACACTGCGTTTCTCGCCGGATCTTCTCAGTGGGTCGCGTTTCCGATCTGGTGGTAGATTCCGCGAAGCACTGCTCTTGCCAGGGCCAGTGTTAGCAATACTCCCGGTTTGAGCCCCGTGAGCTCACCTACACGTCAAGAAGAAGCTGAAATAGCCTCTCAAGGCTATCAGCATAGGTAGGAAAAAAAGGGGGGACGGTTTCATTGTTTTACGTATCTCTAACTCATCCCATGCATGCTCGATCGGGTTGATATCTGGGCTGCGTGCTGACCACTCCATACGAGTAATGTTCATCTCTTGTAGGTAGTCATTCACAGTAAAACCTGTATGAGGTCGGGCATTGTGATCCATAAAAATAGCATCTTCAACGAAATTGACCATAAATGGCCCAACGTGTTCATTAAGGATGTCTTCTAAATATCTTACGCTAGTTAAAGAGCCTTCTAGAACACCAGCTCTGTGCGACTCTCAGATGAAATTCCTTGAAAGAAGCCTGTGTTCAACAGTGGACTAAAATAGACTGCTAATTATGACGATGATGAATAGTATAGTAATTAGGTCAGGAGAGAAGTACTGAAACATCTCATTCTCCCGGGAAACTACACGGATAGTTTTCGTTTGAAAACGCGAGCGAAGTCACGGGTAGCTGCTAGTATATTATGATGAACAAAATAGAAACACTAGATAAAATCGTAACAAAAGAATACAGTCGAATTGAGAACCTCCTCCTTTTTTTGAAGTCGGCTAGTAATTAGTTTTGTGTCTACGTGACAAACGAAGGGTATATTGTACACGTATTCTGAATCAAACAAGCTAAGTCGGAATTATTTGTGTATGTATATATGTGTGTATATGTGTAAAAAATATGTTTTCTAAAATATGTATATCTATACTAATTCTATACTAATATATAAATCTACAATAGTTTTTACGGATGTTCCGTTATAACTACTGAACCGTGCATCCGATTGACTTGAAACTTGGTATCCATGTAGAAAATACATGTAGGTACTTAATAGTTAGGCTAATATTTATATGAGTGTTGGACTCCCTAATAATATTACAATACATAATAATGTTAATTTTAAATGCCCAGCGAAGCGGGCGAGTACGGTTAGTTTTAATATAAAGTTACAAACTTACAAAACTGAGCCCTAGGTTAGGACCTCTGTCTTCTGTAGTTTTTTTTTATAAAATAAAGGAAGGATTACTGGTGGCTCAAAGGCCTTTGCCAGGGTAGGTGGGCGAGCAGAGGTCTGCCCGAGAGATTTGCTAACAGCTCCCCGAGCGCCTGCAAAGGAGACCTAACAGCTCAAGGGCAGCTGCTTCGCCAATGCATCTACTATCGGATCGGAATCGCGACCCGCTGAGAAGATCCGGCGAGAAACTTAGCGGTCTGTTGCATAGTTAAGTTGCACGTCAAACTCTGCCGAGTTCGAAGAGTACGGTTACCGGGGTCCTTAAGCCTGCTCCTAGTGTTAGAGCTGAAGACGTCTAATGCAAATTCTATTGGATCTGATGGATTCGTGAGGACGTATCTAGGGCGAATGCATTACTGCTTCACAGCAGAAATAAGCAGGGCGGTGGTACCTATCCTAACGAACTCACAAGACGTCCTGCCACCGTTAATTACCTACGCAAATTATAATTATTGTGGGTTTGATTTTGATAACATGACGTTATTCCTTCATGGTCGTAGTCAATCGTAATCCTTTGTTAAATACGTATTTTATTAGAAAAAGGATACCCGCCTGCGGGATTCAAACACCGGTGCATTTCAAGATACGAATGCATCGGACGTCTTATCCTTTAGGCCACGACGACTTCAAAATAATACTAACCACGTAATATATTTCTTCCCTATAGGGATTATAGGGAATGTGTAAACTGGACCATTCACGTCGCTCGTTCCGACGACCCTGTGCATTATTCGTCTAAAATGATGATGAAATAAAAATATGTAACATAATATCTTTATTGAAGTCATAGTTTCGGATAATACACAACTGTAGACATCATCATCATAGTCGGTTACTCTTGGCAGGGCATACGTGGTCATTTGGAATCCTCGTTTATTAAAGCCTTGACTTTTTTTTATTCAGAGTAGGGTCAATGGTAAAAGACCTCGTAGACGAAGCCCCATGCGCTGGACTGATCAAGTGAAAAACCTTACCAAAACTCCACTTAACAAGTGCGCGTGCTCTCAGCCTCAGTTGGCGAATTATGGAGAGTAAAGGCTATTCGACTACCATATATAGTTATAGTCCATACTGGTCTGTAACATCGTCCAATGTGCTTCTGCGATGATGCGGTCATGTTTGGTCTCCGGAAGACGGCGGTTAGGACAATCAAAGATGTCGTATAGTCTGCCGGTTTGATTGTGGCGCCTCCGTTCCCAATACCACTTAGGATTAGGTGAGCCATGTATTTTATCCGATTCAGGGTAATAAAAAACAATTAATACACCATTACGGAGGGGTCTTAGCGCAAATTATAAGTACAGGCAACATTAGAGGTCTAAGTCGTAATCTACGCGTGGAGAAGTGAGCTGGTGGTTTTTACTGGTGGTAGGATCTCTTGTGAGTCTGCACGGGTAGGTCCCACCACCCCGCCTATTTCTACCGTGAAGCAGTAATGCGTTTCGGATTGAAGGGCGGGACAGCCTTTGTAACTATACTTGAGACCTTAGAACTTATATCTCAATGTGGGTGGTGCATTTACGTTGTATACGTCAACGGGCTGCGGTAACCACTCAACACCAGGTGGGCTGTGAACTCGTCCACTCATCTAGGCAATAAAAATAAAAAAAATGCTCTGTGGATCGCAGATGTTTCGGATGTCTTTATTCGAATCTGGTATATATGTTGTAAATCTTAATAATATCGTTAGGGCGATTCAGTCATCCGTCTTAATATCCTTGTGAGGCTATTTCAGCTTTGCCCTAATATGTAGGTGAGCTCACGGTGCTCAAACCGGAGTGTTGCTAACACTGGCCCTAGCAAGAGCAGTGCTTCGCAGAATCTACCAACGGATCGGAAACGCGATCCCTTGAGAAAATCCGGCGAGAAACTCAGCGGGCTAGCTCAATCATCGCTAATCGCACAACCCATAAGGATTGTCGAACAATTCATTCCACATCAAAGTTGTTGAGGGTGTCCGCTTAAATCCAGCTTCCATCCAGAGTCCGTAGTGGATATGATCGTCACCGGCAATCATCACTCTCCCAGTGACAGAATTACGGCACTGACACTGGCGATAGTGACAACTGACAATGACAATCTGCGAGTTCTTCTGTCCATTGTCCTTGTTCTCGTTTCTATATTTATATATAAATAATTAAATTTCATAAAAAAATGATCTAAAACATTCAAAATATGTAAATAAAAAATCACAAAAATACATTATCGTTTGAAGAGCTTTTGCTTGAGCTGAACTTTTTATTAAGTTACATTCTGTAGAAGCGAATACTTATTAAACAAGAATGCCGTTTCGTTTATGGCAGCGTAATTATGACCTTAACGTCTTACAAATAAAGTGTATACTTAAATGACAGGCGAATTTCATTTTAATTCTATCAATAAAATATGAATTGAGTTATACCATTACGAAACTCAGATTAAATTGCATTAAGGCTCTCAAATCCGTTGCGTTGCTCAACTCGAACACTCAGTGAATTAGCTTTATGAATTAAAAAGTTTTCATCACATCAGCTGAATCACCAAATACTCCAATTGAGCTATTTAATTCATTAAAATGCAATCATACGTAATTGCGTAAGGTATTAACAAAAAAAAAACAAAAAAAAACATTCCATAAAGTTAAAAACTTTTTTTACATCGAACAAAAACCGCGATAAAAATTATTTTTACGGTTTTATCTAGAGTTATTTTTAACTGTCACTATAATAATATAATATTTTAAAAGTCGCATACATATAAAATAGTATTTATTAAGTAGTTATAAATAAATGAACAATAATAATGATAATGAGTAAATTTTTTTAAGAAGTTTGAACTTTAAAATTTGTATTAATCGTGTCTTCGCGTGAAATTAAATAATCTCTTAAACAATGGTATATAAAAAGGCGAGTATATACATATATAGAGGGTTGAAAGGCTATTTGGTTTAAGCGACATTTCGCTTAACACATGACATTTCACTACATAGTATAAAACAAAGTCGCTTTCTCTGTCCCTATATCTGTCTGTCCCTATGTATGCTTAAATCTTTAAAACTACGCAACGGATTTTGATGCGGTATTTTTAAATAGATAGAGTGATTGAAGAGGAAGCTTTATATGTATAATAACATCCATTAAATAGTGGAGAAATCAATAATAAATTAGTTTCCGAAGCGAAGCGAGAGCGGGTCGCTAGTATCTTTATAATTAAAGGTCCGTTTCATTTGGTATCAGCATCAACAGTTCGAGGTTTTTAATTGAACTTCGATTATGTTTACCCCAAACATAACCCCAAATAGTTGAAGAAGTTTTTTTTGCGATATTTTTTCCAAGTTTTTAGCTTTAAATGGCTCTCCTGTAAATTTACAAACCCCTCGAATTATGTATATTTAATTTAAGTTAAACTTCAAGGACTTCATACTCTATACCGCGGCGTATGTGTGAAGTTTCTGTAAATTTTATTTATTACATATTATTCACTATTATTATGTATTTATAAACATCCAGGGAACTATTCTTACGGCAGGCGAGCATACGTCTTTGTTTGAGCTAAACTCAATAACAAGTCCCACTTCAACTCGAGTGTGGGGTTTTAGCCGCGCCCATTGGTATAGTTATGCTTTTAACCCTGCTGATCCCTTTGAGCATCGACGGCGGTTCCCCGTCGGGCGGGCCGTAAGCTAGTCTGCCTTCGGAATCGCAAAACTTTAGTTGAATCACAGAAAAACGACATAAAGATAGAGACTGGTGGTGGTAGGACCTCTTGTGAGCCCGCACGGGTAGGTACCACCACCTCGCCTATTTCTGCCGTGAAGAAGTAATGCGTTTCGGTTTGAAGGGTGGGGCAGCCGTTGTAACTATACTTGAGACCTTAGAACTTATATATATCAAAGTGAGTGGCCCATTTACGTTTTAGATGTCTATGGGTACCAGTAACCACTTAACCTGGGCTGTGAGCTCGTCCACCCATCTAAGCAATAAAAAAGACACTTAACGACTTTTACTCACCGAATTTATGTGTGAATGTAATCAAAAAAATACATCAACGTGTTTAAATAAGAACGCTTCATTTAAATGAGTACAGTTTGTGGTCAGTTCTGTGGTACAGGGCGATCGAAAAGTTGACAAAAATAATAATTAATAACTGCGAGGAATACAGAGGGAAGAGGTCGACCGAAGAAGACATGGATGGAGTGTGCGAATGACGACATGAGAGAGAGAGGAGTGAGTGTTGAGATGACGGCTGATAGAAGAGAATGGAATAGAAAAACTAACTCAGGATTAGGAATAGGTAGTTACCTGGGGTCGGCGCAACATGTTTTCTCCTTCCATACTCTTCTATCATATACCATTCCTTCGCTCACTCCCCTCTTACACATATCGTCTTTCACACAATCCATCCATTTCTTCTTAGGTCTACCTCTTCCTCTACATCCTTCCACATTCATAGTTAACTTTTTCTTAACAACCTCATTTTCATTTCGTCTCATCACATTTATCACGATCCAAGACAGCCAACGCTCATCCTAAAGGTAACATTACACGGCTTCGAAGGGTAGGCAAGCTCACGGCTCGACTGGTGTTAAATTATTACCGGAGCCCATGGACATAGACAACGTGAACGCCGCCTACCAACTTGAGATAGCCCAAGTCTCTATAGTACACTATGACCATTTCCCCTTTCAAACCGAAACGCATAGGATAATGTCCTGTTCATATCTCAAGGTGGTTACTGATGGGTTCACACCCTGACCGGAGCACGTAGGTGACCATCAGATTATATGAGGGGTATCGGGTTCGAACACGAAGACAAAGGCGAAATAATAATGCAATTTAGTCAATAAAGAAAGCCGACATCAATAGAAGTATCGATGTTGACGCTTTATTGAGGGTAATCCAAGAACTCCTGCCGGTCGAATCTCGGTGAATGGTGCCACACGAGAAGCGTCTGTTCTCAAAGATCTTCCATCGTCTATTAGAACCGGTCCTCTTTTTATTGGAGTCGATTATACACCCTGTATTCGTTGAGAACCAATCGCGCTGCGGTCGGCGTCATCGCGCGGGCTTATCTGCGGTGCGATATCGCTTCGGTCTCGTGTAGGGTCGTGCGAACGTCGTGGAATATTCTAGGTGTGCAACGGGGGTGACTGTTACAGGGCAGGTTTAGCCCCGTTTTTTTTTTGTTATGATTGAAGGATTACTGGTGGCCCGGAGGCTTTTCCAGTTTCACTAGGACAGGTGGGCGAGCAAAGACTCAGCCAGGAGGGGCGGGATTTGCTAACAGCTGCCGAGCGTTGCCCGAGCGCCTCCGAAGGAGACCTAACAACTCAAGAGCAGCTGCTTCGTGAATGAATCTACTACCGGATCGAAATCGCGACCCGCTGAGAAGATCCGGCGAGAAACTCAACGGGCTGATTCATGGGTTAGGTTGCACGTCGACCTCTTTGCCGAGTTTTCTTTTTTTTTTTTTTTTTTTTTTTTTTTTTTTATTGCCTTTGTAGGCAGACGGGCATACGGCCCACCTGATGGTGAGTGGTTACCGTCGCCCATGGACTTCAGCAATGCCAGGGGCAGAGCCAAGCCGCTGCCTACGAGTTCGACGAGTACGGTTGCCGCGCCCCGTTGTGTTCCTCGCCGGGTCTTTTTAGTTAGTCGCGATTGAGATCCGGTAGTAGGTTCGGCGAAGCGCTGCTCTTGTTAGGGCTAGTGTTAGTAAATTCTGTCGGGTTGAGCCCGAGAGTTCGCCTACCCAAGAAACAGGAATAGGTATTTAAGCTACCAGCAAATATCTAAGGGAAACCAGGACTGGTGCTATGCTTGAATCGCCCTAATGAGATTTTTAAGGTACGTCTGAATATATACAAGTTCCAAATACAATCTACGCCCGTAATAGGGCTAGTGTTAGGAAGGCGCTAGGCTGAGCCCCGTGAGTTTACCTACACATTTTAGGAAGCTACCACAACACCTTTAGGTTCCTAGCGTAGGTAGGGAAGGAAACACACAATCGGTGGAAGATCTTCGTGTAAATCGTAAAAGAGTGACGAAACTCCGAAAAGCAGTCCATGGACCGACGGGTGTCGATCTGGTTTTTTTTTAAATTTCTTTTAATGAAAAGGATGGTTCATTGATAATGAAACAAACAATTTTTAATGAAAAACAATCTTAAATTGCGATATATATTTTTTTGTTGTTCATATATGTGGACGAGCTCACGGTCCGCCTGGTGTTAAGAATAAGGTGTCAAGAAACCTGGTGTTAACTATTAAGAATTGAATACGCTCCGAAACTATTAAACCGATTTGAAAAATTCTTTCACTGTTTGAAAGCTACACTATTCCCGAGTGACATAGGCTGTAATATTTTTGAAAAAAATTGGGGATCCTTACTAAAACTCTAATAATGTAACCCAAGGTGTAAAAAAATTGCCTAAAATATTCTTTACATCGCGTGCCCTGCGCAAACTAATGATGATAGAATAAAATAATGTACTACGACTTTGTAGAACACATTATTATTTACAAAAAGTGTCGCGACAGCATATGTCTAACTATTATAGTTATGCCACAATAAGTGTTCATTTATTTAAAAAAATAAAACAACGTCAAATGTCGTTGAAATTTTTCTTAAAGACCCAAGCGGAGCCGGAGCGGGCCGCTTGTAAACAAATAAATTTATTTATTTATTTATTTTAAATTACACACATTTTTGTGATTCAAAACAATAGTTTATTAATAAGTTTAAAAATATCCTAACGATCGTCCGGTCGTCACCGATTTCCCAATTAATTAAATGCAATTACCGATGCGGTGATTAAGTTAATTGCATTTCTGTTGAAGTGATAACGTGTTGTAAGTGATTTTTAATATGTTCTAATGAATCTAGAATGTTCCGATGTGTCAGATTGTATTTTAAATATAGTTGACCCTTCTATATATAACACGGTTTTCTATAACGCGGTTCCACCTTAAGATGAAAAGAAAAATTCCCTAAAATCGACTTATAAAACGGTACCTACTTTTTTATTTTATTTATTGCCTTTGTAGGCAGACGAGCGTACGGCCCACCCGATGGTAAGTGGTTACCGTCGCCCATAGACTTCAGCAATGCCAGGAGCAGAGCCAAGCCGCCGCCTACCTTTTACAACACGATAACGAGATATTTGTTGAAAATTATTTATAGAAAATTACCTTATGCTCTATGAACACACAATATATGGAAGTAACAGAAAATTTACTGCTTATTTTTTATGTGTAATACCTAAAAAAATACATACAGGTATACTTGAGTTGTTTCATTTGTCAAAATTTACTCTCCTATTTATAAGACGTTCGGTGCATTCGTATATAGCGATGCACCGGTGTTAGAATCCCGCAGGCGGGTACCAATTTTTCTAATGAAATACGTACTCAACAAATGTTCACGATTGACTTCCACGGTGAAGGAATAACATCGTGTAATAAAAATCAAACCCGAAAAATTATAATTTGCGTAATTATTGGTTGGTAGGACCTCTTGTGAGTCCGCACGGGTAGGCACCACCACCCTGCTTATTTCTGCCGTGAAGCAGTAATGCGTTTCGGTTTGAAGGGTGGGGCAGCCGTTGTAACTATACTGAGACCTTAGAACTTATATTTCAAGGTGGGTGGCGCACTTACGTTGTAGGGCTCCGATAACCGCTTAACGCCAGGTGGGCTGTGAGCTCGTCCACCGATCTAAGCAAAAAATTACTAAAAAAAAATTTACTCTTTATAATGGCTTCTAGTGTCATATAACGCGGTTTCACACAACGCGGGACGTTATTGGAGCGTATCTACCGCGTTATAAGCGGGTTAGCGGTAATACTAACGTTATACACTCTTGTATAGTGTAACAATGAAATATAATTGAAGACACGAATTTTTAGGCAGCGGGTTGGCTCTGCCCCTGGCTTTGCTGAAGTCCATGGGCGACGGTAACCACTCACCATCAGGTGGGCCGTATGCTCGTCTGCCCTTGCATCTTTATTGCCCTTGTGGAAAAAAAAAAAAAAAACGAGCGAATGAAAGGGGTTAAGTACCATTTTTTGAGATTTTTGAGTTTTGACATTGAATGAAGGTGTTATGTGCCTATAAATCATATTAGACCTTAAAACTCCGAGTTTAAAGGCTACTTTTAGAAACAGCATGTGATGAAGGAGTCACGTACGATGAAAATGTATAACTAACAAAAGTTGTCCAGTTATCGAAATTCGACTATAATTAATTGATAATATAAGTTTGAACATTATTATGGTTCTATTGTCAAAGACTATTTATTAAATACCTTTACAATAACAAATTTCTCAAAGACTACACTGATATCCAGGATGCTGACGTGTTTGTCGATAGTTGGGGAGTAATTTTGTCTAAAATAATGCTATTTTTACCATAATAATAATCTATATATATATAAAAATGAATTGCTGTTCGTTAGTCTCGCTAAAACCCGAGAACGGCTCGACCGATTTGGCTAATTTTGGTCTTGAATTATTCGTGGAAGTCCAGAGAAGTTTAAAAGGTGAAAAAAATAAGAAAATTCTTGGAATTAAATAAAAATAACAATTTTGTTTTTCCCTTGATTTTTTTTATACAAAAGTTTAGGTCTTTTATTTATCGATTGATGCACTACGAAGTCTGCCGGGTCAGCTAGTACTTAATAATTTTAATAATGTTTTTCGTGTTAACGAGTTAAGACATTGTATTGAATTTAATAAATGAATAAATAAATATTGAAGACAAACAATATTAATCTATTCTCAATTTGACCACAGACTTGAAGCAATAAGAAAAGAGTATATATATATATATATATATATATATATATATGTATATGCAAGTGTGTGTGTCAAATACATGGTAGGCTGTGTAATGTTTTTATTTATTTATTGATTTATTGTATTTTTTATGGGTAATTAAAAAAAAATTGCATTCTGCCCTCCATCTCTATATTCTCTATAAGTGTGGGAAAATTCATACTCCTCCGTCCGCGTAATTTTCGTAAAAAACGGGTACAAAGTTTTTGCTTCACGTATTAATAGATAACTGTTGAATTAGAACACTACAGAGTTAGAACTGGCACTGTTAGAAATTACGCACATGTGTCTTTAAGTAACTAATGCTGAGCTCATCTAAGCGCATCATAAGTCTACCCAGAATCTAGAATCTTCTGTAGAAGATCCAATTTGTTTTGAGACGGTACAAAAATTTGCTAATTTGGCTCGCGGTTAAGACAATAATGGACTCACCCCGAAATCTCCATCCCCCGACCGCCTTAGTGCCGTTGGAGGTAAGGCGATTCTTCCGCGTATCGACAACGTCAATGTCAATGCCAACAGACCGTCGATGCACTCGCGAACTCAAGACAACACGAACCACAGATATCCGTGATCTCTTTTAAGAACCGTTTTCGCTGACACCGGCAAATCATTTCCTTGATTCATATACAATCTAAATTCAACTGCAGAATCTGTTTATTTATGGCCCGGTAATAACAGTGTGATACGTCAAATAGTCGACAGTGATTAGGTTGAGAGTATATAATAATATGTCGAGGGGTAAAAGGATATTTAGTTTGAACGACACTTTTGCAAATTTACATAAGAACCATGTGAAGTTTAAAATTTGGATATCGGAAATATCGTAACAAAAAAACCTTGATCACCTATTTGAATGGGAGTAGAACTTGATTGAAGTTCATTTAAAAATGTCGAACAGTAATTTTTTTGTTATTGCTTAGTTGAGTGGACGAGCTCACAGCCCACCTGCTTTTAAGTGGTTACTGAAGCCCATAGACATCTATCAATGCGCCACCCTCCTTGAGATAAGTGCAAAGATCTCAGTATAGTTACAACGGCTGCCCCGCCCTTCAAGCCGAAGCGCATTACTGCTTCGCGGCAGAAATAGACGGGGCGCTGGTACCTACCCGTGCAGACTCACAAGCGGTCCTACCACCAGTAAAGAGCTGTTGATGCTGATACCAAATAAAAGGGACCAGTAATTACAAAGATAAAGATTCGCTCCTCGATATTGTTATGTTAGCTTCCTGCTGAAACAAGAAATCTAATTTCGTTCAATGTATCCTTCATATTCTGTTATTTATCGACAGTTTGTTTCTGTACGTAACCCATGTCCAATAACATCGTTAATGTGCAATCACACTGATTCTCGTAACTGCTTCAAAATGAAGAGTTAAGAAGTGGTGAAATTCTTTGGTGATTATGTATCCCCCCCTTCATATCGTTCCAGCATCCTATCTCCTGGCGAATCAGATCCAACTTATTTATCCGACCGCGACGGGGCAACACAAAGCCTCCGTCTTCCGAAACATGTCTGGTCTGATCTCCAGGATTCGCTCTGGGTGCTTTTAGGACCCTCAAGCACCGGTCAACGTCCTCGTCGAATTCGTTTGTGGGCTGTGAGCTCGTCCACCCACCTAAGCAATAAAAAAAAAAAAATTTGGACCGTCGGGTCTACAGAGTAACTTGGAAATCATAGCATAGCATAGCATCTCGGGAGGAACACGTTCTTACAGATCTATCCAATCCATTAACTCTTTTATTAGACGTCTGCAACTCTCTAGGGAGCAGGCTTGAGAATCCTTGTAACCGTGCTGAACAATCCATAGACACAGCCTACTGAGTTTGTCGCCGGATCTTCTCAGTGGGTCGCGATTCCGATCCGATTGTAGATTCTGCGAAGCACCGCTCTTGCTAGGGCTAGTGTTAGCAAATTCTCTCAGCTTCAGCACGTGCGCTCATCTACCGGTCAGGGCGTAGCTGAAATAACCTCTATTCCTCTAAAAAGACTATTATACTTCTATAATCACACATTTCGCGAAGACTACACTATAGATAAATATTAATAAATACAAACAATATTAATCTATTCTCAATTTGACCACAGACTTTTAGCAATAAAAAAGTGTGTATCAAATACATGGTAGTGTGCGTAATGTTTTTCTTATTGATTTAATGTATTTTTTATGCATAATTTTAAAAAGATATTAGCTTTCTGCACTCCTTCTCTATATTGTCTATAAGCGTGGGAAATTTCATACTTCTCCGTCCGCGCGATTTTCGTAAAAAGCGGTACAAAGTTTTTGCTTCACCTATTTGAAAATTAGCTTTATCTAATAACCGACTAAGATATAGATAATATAATATCATTGGTGACTGACTCGGTGGTGCAGTTGTCAGTTTTTTTTTTTTAAATTAGGGATCCTTCCTAAAACTCCAATAATGTAACCCAAGGTGTAAAAAATTACCTAAAATATTCTTTACATCGCGTGCCCTGCGAAAACTATTGATGATAGAATAAAATAATGTAAACTTTGTAGAACACATTATTATTTACAAGAAGTGTCGCGACAGCATAAGTCTAACTATTATAGTTATGCCACAATAGGTGCTATTTTATTTAAAAAAATAAAACAACGTCAAATATCGTTGAAATTTTTGTCAAAGACCCGAGCAAAATCAGAGCGGGCCGCTAGTATATGTATATATTTAAACTCATATAAGTACAGTAAAACCTCTTTTTTCGCTTGGTACATGTTCCGTGAACACGCCGCGAATACAGAAACCGAAGTGAATGTGGAATGATAATTTACATATATGGGAGATTATTGGGGATACGTTCCGTACGTGACAAAACAATAACATACTTTAGTGGTATTGTAATAAAGTCTGTTTTACGTTTTTCATTAGTCCATTTGACGACGCGTCTACAAAGGACAGTCGGTTGGATACCTAAGTACATATTGGAGTCCTTTTTATCAATGTGCATGTACCGTGTAGCGATTACATCAGCGATAAAGAAATCTTTAACGGCGAATATAGGAAGCATTTTTTAATTCGCGAATATTATAAACGCGAAGTGTCGCGAGGACAGGATTTGTGGAATGAGGATTTGAGGTAGGCAGCGGCTTGGCCCTGCCCCTGGCATTGTTGAAGTCCATGGGCGACGGTAACCACTCACCATCAGGTGGGCCGTATGCTCGTCTGCCTACAAGGGCAATTAAAAAAAAATTGAATTAAGCGCGAATAGGGAGCCTTTTACTAACTCACAGACACAGACACAGCCCACTGAGTTTCTCGCCGGATCTTCTCAGTGGGTCGCGTTTCCGATCCGGCGGTAGATTCTGCGAAGCACGGCTCTTGCTAGGGTTCGTGCTAGCAACATCATCAGGTTTGAGCCCCGTGAGCTCACCTACTAGCCCGGCGACGCTGACATGGTCTCTCTAGACCATCAGATTAGGTATTATAAAAAAAATGATCCTTTTACTGTATGTTTGTCAATCTCTGGTTTTCTGCTGTTAATCGTGTTTTGGTGTGCAATAAATTATGTTCTCTCTCTCCCTCTCTCTCTGGTGCCCGTAACACAGGGAATCCTTGATTAAGGACGAATGACCATGCATGATTTTGTTCCCAGTTAGCAGTTACTTTACTGGTGGTAGGACCTCTTGTGAGTCTGCGCGGGTAGGCACCACCACCCCGCCTATTTCTGCCGTGAAGCAGTAATGTGTTTCGGTTCGAAGGGCGGGGCAGCCGTTGTAACTATACTGAGACCTTAGCACTTATCTCAAGGAGGGTGGCGCATTGATAGATGGGCTCCAGTAACCACTTAACACCGGGTGGGCTGTGAGCTCGTCCACACATCTAAGCAATAAATAAAAAATCAATTGATACAGTAGAACAGTTCTTCCAATGCGCTTGGAGGACGCACAGTTCCCAAGATACTGGCTACGTTACCTCGTCGGATAGCCAGACCCACTCTCTGTGCAAAGTACCAGCTAGCCTTAGCATCACGTGTAGCTTCCTTCAAGCGTTTGGAGATTTCTGATAAAAAAGTTTTTTTTTTCTTTTTTTTTTTGTACTTATTATTATTTATTTATAACTAGCTGACCCGGCAGACTTCGTAGTGCCTCAATCGATAAATAAAAGACATAAACTTTTGTATAAATTAAACTTAAAAC
This sequence comes from Bombyx mandarina, assembly GCF_003987935.1. The sequence goes on from NW_021011523.1 coordinate 1,968,725, forward strand.
AAACAAAAGGAATCCGTCCGACGAGGACATATCAAATGGAAAACAAATTTGTTATTTTTATTTAATTCCGAGCATTTTCATATTTATCTACCTTTGAAACCTTCTCTGGACTTTCACAAATAATTCAAGACCAAAATTAGCGAAATCGGTCCAGCCGTTCTCGAGTTTTAGCGAGACTAACTGACAGCAATTCATTTTTATATATTATATAAATTATTTATTATTTAATGTATTTATTTATTTACATATTTATATGGTACACAATACGTATTACAAGCTAAAAAAGAAAAGATACACAATAAATAATAAGAAGTAAAAAAAATGTTGCTTATAACTTATGGAGTAATGCGCGCTCAATCAATCAAGACATGTGTGCTAAATACACAATGCTAATTACAACTATAGGACAAGACAGCACGATAACGAAAATCAATCCAATTTTTAATGTAAGGAAGTAACAATAAATCACAATCACTAAGGAAATCATATCAAACACTAGCTTTTGCCCGCGGCTTCGTTTGCGGGGAATAGTTCACAAATAATGCTTTACTTTAGAACAAATTTGATTAGCATAAAAACGTTATAGTGAGCCAACCTTAACATATAGACATATGCTGTCGCGGACTTTTTTTTGGATCTTTTAAAACTAAAACTGCAGTGGGAGGTCCCTTAAATGAGTGCAGTAGAATGGCCTCGAGCAGGGAGAGATGGCGCGACATCGTGAGACGCATCAAGTCTGCCCCTTCCAACACTACATGACGATCACGACCACTCTGTCAAGAGTGACACGACTGAGAAGAAGAAGAAGAAGAAAGGGGAACAATTCTGTCATACATTATTTTAGCGAAACTTTAACCGTTTCTGCAGCGCACGCAGCGGAAGCTCTCAAAAGGAAAAACAACCCTGATTTTGAATCATTCTTTATTGATGCTCCGCTTGTATTGGTCTTAGCGTGATGTTATGTAGCCTATAGCCTTCCTCAATAAATGGGCTATCTAACACTGAAAGGATTTTTTCAAATCGGACCCGTAGTTCCTGAGATTAGCGCGTTCAAACAAACAAACTCTTCAGCTTTATAATATTAGTATAGATAGTATAGATTAAACAATTACATTACCTAATCTACTGGGCTATTTAACATGGAGGATGCCCTTGATCATTTTTTTTCCTTAGATGGGTGGACGAGCTTACAGTTCACCTAGTGCTAACTGGTTACTGGAGCCCATAGACATCTACAACGTAAATGCGCCACCCACCTTGAGATATAAGTTCTAAGGTCTCAGTATAGTTACAATACGTTTTACCACCAGTGATTACGCAGATTATAATTTTGCGGGTCCGATTTTTACTACACGATGTTATTCCTTCACCGTGGAAGTCAATCGTAAACATTTGTTGAAAGGTATCGCAAATAACTTGGCACTTTTAAAGTGTATAATTGTGGTTCGTTAAATATGATTACTTGTTGTCTCAAATGCGGTGTGAGGGCTTAGCGTCAAAGAGAAGATCCTCCACCGAGCGGGTGATATTGCTCGGTAGACCGACAGTCCGAATGTTGTTGTTCGGAACTTGTATATATGCAAGCTTATCTTGAAAATGTCGTAAGCGAGATTTTTTTTATTGCCCTTGTAGGCAGACGAGCATACGGCCCACCTGGTGGTGAGTGGTTACCGTCGCCCATAGACTTCAGCAATGCCAGGGACAGAGCCAGGCCGCTCCCTACCACGGGATTCGGGCATCTGTCAAATATTTAGTGTTTTAAGTTGGCTACTAGCAATTTTGTTATCCAATTATTAAGAGGGTTTTATACCAATTTTTACTTTAATTATCAACCTAAAATCTGATATTTTCTTCAAAATCTTATATGGTAGGGCCTCATCCCCTAGTCTTGAGGGCGCCAGCCATAAACCCTCATTATCTTCAAACAAACTGCTACTAATTTCATAATTAGCCCCGAAATTAAGACAATTAAGTTAATTAGGGTTTAATAGAGGGTAGTTATAAAGATATTGTCACGTCACTGAAGTGTGTGTGAATTCTCAATTCAATCAAACGTTTTCAAGTTGAAGAAAATGGCTTTGAAAGATTCTGTCGCATATAGATACAGGACGAGCTGATGAAGGTGTGATAAAGCAAAGTATAAGCTACTCTGGATGAGTAGTGGAAACTTGATTTCTGGTGGTAGGACGTCTTGTCCGCGCGGGTAGGCACCACCGCCCTGCCTATTTCACTTGAAGCAGTCATGCGTTTCGACTTGAAGGGCGGGGCAACCATTGTACTGTAAAAACTGAGACCTTAAACTCATGTTTTAAAGTGGAGGGCGGCATTTACCTTCTGAATGTCTATGTGCTCTGGTAACCAATAAACACCAGGTCGGCTGCAATAAAAAAGCATCATGTGCGTCCAAGACACTGAACAGCTTCTAAAGACTGCACAACAGACATTTAAAATCCATAGACAGTCAACTTTATTAATGACAGGATACGAGAGCTTTTCAGTACCAAAGATTATTATAGATTATTAAGTATCCGAAAATTTTAATTGTTCATTAAAATACAGCAAGCAAATACAAAAATCGTTAATAAATATATTATATTATTTGTACAGACCATAGCGGACATATTTGGTCCGTAGACAATTTGACCACTATCATTTGCAACCTGTGTATATCAGTGGCGAAATCGCTACGTTACTATAATTTAAAATGGTTTATTAATATACAACACCTCCTCCTCCTCATTGCGTCGGTTTCCTCATTACTGAGGGTCGTGGTCGTGGCCTTGAAACAGTTTAAATGTTTCTCTGTCCATGAATCTCTTGGGATGTAATTGTGGTGGGTTCCCACGTCCTTCCACATCAGTATTTTGAAGGGATTTAGTCCTTCACGGCAACTGGTCCCGCCCCGGGTCTCTGGTTGTATCCGAGGGCTGGGTTGTTTCCCGCCGCCCAGTGCTCGGCGTTGACGTTTTACGGTAGGAATGTCCAGCTCTACTCAACCCTCCTCTTTTCTCATCCGGGCTTGGGACCGGCAATGGCAGAGTTGAATATACAACAAGTAAATACAAAATATCTTCAATAAAAAATACTGTTTATGCTGAAAATGGTGGACATGTTTTCTCTGTAGACAGTTCGGCAAAATAAATAGGGTACTTCGGTGATGAGATCATTACGTTATTCAAATTTAAAACGGTCGATTAAAATATAACAAGCAAAGGCACGGACTTGCACGAGTTTGGATTATTGTTTACAATACAAAACCGCGCACTCAGCGGAAGCCCGCGAACCGATATCTGGCGATGCCATTTGCTGAGCCGTACGTGATGTTAATCGTTTCCTGATGTTTGTCTAACTGTCCACTCGAAGCAGCACCAGCTTGTACCAAGGTCATATCTCGTTTTTACCATCGCACCGCCCGCCACCGGAGTAGAGTTCATCCATACTACCTGGAGCCACTGCGGTCATCCACAGTGCGTTTCCAGAGGTCTTTTTTGCCACGTACCATCCGGCTATGGAATGAGCTCCCCTCCACGGTGTTTCCCGAGCGCTATGACATGTCCTTCTTCAAACGAGGCTTGTGGAGAGTATTAAGCGGTAGGCAGCGGCTTGGCTCTGCCCCTGGCATTGCTGAAGTCCATGGGCGACGGTAACCACTCACCATCAGGTGGGCCGTATGCTCGTCTGCNAAAAAAAAAAAAAAAAAAAAAGACTAGGGTCCTAGATATAGAGAGAGAGAGAGAGAGAGAGAGAATACACTTTATTGCACACCAACACAATTTACATTCAAGAAAACAGTCAAAAAGCACATCTGTACAATAGGCGGTCTTATCGCTAAAAGCGATCTCTTCCAAACAACCGTTTAATTTACAGAAATTCTGTAAAATATAAAAATATAGCAGGTATGTTGCGGTGTACCATATACAATAAATACAATATTATAGAAAATATATACATATAATAAACAGATATATACCGTTTACATAATATAATATATACCAATATACATACAATACATACTAATATACTCACACGCACATAATAAACAGTATGGAAATGATAATGATGCAACAAACAGCACTAAGCAGATAAGTGTTCCTTCACCATTCTTTTAAAACAATAAAGTTGGAGCACTTCTCACTACATTCGGCAGAGCATTCCACAATCGAATCGCCTGGACGGTGAATGAATTGTCAAAGAATGATGATGAATGCGCCGGCATTTTCAGTCTCAGGTTATCCGATGATCTCAGAGAAAAATGATGCGTATCACCTAGGAACTCGAAACGTTCTTTGAGATATGTAGGGGTATGGGGGTTAAAGAGAGTACAGTATAGTAATGAAAGGACATGTAAGGCGTTATGTGAGCTTGGGTTGGTGTTACCATCCTGCCTGTTTCTGACACGAAGCTGTGATGCGTTTCGATTTAAATAGTGGGATAGCAGCTATACTAGAAAATTGGTACTTACGACTCATGTGTCAAGGTGGCGGTAATCACTTAACTCCAGGAGGGCCGTGAACTTCCGCGTGTCTGGTTGTAGTGTTGGCGGCGGGATTCCCCTACTTTAACAGGATTTTGATCCCGGGTTGAGGTCGGACGTTGGGTGACAGAGTGCAAGGGGGTTCGTTTGGGCTACATCCCTAAAAGTATCTTTGGGCTCGCAGTCCCCTCCTTATTTCTCTGGACCGTCCAAAGCCCACACGATCCGCGTGCCTCCTAGGCGCGGTTACCTCGTATGAAGTTCAGTCATTTTCCTGAAAAGCCTTGTACTTGTCCACCCATCTCAGCAATAAAAATTATCTTCAGCTGATGTCGCGATTCTGGTAGTAGCTGTAAGATACGTCTTTGGAAACGTCAGGGCAGCTGTTAGCAAACCTTACCCCTTCAGTGCAAGCCCTGACTCGAGCGCATGATCTAGTGAAGTGAATCCCAGTTTAACGATGAAATAAATAAAAAAAACCTAAATTTCGCTTTTAGAATTAATGTTCAATGCTACTTTTTTTTTATTGCTTAGATGAATGGACGAGCTCACAGCCCACCTGGTGTTAAGTGGTTACTGGAGCCCATAGACATCTACAACGTAAATGCGCCACCCACCTTGAGATATAAGTTCTAAGATCTCAGTATAGTTACAACGGCTGCCCCACCCTTCAGACCGAAACGCATTACTGCTTCACGGCAGAAATAGGCAGGGTGGTGGTACCTATCCGCGCGGACTCACAAGAGGTCCTACCACCAGTTGAACCTGTCCTACCTCTACCAGGCGACCTCGGTCAAGGAATTTAACGTCGAATAATCTTCGAGATTTGAACTGGAAAGTTATTGTTTTGATTAGCGACTATCGCAGAAGGCGATATATGTATACGTCATGCTCATTGAGTGATTCATTTTAATATTGTGCAATAGTGTTTGGAAGGTTAGAGTGATTCAGCGTTGCGTATCAGCGTCAGGTTGGCCGAGTGGTCTAAGGCGCCGGGTTTAAGTTCCGGTTCCCGATAGGGAGCGTGGGTTCGAACCCCACACCTGACAAGGCTTTTTTTTATTTTTTGGTGAATATCAAATTATAATCTAAACAAAGCAGCAGCGGATATGTGGGAACAAATCATGAGTTATAATGTAATAATAAACTAAATGTACTTAGATGTGTGTTATCTCCGTGATGTCTATCGTATGGTTTCAGAGCAATAAAGTCGTATCTCGATCATACATAGGCGAGTCTGTTTTAATGATACCAATTCATGAAGTGCTCCGACATTGATCGTGGAATCAGTTCGTTTTGAGGGTGTGCAGTAAATTTTTAGTTTAACCAATTTGCTGGTGCCTGAATGCCGATGGAGGCAAACAAGCGCACGGCCTGCTTGACGGTGAGCGAGCACCGTGGCTCATGAACGCCAGCCAACGCCAGGGGTAGAGCCAAGTCGCTGCCTGCCGTTGAGCACTTTTCGGATGCTTCGTTAGAAGAAGCATTTTATAGCATCATAGGAGGAATTCCTTCCTGAGCTGAATGGTACGTGGCAGAAAGGTGCCTGGAAACGCACTGTGGATGAATGCAGTGGTTCCAGCTAGAACTAGAAATAGAAGTAGCTGATACTCGGGTGCCCTAGTCCAGAGGGCGTCGTGGCCTAAAGGATAAGACATCCGGTGCATTCGTGTTGAGCGATGCACCGGTGTTCGAATCCCACAGGCGGGTACCAATTATTTCTAATGAAATACGTACTCAACAAATGTTCACGATTGACTTCCACGGTGAAGGAATAACATCGGATAATAAAAATGAAACCCGCAAAATTATAATTTGCGTAATTACTGGTGGTAGGACCTCTTGTGAGTCGCCCTGCCTATTTCTGGCGTGAAGCAGTAATGCGTTTCGGTTTGAAGGGCGGGGCAGCTGTTGTAACTGTACTGAGACCTTAGAACTTATATCTCAAGGTGGGTGGCGCATTTACGTTGTAGATGTCTACGAGCTCCAGTGACCACTTAACACGAGGTGGGCTGTGAGCTCGTCCACTTATCTAAGCAAAAAATAACTAAATAATGATATTGAGGCATCATATAGCTGTCGGCGACGATTGTGATGATCTGCCCATACATAAGGGAACCTTTATTACATGTGCTTTATATTTGGATGCCTTATTGCTCAATGCTATCTCTGCCAGGCAACCTCGGTCAAGGAATTTAGCGTTGAATAATGTTTGTGACTTGAACTAGAAATGTATTGTTTTGATTAGAGTTTATCACGAAAGCCAATCGGATAAGCGTCATGCTCATCGAGTGATTCATTTTAATATTGTGCAATAGTGTTGGAAGGCTAGAGTGATTCAGTATCGTGTATCAGCGTCAGGTTGGCCGAGTGGTCTAAGGCGCCGGGTTTAAGTTCCGGTTCCCGATAGGGAGCGTGGGTTCGAACCCCACACCTGACAAGGCTTTTTTATTTTTTGTGAATATCAAATTAGGTATAATCCGAACAAAGCAGCAGCGGTTATGTGAGAACGAGTTATGTATGTTTGTGTAATGATAAACAAAAGTACTTCGATGTTTATTATCGCCGTGATGTCCCTCATATAGTGTCAGAGCTATAAAGTCGTATCTCGATGATATCGTGGGGTGTAAGGCTATTTGGTTTTAGCGACATTTCGCTTTTTTTTTCCTACCTATGCTGATAGCCTTGAGAGGCTATTTTAGCTTCACTATAACGTCTAGGTGAGCTCTCGGGGCTCAAACCGGAATATTGCTAACACTGGCCCCAGCAAGAGCAGTGCTTCCCAGAATCTACCACCGGATCGGAAACGCGACCCACTGAGAAGATCCGGCGAGAAACTCAGGGGATCAGTTACTTCCAATTGACTCCATATAAAAGAGAGCACTTTGCTCAATCAAAAATCCCATTATCCCGGATCGCTTGGAACCTCTGGGTTTAGGGAAAGACTTCGGTTCTCTCTGGGTTTTGCACCGTATGTTCCACAGGGGAATGGTCTGAGGAATTGTTCGAGATGATCCCGTCATCTCGTTTTTACCATAACACCGCCTCCTCCCGAAGCGGAGTTCATCCATACTAGCTGGAACCACTGCATTCATCCACAGTGCGTTTCCACGTACCATTCAGCTCAGAAAGGAACTTCCCCACGATGCTATAAAATGCTTCTTCTAACGAAGCATCCGAAAAGTACTCAACAGTAGGCAGCGACTTGGCTCTACCCCTGGCGTTGGCTGGCGTTCATGAGCCACGGTATTCGCTCACCGTTAAGCGGGCAGTATTCTTGTTTGCCTCCATCGGCATTCAGGCAAATTGCCCAAATACAAAATTTACTGCACACTCCCAAAACGAACTGATTCCACGATCAATGTTGGAACACTTCATGAACTGGTATCATAAAAACAGACCTACGTATATAGTTGTTGCAAAGTATGACTGCGTGCCGCCCTTAGTTTGTTATTGACATGTGTGGGCGGTCTTCTGCGTGTTTTTTTATTGCCCTTGTAGGCAGACGAGCATACGGCCCACCTGATGGTGAGTGGTTACCGTCGCCCATGGACTTCAGCAATGCCAGAGGCAGAGCCAAGCCGCTGCCTACCGCTTAATACTCTCCACAAGTCTCGTTTGAAGAAGGACATGTCATAGGACATGGGAAACACCGTGGAGGGGAGCTCATTCCATAGCCGGATGGTACGTGGCAAAAAAGATCTCTGGAAAAACGCACTATGGATGACCGCAGTGGCTCTAGGTAGTATGGATGAACTCTACTCCGGTGGCGGGCGGTGCGATGGTAAAAGCGAGATGTCGGTATCGTAAAAACGAGATGCCGGTATCAAAACCACCTGATGGTGAGTGGTTACCGTCGCCTATGGACTTCAGCAATGCCAGGGGGAGAGCCAAGCCGCTGCCTACCGCAAATTTCTTCTTTCTTCAAATAAAAATTTCCACCACAAAGCGTTTAAACCAAAATCGCGCGGTGGGTTCATTAGCAGTCCCCTCTCCGAACGCAACATTGATATTGCGAGCTGTTTCTCTGCAGCGTTAGTTCTGCGGCGGAACTCGTATTAAAAAAATCACTCGATTACCCATCTTTCTTGTCTAAGCTGAATAAATAGAACAACTGAAGTCTGTAATCGAACGTTGCACAGTTTTTAAAAAAAGAACTCTTAAGTTCTCTTAAGTCTTTGAAGTCGTCGTGGCCTAAAGGACAAGACGTCCGGTGCATTCTTATGTAGCGATGCACCGGTGTTCGAATCCCGCAGGCGGGTACCTATTTTTCTAATGAAATACGTACTCAACAAATGTTCACGATTGACTTCCACGGTGAAGGAATAACATCGCGTAATAAAAATCAAACCCGCACAATTATAATTTGCGTAATCACTGGTGGTAGGACCTTTTGTGAGTCCGCGCGGGTGGGTACCACCACCCTGCCTGTTTCTGCCGTGAAGCAATAATGCGTTTCGGTTTGAAGGGCGGGGCAGCCGTTGTAACTATACTTGAGACCTTAGAACTTATATCTCAAGGTGGGTGACGCATTTACGTTGTAGATGTCTATGGGCTCCAGTAACCACTTAACACCAGGTGGGCTGTGAGCTCGTCCACCCATCTAAGCAATAAAAAAAAAAACATTATTATAACTCATGATACGTTCCCACATAACCGCTGCTGCTTTGTTTGGAGTATAATTTGATATTCACCAAAAAATAAAAAACCTTGTCAGGTGTGGGGTTCGAACCCACGCTCCCTATCGGGAACCGGAACTTAAACCCGGCGCCTTAGACCACTCGGCCAACCTGACGCTGATACACGATACTGAATCACTCTAGCCTTCCAACACTATTGCACAATATTAAAATGAATCACTCAATGAGCATGACGTTTTTCCGATTGTCTTTCGTGATAAACTCTAATCGAAACAATAAATTTCTAGTTCAAGTCACAAACATTATTCGACGCTGAATTCCTTGAACGAGGTTGCCTGGCAGAGATAGCATTGAGCATTAAGGCATCCAAATACAAAGCACATGTAATAAAGGTTCACTTATGTATGGGCAGAACATCACAATCGTCGCCGACGGCTATTTTTTTTTTTTATTGCCCTTGTAGGCAGATGAGCATACGGCCCACCTGATGGTGAGTGGTTACTGTCACCCATGGACTTCAGCAATGCCAGGGGCAGAGCCTAGCCGCTGCCTACCGCTTAATACTCTCCACAAGCCTCGTTTGAAGAAGGACATGTCATAGCGCTCGGGAAACACCGTGGAGGGGAGCTCATTCCATAGCCGGATGGTACGTGGCAAAAAAGACCTCTGGAAACGATATATGATGCCTCAATACCATTATTTATTTATTTATTGCTTAGATAGGTGGACGAGCTTACAGCCCGTCATGACATTTATCCGATAGATGCTTTTAATTGAACTTCAATTAAGTTTACCCCATTCAAATAGTTGAAGAAGTTTTGTTTTGTTATATTTGAAGCTTTAAATGGCTCTCCTGTGAAATTGCAAAGATGTCACTTAAACCAACTAAATCTTTCAACCTTCGATATGTACTTAGGTATATGTGAGTCCGCTTTTAGGATACCAGTTAATAAAGTGCTCAGAGAATTGTTGAAAGTTCATATCGGCGACTTTTTTAAAAGTGCTTTGTTACTGGTGGTAGGAACGCGAGTCCGCACGGATAGGTCCACCGCCCCGCCTATTTCTGCCGTGAAGCAGTAGTGCGTTTAGAACTTATATCTCAAGGCGGGTGGCGCATTTACGTTGTGGATGTCTATGGGCTCCAGTAACCAGTTAACACCAGGTGGGCTGTGAGCTCGTCCACCCATCTAAGCAATAAAAAAAAACCCGATGGAGTCCTTAAAGCATCAGAACCCCATCTGTTCTGTTCGAAACAGGGAATGGAATGGCTTGTGCGCTTCTACCATCTAAGACCTAAGTGAATGTATTCAAACAGGCCGCGTAATTTTGTCCTTCTCAAAACACCCGTATGATTGTATATAGTTGTTGCTTATCTAAAACGCGTCTTCCTCTCCTCCAGGTTGGCTTCAAAGGCTACGGCCTGAGTCCGTCTCAGCTGTCCGCCTCCGGGGACTTCACATACAGCGACGGAAAGACTTACACCATCACCCACGGCTCTGTTATCATAGCGGCCATAACTTCGTGCACGAATACGTCCAATCCAAGCGTGATGCTCGGAGCTGGTGAGTTCAAGGGCTTTTAAAGGAGTCTCGGATGAGTCGAGGGTCTTAGGAGGCGCCCCCTCCCTATTTTTATTATTGCTCCTTATTTTGTTATTCCTTCACAGTGGAAGTCAATCGTGAACATTTGTTAAGTCAGTATTTCATTAGAAAAATTGGTATCCGCCTGCGGGATTCGAACACCGGTGCATAGCTAGTTAGGAATGCACCGGACATCTTATCCTTTAGGCCAAGACGACTTCAACATATGATTCGGAGAAGTTAATCCCTGAGATTCTTACGGATGCTTCTCAGTTGGGGCACTGTATTCAGAATCGACGACAAAGTCCTGATGTATTAAAAGCGTCGATAAAAGCTATTCGAACAAAAAGCCCTTCGATGCTGAAGGGTTAACCGAGAGAGCTCCGTCATCTTCTTTCTATCATCGCACTGGCCATCATCCGAGCACCAGAAATCGTGACAAGCTGTCATTCATGGTACGTCACAATTACCAGTCTTCAAACCGGAAACCACCCTTCACCTCGAAATCACCCATCAGTGTGGGACACCTGATCTATGGCGCTTCTGGGTGAAACGACAATGCGAAGATCTTCCACCGAGCGAATTAAATTGCTTGCTGATACGACGGTCCGAATGTTTTGAAATCGTCTATAGAGCGATTCAGGCCTCTGTCAGATACCTCCTGTTGTCTGGCTCCATATCTTTACATGGGTTCGCACCAAGCTAACACTTCCGTCTCAAACGCAGGGCTCCTCGCAAAGAAAGCCGTTGAGAATGGACTATCCGTTCTCCCGTATATCAAGACATCGCTGTCTCCGGGCTCCGGTGTGGTCACGTATTATCTAAGGGTGAGTTCGCTTGTGGCCAATTTGGTTTGCTATTTTGTGAGGGTGCGTAGAAATTGGCCAGAGTGAAGATCGTGGATGGAGATGTCTGTATGTGTGTGTAAGTTCATCGGATAATGGGGGCGTTCCCGTTCGCGTGGGGTTTCACGCACCCACCTCGAAACACTGATGGCTGTGCCATCCATCATACCAGAGGACAGGAGATCTTCGCGGCAGAAATAGGTAGAACAGTAAAAGCTCTTTATTCGCTTGGCCCACTGAGTTCCTCGCGGGATCTTCTCAGCGGGTCGCGTTTCCGATCCGGTGGTAGATTCTGATAGATAGATTCAGATAGACCAGAGTTAGCAAAACTCCCGGCTTAAGCCTCGAGAGCTCACTTATACGGGAGGGTAAAGCTGTAAAATTGGCATTGCGGACGTCCATGAGCGACGGTATCTACTTACCATCGCGTAGGGCCGTATGGTCCTCTGCCTGCTAAGGCAATAAAACAGAAAAAATAGCCTCTCAAGGCTATCAGTATAGCTAGGGAAAGTCGAAAAAGGCGTCTTCGTCAAAAGACCAGTTCGTTTCAGGAGTCTGGCGTGGTCCCGTACCTGGAGAAGCTCGGCTTCAACACGGTGGGCTACGGGTGCATGACCTGCATCGGCAACTCCGGACCCATCGACGACAACATCGCGAACACCATCGAAAAGGTAAAACCTAGATTTGGTTTCTGTGTCACAATTAGATGAGCTGAAGGATTTTTAGGTCCGCGTTGCTCGTGTGAGACTGGCGTTGCATAAACAATTGAGAGTTTTTTTTTATTGCTTAGACAGGTGGACGAGCTCACAGCCCACCTGGTCTTAAGTGGTTACTGGAGCCAATAGATATCTACAATCTAGATACCGCCACCCACCTTGAGATATGAGTTCTGAGGTATAGTTACAACGGCTGCCCCGCCCTTCAAACCGAAACTCATTACTGCTTTACGGCAGAAATAGGCAGGGTGGTGGTACCTACCGATTTAGCGAAATTTCGCTTTAACCAAATTGCCTTCCACGCCTCTCCAACCACCATTGGGCCCTGGGACGAGATCTTCCTCCGAGGTGCTAATGTCCTCTTTCAAACGAGGCTTGAGGAGAGTCCTTATGGCAGAGTCATTTTTACTGGGGGTAGGACTTCTTGTGAGTCCGCACGGGTAGGTACCACCGCCTTGCCTATTTCGACCGTGAAGCAGTAATGTTTCAGTTTGAAGGGTGGGGCAGCCGTTGTAACTATACTGAGAACTTAGAACTTATATCTCAAGGTGGGTGGCGCATTTACGTTGTAGATGTCTATGGGCTCCAGTAACCACTTAACACCAGGTGGGCTGTGAGCTCGTCCAACCATCTAAGCAATAAAAAATAAAAAAAAGGCAAAGGCAATAACACCAGGTTCTCGTGTAACAGAACGAGCTGGTCTGCTGCGGCATCCTGTCCGGGAACAGGAACTTCGAGGGCCGCATCCACCCGAACACCCGAGCCAACTACCTGGCGTCTCCGCTGCTCGTCATAGCCTATGCGCTGGCCGGGACCGTGGACGTCGACTTCGAGACCGAACCATTGGGTGAGCGGGGGCTATAGCTCATGGCATGGACCGAAAATCGAAGCAAGGGTATTAGTGATGGGCCACTATGCCTACTTCTGCTGCGTTGTCAACCAGTTTGTACCGAAAAATGCTACCGCACCTGAAGACGCTGTGTAGACCTAGATCCAGTGACGATGGCGACTGCGGTGTAGACCTATGTGTAGCAGCAGAGGTTGATGATAATATTGATTCCTTATATTTTTTTTATTGCTTATATGGGTAAACGACCCACCTGGTGCTAAGTGGTTACTGGAGCCCATAGACATCTACAATGTAAATGCCGCCACCCATCTTGAGACATAAGCTCTAAGGTTTCAGTATAGTTACAACGGCTGCCCGTTCAAACCGAAACGCATTACTGCTTCACGGTAAAAACAGGTAGGGTGGTGGTACCTTCCCGTACGGACTCACAAGAGATCCTATCACCAGTAATTAAAATTATAATTTTGTGAATTTGATTTTTATTACACGATGTTATTCCTTCACCGTGGAAGTCAATCGTGAACATTTGTTAAGTACGTATTTCATTAGAAAAATTAGTACCCGCCTGCGGGAATCGAACACCGGTGCATCGCTCAGCACGAATGCACCGGACGTCTTATCCTTTAGGTCACGACGACCTCAAAACTATACGAAGAGTGGGGGGAAGGTATGAACTGGTTTAAATTGAATTCCCTCTCCTAAAACAGGGAAGCGCCCCGACGGCTCGGCGGTGTACCTGCGCGACATCTGGCCCACCCGCGCGGAGATACAGCGCGTCGAGAACCAGTTCGTCATCCCCGGGATGTTTAAGGAGGTAGGCCAGTAGTAGACCAGTTGGAGCTTCACCTCTCCACAGCTGGTGTGGCGGGTAGCCATCACAGAACACAAGATATTTGACAGATGCCTGAATCTCGCTTACGACATTTTCAAGATAAGCTTGCATATATACAAGTTCCGAACAACAACATTCGGACCGTCGGTCTACCGAGCTATATCACCCGCTCGGTAGAAGATCTTCCCTTTGTCGTTTAAGCCTCCCCACAGCTGGAGGTTCCGAACTCATCAATGAATTTGTGGGTAGTTTGTCATTTCCTCTCTTTCCTTGTCATTTCGGGACTTTTTAGCGGGAACGCGAGGAGTGAAGTTGTGTGATTAGTTTTATTTTGTCTATTTAGTGTTTCTTCAGTCATCTAAGTCGCACAACTCGAAAATGAAAAAACTCGAACTCAACAACAAAGTCAGAACTGATACTTTTTTTGCATGTAGTACTTACGCGTCGTGTGCGACTAAAGACAGCAATAGTTTAGAGTGAGAGCGCATGATCGCAGCCGCCATTTTAGATTCGTTTCTTTATTGGCGCGGCTTTTACCTGCAACACATTGCGAACAGAATGGAGATGGATTGTCCATTCTTATTAATACATAATCGCCTACATGTGGCGGGATAAGTTTATCATTATGTATTTCCAAATCGTATTTTTATATATGGGCTAAAATGTGGTCTGAAATAAATGATTTTTATTATTATACAATGCCACATCTTATTACTTTTGAATTTTCACACTGCTATCGAAAGGCACTATGATTTGGCGAATGTTACGTTGCGTCAAGGAGCGTTGGGCTCATCTATAATCATTTTGTCCGTGCAGCTTGGGTCATAAAAAATCGGAGCGGTGCAGCGAGTATTTCGCTCTCTCTTCCACTCACGAGCCTTATGGACGGGCATAGTGATGCGCATTATTGCTGTCGATAAGCGTTATCGATAATGTATTTAGTTTTGTCATTTTGTGGGTTAGTGATAAAAATGAAAGAAAAATCACTAATCAAACACTTACACCATATATCGCCGTAGCAAGTTAACGAGAACGGCAGAAATTAACACTTTGTATCTTTTCGGGATCTATTCTCATTTCAGTTAAAAATGTTAACACATTGTTAATAATAACACGTGCTGGTGTATTTTTACCAACAAGCAAAATATTTGAATAAATTCTGCCGTTTTGGTACAAAACAAAGGAATAGCCATTGTGTCACTTAAGAAATTCAGAGAGCGAATGCACAGAACCACATTTCTCTTCGACATATGTACTATAATTTGCAGGTAGGTACAACAAATGACTCATAACATAACAATGTCTCACCACCCTTCGTATACCACTCCGCCGCCGTGTACCTGCCTACCTTCGATGACTCATCTGTGTTTATCGATAATGGCGTTACGCCCGCGCAACGTGCTCACCGCCCTAGCCGGGCTATGTTTTATGACCCAAACTGCACGGACAAAATAATTCTACTATAGTCAATCTGTGTGACATGAAAAGACCACAACGCTAAAACGCAGCGCTAAGTACGCGTTCTGTGTGACGGAGCCTTAAATTCGTCTAAACTCTTCCTGGAATGGAGGTCCATACCCGTTTCCTCCGTCCAGGTGTACGCGCGGATCGAGCAGGGCTCGGCGGCGTGGCAGGCGCTGGACGTGCCGCGCGGCCGCCTGTACAGCTGGGACGCGAACTCCACCTACATCAAGAAGCCGCCATTCTTCGACGGAATGACCAAGGTAACGGACGCGCTCCCGTCAATCGGGGCACGGAACCTCATGAATGATTCGTGTAGCCAAATAAACCCCATAATTTTGAACAGTGACGTCATCGTTCAACAAAATCTACAACAGTATGGAGACGCTCTTTTGCTAGTGGTAGGACATCTTGTGAGTCCGCACAGGTAGGTACCACTAATCTGTCTATTTTTGCCGTGAAGCAGTAATGAGTTTCGGTTCGAAGGGTAGGGCAGCCGTTGTAACTATACTGAGATCTTAGAACTTATATCTCAAGGGAAATGGCGGCATTTACGTTGTAGATGTCTATGGCTCCGGTAACCACTTCACACAATAGTTCTCGGTTAAACAGAATAATTATACTCAGAACGCTTGAAGGAAGGGCTCGGCGAGTAAATTAACCCTCAGACACAGCCCACTGAGTTTCTCGCCGGATCTTCTCAGTGGGTCGCGTTTCCGAGCCGGTGGTAGATTCTGCGAAGCACTGCTCTTGCTAGGGCCAGTGTTAGCAACGTCGTCAGATTTGAGCCCCGTGATCTCACCTGCTTGTTAGGTTAAGTGGGAAAAAATCAGGTTAAGTAGGAAAGAAATACCTCATAATTAGTATTTTATTTTTTCATTGCTTGCACCTCACGGCTCACCTGATCTTAAGTGGTTACCGGAGCCCATAGACATCTAAAATGCACCACCCACGTTGAGACACGAGTTGTATAGCCTCACTTTTAACAGTACAATGGCTGTCCCACCCTTCAAACCGAAACGCATTACTGCTTCACGCCAGAAATAGGCAGGGCGGTGGCACCTACCCGTGCGGACTCACAACACGTCCTGCGACCAGTAGTATATTATAAAGCTTGTTTTCGTATATGGTACAAACACGTGTGTTGTAAGAGTGTGGTCTGTGGAGTTGCGCCCCGCGACCACAGATGTCGCTGGCGGCGCGGGGGCAACGACCTCGCACAGTCCAAGCGCGTCTCTGTAGCCTACCCGCCGGTGTGTGGCAGGAGCTGCCGGCGGCGACGAGCGTGCGGGGCGCGCGCTGCCTGCTGCTGCTGGGTGACTCGGTGACCACGGACCACATCTCGCCGGCGGGATCCATCGCGCGGAACTCGCCAGCAGCGAGATACCTCGCGCAGCGCGGGTACATCTCACTATAATATCACTCACTATACTAGGGGGAGGGGGAGGAAGGTGGGAAGGTTACGACCTCTCCTCACTGGGTCGCGTTCCTCGGTTTTTTTTAATGCCCTTGATGGAAGACGAGCAAACACCCCACCTGATGGTAAATGGTTACCGTCACCTATAGACTTCAGCAATGCCCGGGGCAGACGGGGCAGAGCCAAGCCGCTGCCTACAGTTAAGTACTCTCCACAAGCCTCGTTTGAAGAAGGACAAATAATAGCGCTCGGGAAATACCGTGGAGGGGAGCTCATTCCTCATTCCTCATACTATGGGATCCAGTAACCACTTAACACCAGGGGGGCTGTGAGCTCGTCCACCGATCTAAACAATAAAAAAAAGTGGCGACGTCTACATAGAACCGATCCCATAGACACGGGTACGCCTTTACGGAAGAAAATTCCGATATGATGCTTGCAATAACTTCTACTATAAAGGAAAAGCATAGTGTGATTATAAAATGTAATCATACACAGTGATGTCCTTGGACTACTCTGGTGCCGAGCAGCGAGCCTACACAACGGATGTGACAATAAACAAACTAAAAATCACACAGGCTGACAGCCAGGGAGTTCAACTCGTACGGATCTCGGCGCGGGAACGACGCGGTGATGTCCAGGGGCACGTTTGCGAACATCCGCATCGTCAACAAGATGGCGCCGGCCCCCGGACCCAAGACCACCCACCACCCGTCCGGTGACGTCATGGACATCTTCGATGCTGCCGAGAGGTGAGAGCGGTGACCAGCACCAGCCCTCGAGTTACTCCTGATGAACCACAATGATGACCCCACAAAATAATACTTTCAGATACGCGTCAGAGAACGTCCCCCTCATTGCCATCGTCGGGAAGGACTACGGATCCGGGTCCAGCCGGGACTGGGCGGCCAAAGGACCTTACCTCCTGGTACGTTAGGTGCTGTCCCCGCAGCCGCGCACCGCCTGAACCGCTCGTACTATCTCACCTCCAACTCCTCAGGGCATAAAGGCGGTGATAGCGGAGTCGTTCGAGCGGATCCATCGCTCGAACCTGGTCGGGATGGGTCTCCTCCCGCTGCAGTTCCTACCCGGGGAGAGCGCGGCCACGCTCGGGCTGACGGGGGCGGAGCGCTACGACATCATCCTGCCGCCCGCGCTGGCGCCCGGCCAGACCGCGACCGTACAGGTACCGTGACAGATGCCTTAACTTCGCAGGGTCGTGGAGCGGAGGGTGGACAACAGCAGGGAGCAGCTGTATGCTCGAAAAGCTGTCTCCAAAATATTCTGTAGGATTCATATATTTTGGAGAAAGTGGACGAGTTTTGCTGGTGGTAGGACCTCTCGTGAGTCCGTACGGGTATTTCTGCCTTTCACCCTGCCTATTTCTGCCGTGAAGCAGTAATGTGTTTCGGTTTGAAGGGTGGGGCAGCCGTTGTAACTATACTGAGACCTTAGAACCCACAGCTGCCCATGTCTGTGGGCTCCAGTAACCGCATAGAATTTGCGTTATAGGTGTCTATGGACTCCGATAACCACTTGACACCGGGTGGGCCGTGAACTCGTCCACTTATCAAGGCAATAAATAAAAAAGTTCTCCAGTACCGCATCTCCTGAGCGTCGTATTTTCTTCCTGTCCACATCTGACTATTGATGTCCTCGGACTAGTCTATAAGCGGTCGGAGGGTGACGTGTGTCTGTCCGCAGGTGGACAACGGCACCTCGTTCCAGGTGGTCGTACGGTTCGACACGGAAGTCGACCTGACCTACTTCAAGAACGGCGGAATCTTGAACTACATGGTGCGGAAGATGCTCTGACTCCATCCGGCGCAGGACTCCACCGCGACCGAAGCTCAGCGACGACTCCGGACTCCACCAGACCGGTCATGCCGCTTGTAACACGAAGACATGAGCGGATGAAGGGGTTAAGTACCGTTTTTAACACTAATCATACCAACACTTACTGGTTAGGTACCACAGCGGGTAGATAACAGTACCTATACGACAAGTATTACTCAAAATAAGCAAAACAAAATAACAAAAAAAAAGTATGATAACTGTTGATTAATTGGTTAAAAAAAGTCGTGAAGTCAAGTGTGCAAAAGCATGGCATTCAAAATGGGTCATTTGACCCATTATGGTATGTTTAGTGTTAAGATTTGTGGGTTTTTACATTGATAAGTGGCTATAAACCATATTAGACCTTGAAACTCCAAGTTTGAAGGCTACAAAGATACGAAGATAAAGTACAGTAGATTGGGGGGAATACAGACTAGAGTTAGAATAGGGACAAATCAGGGATGTCACAATACATTTGTTGAGTTGTTTGATTTAATTTTGTTGAACCGAAAATGACTTTTATTTATTTAGTGTTTAAGAATATTAAATAGTTTAATGTAATCATCAATATTTTGTAATTCATTAAAGATATTAAAAAGTTAATTAAAGTTAGGTACCTACCTAACAATCAAATAGTGCCAGCCCTATCGAAAAACGCTAATGTCCCCATACGTAACCTGATTCACCCCAAAGCCAAGGTGAATCGGGTGAAACTAGTATTTTTCAGTTTTGTGTATATTTGTAATTAATATAATAACGCATCGTATATAAAAATTTAAGCATCCGGAACCATTTTAATCTCAATTTTATTGGTATTACCCTAAGAAAAACCATTGAAAATTTGTGTTGGATTTGAAAAGGGTCCCGATTTCTCCCAATCTACGGTAACAAAAGTTTGTTATCCGTTTTCTCTGAATCAACAAATTGTATCATATCCCCTTCATCCACTCATGTCTTCGTATAAACGCGCTGGGTCTTTTTTTAAGGGATGTTATGACCTGTTAATTGACCTTTAGGTCATGTCTATTTTAATTTATATTCTTATTTTAATAAAAAATGATAATATGGAGTGAAATGAAATGAAATGAAGAATTTGATACATTAATCAACAGGGATGAAATTAAATAAAATGAGTGAGATGATATGGGATGAAATATAATCTAAGTAAAATGGTGGTCATTTACTGAGATTTTTTCAGTGGACTTTTTGGAGGATCCCTAGAAGTTACGTCCAGCGGCTTTGTTTTATTTTCCCACATTTGTGCACTGTCACAGATATTAAACAGTTAATAAATAACGGTTAATACACATTTAAATCTGAAGAAACACTAAATAGACAAAATAAAACAAATCACACAGCTTCACTCCTCGCGTTCCCGCCAAAAAGTCTTCTCGAAATTAACAAACCGTATCATATCCTCTTCATCCACTCATAAAAGCGCGCCCGCGACTCTTAACACTGTTAACAAAAATAATGTAATACTTCATACGCGTTCCTATGTCGCGTTAGGACTGTGATGGAACCTCAGTCGAAGTAAGGTATAAGTAACAAAGTTAATTGTAAAATTATTATTACGCGCTGGGGTTCGGGATAAATAAAAATTCTACCGAAGTATAAATTAAAACTTTATTAACACTTAGAACATTAAAATTCTTAATTCCATCTTCCGTTTCGCTTCGATTAGAAGCAATTACTTACTGCCTTCGTGTCATCTCTGCAATGCTTTTACAGTCGATACAACATCCCTAGAATTATCGAGAACATTCCTCACAAGTCGACTAGCTTCGATGTGTGTGTGTTCCGCTATCTGAAAATAGATGGCGTTGTACTACTTTTTCGATGTTACTAGTTCCTTTGATATTCGTTTCTGCTATTCGAGGATAGATGGCGCTACTCTTACCGGCGTAACAATATATAATGATATGGAATGTTCTAAAAATGATTGAACTATAATAAAATACTTAATTGCGAACAAAGGGCACTATTTATGAAAAATCCTTTTTAAAAAAAGTATATGAATATATATATATATATTTTAAACTAAAAATGCTTTATATAAAAATTATATAAAAAAGCTTTTTCTTTACATAGATACATAATATGTTATGTACATATACAAATGTATCAGCTCATGTGGGTCTCTTTAAAAAAATCATACAAGATGATTTTGATTTTTTTTTAAAATAATATTTAAATAGTACCTACAACTAACAGTGTTGCTTACTAAATACTAAATTTATTAAAATCTAATTAACTATACTTAAAAATATATATTTTAAAAATACATATTTTTTATATATCATTATTATATTATTATGGAAGTTGTTTTTGAAGTCGTTGTGGCTTAAAGGATAAGACATCCGGTGCGTTCGTATGTAGCGATGCACCGGTGTTCGAGTCCCGCAGGCGGGTACCAATTTTTCTAATGAAATACGTACTTAACAAATGTTCACGATTGACTTCCACGGTGAAGGAATAACATCGTGTAATAAAAATCAAACCCGCAAAATTATAATTTGCGTAATCACTGGTGGTAGGACCTCTTGGGAGTCCACACGGGTAGGTACCACCACCCCGCCTATTTCCGCCGTGAAGCAGTAATGCGTTTCGGTTCGAAGGGTGGGGTAGCCGTTGTAACTATACTGAGATCTTAGAACTTATATCTCGAGGTGGGTGGCGCATTTACGTTGTAGATGTCTATGGGCTCCAGTAACCACTTAACACCAGGTGGGCTGTGAGCTCGTCCATCCATTTAAGCAATAAAAAAAAAAAGTTGTCGATAATATAAATTCAATGATTTTCTAAAATTAAATCTAGTAGCTTAAACGGAAAATGTATATAAAACATAATAGTCTACATTATATTATAAAGGTTTTTAATATCAAAATGTTAAATCGATTAAAATTTACTTTATAAATAATAAAATCGATTGTTTCCTGTTGAAATCGATTCGAACTTTTGTTACACGCATAAGTATGAGGCCGCAATAAACTTAATTAAGCGAGCATATACACAAATTTTTATACAGTTTATAATTCGACGCTTGAAAGGCAAAAGTTACTAAGCGACAATAACTACTTTGTACATAAATGATAGCCAATAACCATATTCGATGCGCAAAAAAATATATTTCTAGCTCTATTAAAATCATTTCAATCCTACAGCTACTAGCTAGACTCTACTACAGCTAGATTCGTTAAAATAAATTTTGTTTTCAGGTATTTCAACTTTAAATTAGTCTACTGTAAAGTTCACGCATTGGCGCTTAGTCACGTTTGCCTTTCAAGCGTCGATATATTCCATTTTATTTTGTTGTAAAAGTTATTTCAACTAACCTTATTTATAAGTCAGAGAAACCACATTATTAACACCATCGTCAGACAGGGGCGAATAGGTTGATCGAGCTAAGAGAAATATTGAGTGCACCAATCACGTTTGTTATCTTAGAACAATTTAGAAATCTTCTCTTGACGTTAGCGAACGAAAACGAATGACAGTTCTTAGGACGAAGGCGCCGCTCTTCAAGAAGGCTGGTTGGTAAGTGTGATGCCGTCCACGCGCCTCCATCGGCTAGGCTCTGTCGTAGCACGAGGTTAGCCGAGTTCCGACGGCGCTGCCATCTCTCGGGAATCGTGCTGCGTTTCCTATAGCTACCAAACTAATGACCGTCTCCGACATATATTTTTCATAAACTAATTTATGATATGCCACAGAGTAATGTAAAGTTAACTGGCCAGTTGATTTTTGTATAACAACGCCATCTGTCGGTCGGGTGTCGGGTAGTTGGCGACATTTACGTTGTAGATGTCCGTGGACTCCGGTTACCACTTAAAACCAGGTGGGCTAAGTAATATCCACCCATCTAAGCAATAAAAAAATGATTCGTAGATGCCGTGGCGATTTCTGAAAAGGAACAAAATGTAATCAGTATGCTTATTTTTTTTTTTTATTTTTTTTTTTTATTGCTTAGATGGGTGGACGAGCTCACAGCCCACCTGGTCTTAAGTGGTTACTGGAGCCCATAGACATCCACAACGTAAATGCGCCACCCACCTTGAGATACAAGTTCTAAGGTCTCAGTATAGTTACAACGGCTACCCGACCCTTCAAACCGAAACGCATTACTGATTCACGGTAGAAATAGGCAGGGCGGTGGTACCCACCCGCGCGGACTCACAAGAGGTCCTACCACCAGTGTGAGTGAGTTAGTGTGAGTTTTTTAACATTAACATTCTCGATAGCGTAAAAGTTAACTCAAATTTATATGCAGTTGGAACAGCGTCTCTAGCGGCTAACATAGGTAAACGTTCCAAGTCTTGTATGGAGTTCGAGTATTCGAGTTAACTTTTACGCTATCGAGAACGTTAAGAAACTCGCACTAAGTACACAGCTGACGCACGAGGTCAACGAACTCGCAGTTTCTTGCGTTACAAAAACGGTTCGCTTCACATTGCTGGCTCAATATTAAAGTGAATTATATCTGAACAAATGTATTTGTTGTCGAATTAAGGGTAGGTTTATTTTCAATAGTAGGGTTAAAGGGTTTTAAACGTATTTAAATACTTCATTCGAGGCCGTCAGCGCAAAAGTGGCCTAACCTACCCTCATAATCATGCTTATTATGTATATTGCAATGTATTTAAAATATAATAAATATTGATACAAAACCGGCCTATCCATAGTTTCACCCATAGATAACAGATGGCTTTGTACACATTATTTTTGCGCCTACCTACTTTCTTACCTACTGAAATTAAAATACAAGAAACCATAAACCTCATTGCTCCATAATGACTTTAGTAAGCTTAGGCCACTTTTGCGATGACGGTCTCATTTATGAATAGGTTGTTGTGAATTTTATGCAGTTTCAAATTTATGAAACTGAATTGCACGTATGTCTGTCTGTTTATAAAAATGTCATTTTATATGTTAGTATTATAAGGGGATGGTTAATAAAAAAATAAATATATATATACATAAATATAATTTTTGGTAATATTTGGTTTTATTTCAATCCCAACACTATGATTATTTTTTCTAATGTAATTTAATCTTTGCTAAAGGCGACATGCCTTCGCTTCCGGCGTTGCTTGTTCGCGAGCAACGGTGACCATTTACGGTTAAGCGGGCCTACCGTTGGCCTATGAACCCAACAAAAAGACTATCGTAGAAAAATTTCGTCAAAACCTTTAGGACTGTATTGTTATGGACCAATACTAAGAATAAATTGAATTAATCCATACATTGAAATTACTATGATTTTTAGGAAATTTACCTTTTTTTTCCCTGCCTATGCTGATAGCCTTGAGAGGCTATTTCAGCTTCACCCTAACGTGTAGGTGAGCTCACGGGGCTCAAACCGGAGTGTTGCTAACACTGGCCCTAGCAAGAGCAGTGCTTCGCAGAATCTACCACCGGATCGGAAACGCGACCCACTGAGAAGATCCGACGAGAAACTCAACGGACTGATATATGGATTAGTCAGTACGGCTACAAAGATTCCCATGCCTGCTCCTAGTCTTAGAGTTGCAGGCGTTTAATAAAAGAGCTAATGGATTGGGTAGATCTGTAAGAACGTGTTCCTACCGAGATGCTATGCTATGCTACGATTTCCAAGTTAGGTAATCGGTAGAACCGACGGTTCAAATTTGTTTCTTTTTCCTACCTTTTTGTTTTTATTGCTTAGATGGGTGGACGAGCTCACAGCCCACTTGGTGTTAAGTGGTTACCGGAGCCCATAGACATCTACAATGTAAATACCGCCACTCACCTAGAGATTGAGTTTTAAGGTCTCAGTATAGTTACAACGGCTACCCCACTGTTCAAACCGAACTGCTTCACGGCAGAAATAAGCAGGGTGGTGGTACCTAACCGTGCGGACTGACAACAGGTCCTACCACCAGTAAAAATACTCTTAGTTTCCATACATAATATTAACATTATTCTGCCGATGCGTGCGAATATTTACAGTAACACCGAGCATCATCCAACACTCACATTGTGTTTATAAATTCACATTAACGATTATAAATTCGAAACATTAATGTTTTTATAAACACTCTTGTGTTTATTCAATAAAATGTTAATACAAGAATCATATTGTATTTTGTAAGAATTGCATTCAGACTTGACATGAAGGGACATTGAAAAGTAAAAGAAATTCCCATAAATCGATGGTCATTTTAAAGAAATTGATAATGTCCTGTACGTTTTCTCACGAGGAATTGGTTCTGTGTTTGCTAAGCAATTACTTCCTGGTTGTGTCCTGGTGTATGACTCCAGAAATCAAGGATATGCTCACGCCGCTTAGTGAGCACGGCGAGGCCTGCGGCTACCAAGTAAGTGTCACACGTGTCCTATTGCAGCCACTCATCGTTCCCTTCGAATGAAGAGTTTACTGGTGGAGTCTGTGGTCAAATTGAGAATAGATTAATATTGTTTATCTTTAATATTATTTCTCTATAGTGTAGTCTTTCGAAATCTGTGATTATAGAGGTACAACAGTCTTTGATAATAGAACCATAATAACGATCAAACTTATAATTTCAATGAATTATAGTCGAACTTCGACTACTGCGGGACCACTGGTCTATATAATTATATCATACAAACACAATATATTTGACAGATGCCTGAATATCGCTTAAGACCATTTTCGAGATGCGTTTCGGTTTGAAGGGCGGGACAGCCGTTGTAACTATACTGAGACCTTAGAACTCATATCTCAAGGTGGATGGCGGTCTTTACGTTGTAGATGTCTATGGGCTCTGGTAACCACTCAACATCAGGGGCTGTGAGCTCGTCCACCTATCTAAGCAATAAAAGAAAAAAGATAAGCTTCTATATATACAAGTTCCGAACAACAACATTCGGACCGTCGGTCTACCGAGCAATAACACCCGCTCAGAGGAAGATCTTTCCCACCATCGTTACACCTAGAAACTTATCAAACACTCTCGTAAACCTTACATATTTCCATAGAAACATTCATCCCCTATTTCCTATTGTTATTTTAGACCCTTGAGGGTAAGAATATTACAAACTTTAAATGTCATATTTATTTATATCAAATCCATAGTCTAAAAACGTATATAAGTATGTACGTCCGTAACACAGGGAATCCTGAATTGGAGTCAGATGCGTGATTTGTTTCCAGCTATTTATCATTATTAACATAAACCATAGACAGCCCAATGAGCTTCTCGCTGGATCTTCTCAGTGGGTCGCGTTTCCGATCCGGTGGTAGATTCTGCGCAGCACTGCTCCTGCTAGAGTTAGTGTTAGCAACACACCCGGTTTGAGCCCCGTGAGCTCACCTACTAGTTAAGGTTACGCTGAAATAGCCTCTCAAGGCTATCAGCATAGGTAGGAGAAAAAATAATAGAAAGATGCCTGTGATAAGTCGTTTGTGGAATTTGTAATAAACGAAAATCATTAATGTAATGTTGAATAAGACGAGGTTAGAGAATAATGTAGCAAGAGAATGCGCAGTGGGTAGCTTTTTTATATCTACTGCCAGTTAAGTCGATGGATTGATTGAAGATTTCTTATCCAAATCCAAATATAATCTGAATTTACCGGCCCTGGTGGTACTCAGAGCTGCCCGGCACCACGCCCGGATATGTTGAACGTCCACATCGTCCCCCACACACACGGAGAGCTGGGATACACCAGGACCTTCCCACAGCACTACACTGGTGGTGAGCATACTTTAGTTTTCTATTACGGTAAAAATGCCGCCACCCACCTTGAGATATGAGTTCTAAGGTCTCAGTATAGTTACAACGGCTGCGGAGACCTTAGAAGTCATGTCTCGAGGTGGGTGGCGGCATTTATGTTAAAGATGTCTATGGACTACGGTAACCACTTAACACCAGGTGGGCCGTGAGCTCGTCCATCCATCTAAGCTATAAAAAAAGGTATGAATGTAAAATTTCAGTACGAGAGGGTACTTAGAAATTTGCTTAATTACATTTGCAGAGTTCATGAAAGGGCAACAACCTTCGTTGATTAATATGAAGCGAATATTGGACTATACGATCAGCGAACTATGGGCGCAAGAGCACAGGAAGTAAGCCTTATGTCTATTCACATAAAGTATATTATTATACTGGAACATTGGAGCGAGTCGCGAGTCGAAATTACTTTTAAGCAATAGCTCAAAGCTATACAATAGTATGATACATATATATACAAAAGTATAGCTTTGAGCGCGGGCTTTGAGCGCGGCGACCGAATCAAGAAATTCCGTAACGAAAAAAATCTAACACCCCCACTCCGTCTACCATGTAGCTCGCGTTCAACACATTCACACGTTGCGCTTGTGTAGTGTTTGTGAATAAGCGCGCGACTTGACGTCGCACTGCATGTGAATCATGAAAAGTCTGCCCATCTCTCTCTCGCGCGGTCTAGTTTATTAGTGTGAAGGGGATAGTTAATGTTTTGCTTTTGTTAATGTTTATAAATATAGCGTGGTCTTATTTTATTATTGTTTTAATATTAAATTATTATTGTTTAATTATAATTGCCTAAATTGATAAAAAATGCTATGCAATAGCTTTACCGCGGTAGTCTCCAAGTGCCACACGTGTTTTTTTTTACGATTCAGTCTCATATTTGTTATTGCCAATTGAGCGGTATATTGAGCGGTAGTTACAGAAGAGCACACAAGATGTGTGACAACCATTTTACTGAGATTATATTTCATCCCATACATCTCATTTCATTTCATTTAATTTCATCCCAGTTGATTAATGTCTCAAATTAATCATCTTCATTTCATTTCATATCATTTCACTTCATATTATCATTTTTCATAAAAATAAGAATATAAATGAAAATAAGACATGACCTGAAGGTCTTAGTTGCCAGGTCATAAAGTCTCTTAAAAAAAAAAAGATGTATGACAGGACATTTTGGCGGGAACGCGAGGAGTGAAGTTGTGTGATTTATTTTATTTTGTCTATCATAATGTAATCAGGATTGTCTTTACAGGTTCACGTTTTCTGACACTCCTTACTTGTTCCACTGGTGGGCGAACAGAGATGCAACGGGTGAGAATAGCGGAGGACGTGTGTGCTCGATCCTTCCATAGACACATATTGAGGAATGAAAAGCTGTTTGATTTGAGCGACATTTTCGCAACTTTACAGGAGAGCCATTTAAAGTTTAAAATTTCGAACCGAAATGCATCACTGCTTCACGTAGGAAATAGGCAGGATAGTGGTACCTACCCGTGCGGACTCACAAGAGGACTCACCTACCACCAGTAATAGTAATAGTCCGACATCAGGTCTGGTTGGCTCTGACTTGTGCACCGAGGATTCGATTCCAGCATTAGGCAAACATGGGCTATGAGATATCTATAGGTCGATGAGAGCCTCCGTCTTTTCTGAAGTCTGATAAAAAATTTAAAATAAAACATAGCTTGACAAACAATCAAGAAGATGGTACTTAACCTTTTCTGTTTGCTGATAAATATCGAAATGCTATTTACAGAAGAGTCATTTAAAGTTCAAAATTTGGAAGAAATATCTTAAACAAAAAACGCTTGCTTGGCTATTTGAATGGAGTAAACTCAATTGAAGTTCAATTAAAAACATCGAACTATTGATGCTGATACCGAATAAAACGGACATTTAATTACAAACATAAATGTCGCGTGTTAAGCGAAATGTCGCTTTAACCAAATATCCTTTCACCCCTCAATGTATTGTTGAAGCGTGCGTGTTCTTTGTAGACTCCGAAAGGGCTGAACCTATTTTTATGGAATCTTCTGCTTTTTTTTCCTACCTAAGCTGATAGTCTTGAGAAGCTATATCAGCGTCACCTTAACTAGTAGGTGAGCTCACAGGGCTCAAACCTGATGACGTTGCTAACACGAACCCTAGCAAGAGCCGTGCTTCGCAGTATCTATCACCGGATCTGAAACGCGACTCATTGTCACCGATTTATATATTCGAGAAACAAACTGTACAACAGATCAGGCAAAGATAGAAAAGTAAAGACCAAACAAGTTCCCACAATTAATGCAACAGATAATGCGAATAGCAAACGAGAATATCTGAAACGAATGACTTAAAATGGACAAAAAAGTCACAATACACAAAAGTGTGTCAAGAGCCAAGCCGCTGCCTATCGTTAAGTACTCTCCACAAGCCTCGTTTGAAGAAGGACATGTCATAGCGCTCGGGAAACATCGTGGAGGGGAGCTCATTCCAAAGTTGGATGGTACGTGGCAAAAAAGATCTCTGGAAACGCACTGTGGATGAACGCAGTGGCTCCTGGTAGAATTGATGAACTGTTTTGTATTGGAGGGTCGGTGTGTTAAGGTTCAATCTTGGATTTTTTTAAAATCATTCTGAAAATTTCGAATGCTTCACAGTTATCTTGGTCACGGACCACAGAGACTTCTCATCCTAGACCTCACATCCTAAGGGGTCAGTCTGTAATACCCTTGGATGTTTGAATGGGTTTTTTTATTGCCCCTATAGACAGACGAGAATACGGCCCACCTGAAGATCTGTGATTACAGTCGCCCATGGACTTCAGCAATGCCAGGGGCGGAGCCAAGCCGCTGCTTACCGTTAAGTACTCTACACGAGTCTCGTTTGAAGTGTAAATTGTTAATGACAACATGTCTCCGTAGTCCGCAGGATGGTGTACACGCTGCTACGTCAAGGTAGACTCTTCATCGTGGGCGGGGCATGGGGGATGGTGGACGAGGCCACCACCAACTACCACGCCGTGATCGATCAGTTCACGTACTCGCTAAGGTATCCATCGAGTCATTCGTACCAGTCCCAAGCTTTACTGGTGGTAGGACGTCTTGTGAGTCCGCCCGCGTAGGTACCACCGCCCTGCCTTTTTCTGCCGTGAAGCAGTAATGCGTTTCGGTTTGAAGGGTGGGGCAGTCGTTGTAACTATACTGAGACCTTAGAACTCGCATTTCAAGGATGGTAGCATTTACGTTGTAGATGTCTATGGGGTCCTGTAATCATTTAACACCAGATGGGTTGGGAGCCGTCCAAAAACCAAATCAATAAAAAAGTCCTCGTCTAGTTAGACATTGAAATTCGACAGTCAACTGTTCGAAGGGTGACAAACTAATGGTGATGTCTCAAGGTCTATGGGCTCCGGTAACCACTTCACACCAGGTGTACCCTGAGCTCGTCCACTCATTAAAGCAAAAAAAATGTGGCAAAAAAGATGGCGGTACACCCATCGCAGTAAAATGGTATGGTCCAGTGGTATATTCAAGATCATAGTCCAATACTACCCTCATTTTAAAAGACAGATTGCCAAACCAGTAGAGAATATTGTTGGAAAAACCTACAACGCCATCTCTTATTCGAGCGTCAAACTAGTATAAATAAATTATTAAAGCGCCATCTGCAATCGCTTACAGGAAACTCAACGCTACGTTCCTAGAGTGCGGGCGTCCACTGATGGCCTGGCAGGCAGATGTCTATGGGCACTCCCGCGAGATCGCCTCGCTGCTGGCCCAGATGGGCTTCGATGGGCTGTTCATAAACCCGATCAGCTTCGACGATGAGCTGGACAGAATGAGGAGGAAGTCCATGGAGTTCTTGTGGAGGGGAAGCGATGATTTAGGTAAGGCCAATACGCTTAGTGCGAGTTTTTTAACGTTTTCGATAGCGTAAAAGTTAACTCGAATTTATATGGAATCCGAGGCGGATTATTTAAGCCGCCACTGTATGGAGTTGAACGTTTGCCGCTAGAGGCGCTGGTAATTCAAAGGAACAATGTCCAGGCGCGGAGACTGATATCTACACCCACAAGCTGTTCGACGGGTACTGGTCTCCGCCAGGGTTCTGCTTCGGGAGCTACTGCGACGACCCCCTCCTCATCACTTCGGACTCGGTCTTCAGGAACATCGACGAGCGGGTTCGATGCTTGACTAATATTTTCTTGAAGTGGAACTTCTGTAGGCGCGTTGTGAATAAAATTTAATTAGCTACAGATTCGTTACGGTTAGTGAGAAAAGATACAATTTAGGACGAGTGAGAGTGAGAGAATAGACAGAGCGTCTCGCGAACCACTCGACCGCGGAGAGAGGGAGAAAGCGAGCTAGGTCATTTCGTTTATACACAGCATTCCCTATTACAAGAGAAATTTGATTTAAGGATGAAAAATGAAGAGAACCACACTACTACACACCGCAAAAGAAATTTCACTTCTTTCACGTACGCCATTTTATTTACTCATAAAAAAATGGATTATTTTTTTATATACACTACCATCAATTAAAAACATCGAACTGTTGATGCTGATACGAAATCAAACAGACCTTTTATTAAAGGATAAATGTCGCTTGTTAAGCGAAATGTCGCTTAAACTAAATAGCTTTTCACCGCTCGATATGTTAGAGTTGTTAGACAGAGACCTCAATATATTTTACGGTAACGTCACCGGTTAAATTCTGTCTCAAAAGTCGTTCTCCGAGAAAGAGATTGAGAACTATCTCTAGATTTTCTCTCAGTCCCCCCTAAAACCATCAGAAGCTTACACATCACAGATTTGTGTTCCGCAATTCTTCGCAGTTTCTGTGATGTAGTGTCGATTTATTCGCAGGTCGACCTGTTCATAAAGTCGATCCTCCACCGCCAAGCTCCCTACTACTCCACCAGGAATGTGATGGTGATGATGGGTCAGAGATTCGGCTACTATGACGCCTCTATATGGTTCGCCAACGTGGATAAATTGATCAAGTAAGTATTTGGGAGGTTTCGTCATGGTCTACCTGCGCGGGTAGGTGCGGTCTTACCTATTTCTCTATTTCAGTAGGTCACTGTCTGGCCTATTCAAGTAGGTCATTGGCTTGCCTAATTCAGTAAGTCAATGTCTGGCCTATTTCTGAAGGTCACTGTCTTGTCTATTTCTGTAAGCCACTGTCTTGTCTATTTCTGCTCGAAGCAGTCGGACGTTATGGCTCGAAAAGTGAGACTATTACATAACCTAATTGAGACTCCGACGTATCCAAAAGCCCCGGTAATATAAAACATAATAAACACGTTTCGTATTAAATGCATAAATATTTTTGCGAACACGTAATGTATAGTGAAGATTCATACAAGGTCACCGACCGCATGTTGATTGAGAACGCATTACATTACGCGTTTTTCTGAAATCGCGTTAAACAAATAATGTTTATTTCATTGTTACTGTGAACCGCTAAAGCGAGGTAGTATCTAAATTTTTTTATCAAAAAACATGCTCACGTGCTCTTAGAGTCAGGGCAGAATCTCCTTTGCCTCATGTCCAGCCTGACGTACCTTTAAAATGGAGTTTTCTTTACAGCGAAGTGAACAAAAAGAGTTATGAGACCGGAGCCAATATCAATCTGTATTATTCAACGCCGGCGTGCTACCTGAAAGCGGTCTATGACTCCAAGTAATGAAGTGTTTATACAGCTTTGTCGGTTACTTACAAGGGCTCACAGGGGCTCACAGCACAGTGGGGGCAGCAGTTCCCCGCTCCGATTTGTAGGGACCCGGAAGGGGGGGCGTGTCGTAGGTTACCATTGGAATTTAGAAGCTCACGTCCGAGGTACCTCTTTGAGCTGTGTTGAAAGTTTTAGTGCTTTACGAGGTTGGTAGCTGCGGGAAGTTCCATAGTCATTGGAACCGCATGTTCCAGCTTCAGTTTTATGTTACATTGTTATATCTTTTATTTAGAAAATATTTGGGAGAAACGTAAATTGCTAAGAACAATGATTATCGTTTGAAATAGAAGACGAATGACACTTTTGTCTTGGTCTAATTATAAGCAGGTAACTTACTAGCTTTATGAATATCGTATAATTGACCGATTTGGGGGCGCAGCAGTTTTCGGCTTTGACTGTTTGGCTGAGAACCGTGGGTTCGATTCCCTAGCAAAACATTCCTTTGGCGAACGTCTGAGGTTTAATACCTACATACGTACATATATGTATATTAATATTTAAACCGATATACTTATACTCACGATCGAAGATGGACTACACTGTAGCTATTATTTCTTGTCTTGCAGCCCGACTTTGGACACGAAGCAGGATGACTTCTTCCCTATGGCCTACGACAAATTCTCTCACGCTACCGGCCTGTATACCTCGCGACCCACCATAAAGTACATGGCGAGAGAGGGACATGTATACCTGCAGGTTATACACATACCGTACATTTGTTTAGGTGTGCCTGCAACTGATGAGTCAATTCAAATTGTGTAAATGCGTCATCGTGGCCTAAAGGATAAGACGCTTAGTACGTTTGTATCGACGATACGACTTTTTCGGCCAATTTTTTCTAATGAAATACGTACTTAACAAATGATCACGATTGACTTCCACAGTGAAGGAATAACGTCGGGTAATAAAAATCAAAAACCTGAAAAATTTTAATATGCGTAAGTAATTACTGGTGGTAGGACATCTTGTTCTCCCGGATAGGTACCACCATTGTCCTTGGACTTCATATCTCAAAGTGGATGAGCTCTTGTAACCACTAAGTGAGATCAGGCTGTGCCATTGCAACTGAAGCCTGTAGATACCAACTCCATTCTATTTGCAGATGGCCAAGCAGCTTCAGGTCCTGGCCAGACTGTGGAACAACGACCAGCTCTTTGAAGAGTTTCAGTGGGTCATGGGTAATGCTTATTAAACACATAACATATTACGTCAGACATTCGGGGAATAATAAAAAAATAGACTTTATTTCAATGATTATTTAAATGGACACATTTCCGCACGAATATAATTTGAGCATGTGTCTACCCAATGTTGAGTGTTGGTTTCTTCATTTGCACTCCATTCTTTTCGGTCTCTTGCGTTTCACAGTCTATAGTCTCTACCAATTTTGGTATAAGGTCTAATTGTCTAAAGGTCTAAAATCTTTTTTACCGGTGGTGACCTCTTGTGAGTCCGCGCGGGTAGGTCCCACCGCCCTGCCTATTTCTGCCGTGAAGTAGTAATGCGTTTCGGTTTGAAGGTTGGGCAGCCGTTGTAGTTATACTGAGACCTTAGAACTCATATCTCAAGGTGGGTGGCGCATTTACGTTGTAGATGTATATAGGCACCTGCAACCACTTAACACCGGGTGGGCTGTGAGCTCGTCGACCCATCTAAGCAATATCTTGTGGTAAGCTACTCTGTAATATAGCAGAGGTTACTACTGTCAGGGGACCGCACATTATAATCGATTCAATGCCTATTTCTGCTGTGAAGGCACGCATTCCTAACCTTCAGCACTATAAAGGGGCTCTGCTGAAGCCCTCCGTTTTACCTCCATACCACCTCCACCTCCTGCCATGGGACCAGAGTTCACTCACACTATCCGACATCGTTTACCAGAGATCACTTTTGCCACGTACCATTCGGTTCTGGGATGAGCTGTCACGGCATTCCCCGAGCGCTATGGATATGTTCTAGAAACGCCGATGCGTAGAGTCGTCAAGGGTATAGATGTGCCCTTGGCATTGCTGCCATCCATGAGCATTGAAAACTAGTAACTACTAGGCGGGCCGCACGTCAGCCTACAAAGGTAGCATCAAAGTTCCTCCGTAGACCCATAAAATTCGATCCCTGTGATATGTTAGGACTAATCAGGACTTACTGTTAGAAACTTTAGATCATTGTGTAGCTAGACGACATCATTGTCATTACAGGAGCCTTTCAAGACCACAACATCATCACGGGAGCCATGCACGACTACGTAAAGGAATATTACACGGACAGAATGTATTCCGCCGTGCAGAGGTCAACGTTACTCCTGAAGCAGGCGTTCAAGTGAGCTTTCTTGGTTCTAACGCGAGCTTAGCTATCGCAATGCACGTGCCAGGCTAAAAGTCAATTGCGAAAGTCGTTAGCGGTCGTCTATGATGGGAAAGTCGACATTTAGTGGTGGCCGTATAGCTATTGGCTTATCTTCGGCCAACCCGCGGCCAAGTCCACCTAATTGGCCACAAATGACGTCACACGTTTACCCCGTCATTTTTTAAAACAAGAGCCGAGCTTAACAAGCCTGATTGCCTCGGCGGTGCAGTAGTTAGAAGTCCAGACTGATGCGCTGTGGATCGCGGGTTCGATTCCCGCATCAGGCAAACATTGTGATTAACAGGTTTGTTTGCTCTTCATCTGGTTATTTATTATCTACATATATATTTTACTGGTGGTAGGATCTCTTGTGAGTACGCGCGGGTAGGTACCACCACCCTATCTATTTCTGCCGTGAAGCAGTAATGCGTTTCGGTTTGAAGGGCGGGGCAGCCGTTGTAACTATACTGAGACCTTAGAACTCATATCTTAAGATGGGTGGCGCATTTACGTTGTAGATGTCTATGGGCTTCAGTAACCGCTTAACACCAGGTGGGTTGTGTGCTCGTCCGCCCATCTAAGCAAAAAAATAATAATTAAAAGATGGTCAGTCTTTTTTTTTAAAGGGATTTTATGACCTGGTAACTGAGACCTTTAAGTCATATCTTTTTTTAATTGATATTCATATTTTTATAAAAAAAACGATATTATGGAGTGAAATGAAATGAAGATGATTAATTTGAGAAATTAATCAACTGGGATTAAATTAAATGAAATGAAATGAGATGAAATATAATCTCAGTAAAATGATGGTCATTTACTAAGATTTGTTCAGTGGACTTTTTGGAGGATCCCGAGAAGTTACGTCCAGCGGCTTTGTTTCATTTTCCCACATTTGTGCACTTTCACAGATATTAAACAGTTAATAAACCACCGTTATTACACATTTAAACCTGAAGAAACACGAAATAGACAAAATAAAACAAATCACACAACTTCACTCCTCGCGTTCCCGCCAAAAAGTCCGATGGTCAGTCTCTGGTACTAATAACACAGAGAATCCTAATTTAGAGCCCGATGTCTGCGCGTTATTAAGGTTATTACTATTAAATAAAACCTGATTGATTTCCTTCCAGCAAATTGCGTAGGAGCTCACAATCGAACATTTACTACCGGTGCTCTTTCAACGAGTCGAGCTGCGCCAACACGGAGTCACCGCAGTTTTTCGTGAGTATGAATTCTGAGATCCTAAAGCTAAGTTCACGCTTCAATATCACACAGCGCCACTACCATAGTATAATCAGCGAGAAGTCAGTATTGTAGAGTACCCCCAAATTAGTCGGGACCTTCTTGGGAACAGATCGGACTAACAGAAGTTCGAGTTAAGAAGATGGCAGGACTCTTATAGAGAAAAACGTTTGCCAGTAGGGTATTCGGATAACGCTACCCATACTGGTCATCGTTCTGGTCAAACCCGTCGCTTACGACGCTGGGCTCGGCGAGTAAATTAACCCTCACACACAGCCCACTGAGTTTCTCGCCGGATCTTCTCAGTGGGTCGCGTTTCCGATCCGGTGGTAGATTCTGCGAAGCACGGCTGTTGCTAGGGCCAGTGTTAGCAACGTCCTCAGGTTTGAGCCCCGTGAGCTCAGCCACCAGCTCGGTGAATCTAAAATAACCTCTCGAGGTTATTAGAACAGGTAGGAAATAAATAAAGTTACCAGTATCAGTCTCAATAATTCGTAATCTTAGTACACAACACGTATGCTTTAAAGGAATGGTGAGAGAATATTCCTTATCTCTGTGTTTGATGCGAGTTTTTTTTTTGTATGAAGTTGAAACTTTAGTCCTTTAGTTTGCCGCTAGGGGCGCTGTTCCAAGTTGAAGTTGGAAAGTTTGAGTTAACTTTTACGCGATCGAAAACGTTACAAAATTCGCATTAAACAAAGCTTAGTGTTAGCACGATAATGCTTTATCCATATTGTTTATTTATTGTGTAATAGGCGACATATTTACAACTTCACAGGAGATTCAGTTAAAGTTTAATATTTCTAAAAACTATCATGACAAAAGAAACTTCTTCAATTATTTGAATTAAAGATCAAGAAGTCCTACTACCAGTACTAAGTCTTATCCTTAAGGCCACGACGACTTAAACAGGTTCAACAGGCGGTACTTCTCTTGCTTCTAGATCGTGATATACAATCCGCTGGCGTGGCCGGTGTCCGTTCCCGCGCGACTCCCCGTCGGGAACCACGTGTACCAAGTGTACGGACCAAAACGTCAGTATCAGGAGGAGACCCTTATAAATTACTAGCTGTACCCGCCTGCTTCGCTGGGCATTTTTTTTTTTTTTTTTTTTGTTGCTTAGATGGGTGGACGAGCTCACAGCCCACCTGGTGTTAAGTGGTTACTGGAGCCCATAGACATCCACAACGTAAATGCGCCACCCACCTTGAGATACAGTTCTAAGGTCTCAAGTATAGTAACGACGGCTGCCCCACCCTTCAAACCGAAACGCATTACTGCTTCACGGCAGAAATAGGCAGGGTGGTGGTACCCACCCGCGTGGACTCACAAGAGGTCCTACCACCAGTAATTACGCAAATTATAATTTTGCGGGTTTCATTTTTATTACACGATGTTATTCCTTCACCGTGGAAGTCAATCGTNTAATTACGCAAATTATAATTTTGCGGGTTTCATTTTTATTACACGATGTTATTCCTTCACCGTGGAAGTCAATCGTGAACATTTGTTGAGTACGTATTTCATTTGAAAAATTGGTACCCGCCTGCGGGATTCGAACACCGGTGCATCGCTTCAACACGAATGCACCGGACGTCTTATCCGTTAGGCCACGACGACTACAGAGACGACGAGAAATAATGTTAAAATTAACATTATTTCTCACCCCCCCCCCCCCAAAGATTCTCATCATTAACGCCCCCGCAACTGGTGTAGGGGGTCCAACACTCATATAAATATTAGCCTATCCATTAAGTATATGTATTTTCTACATGGGTACCAAGTTTCAAGTCAATCGGGTGCACGGTTCAGTAGTTATAACGGTACATCCGTAAAAATCACTGTAGATTTATATATTAGTATAGATATTGCCATTCTGATCTACTGGTGGGTGCTTGCGTGTAGCGACCATAGGGTTCTTGGTAGGGGCGCGCCCTCAGCCGCAGCTACCGATTCTCCCCTGACTGAGCCATCGAAACTGCTTAGATTGGCGAGACTAACGTCATCTACTCTTTTTTTTGGTTAGTTTGGTGGAGCTCACAGCCCACCTGGTCACTGGAGCCTATAGACATCTACAACAAAAATGCCGTCAACCACCTTGAGATATGGATTCTAAGGTCTCAGTATAGTTTCGTTAGATCTTACGTTAGAACGGACGACTTGGAGACGGTGGAAGGGGCCTTCGAAGATTCAGTAGCACACATGCGAAGCTAAATAAAAACGAGTCATAAACATCAGGCTACATTAATTA
The DNA here is from genome assembly GCF_003987935.1 of Bombyx mandarina. The sequence continues at coordinate 2,006,683 of NW_021011523.1, forward strand.
GGAAATATATTCTCTATCCACAATGCTTACAGTTGAGAAGATTAACTCTTCTATCGTGAGGATCCCGGGCGCCATCTTGGCCATCCCGGAGCGAGCCGCCACAGCCGACCACGAGCTGGTCTTCATGGCCGAGAACGTCCCACCACTGGGATTCAGGTGCGAAAATACTTATTTAAAAATGAAAAAAAAAGTGTTCGTCTCAGAACGCGCGATAGAAGTGACAACTTAAACTAAGAGAGAGAGAGAGAGAGAGAGAATACACTTTATTGCACACCAAAACACAATTTCTTATCGCCAAAAGCGATCTCTTCCAGACAACCGTTTACATTAGAGAAATTCTGTAAAATATAAAAATATAGCAGGTATGTTATGGTTTACTATTGACAATACATTAATAATAATATAGAAAATGGATATATATCGAAAACTAATCTAAATTGACTATTTAATATTGAAATTGTTTAACTTGCAACAAAACTTAACTTATTACTTAAATTTATTGTGTATTAATATTATTATTTATTTATTAAGTTGCACCAACAAAGTGATCATCAATACAAAACATTAACAAATTGACAAAAGTTCATGGCAGATGTCACCTCAATTATAGGTGCAATCGACAGTGCATTAACATCAAAAATAAAATAAAATATACAGCTAAGATTTGATTACAGTTCATTCATTGCTTAATATGTTAATGTAAGGAAAATTGTAACATAAATTGAAAAAGATATATGAATAGTTAGGAGTCACATACCTTCTCACTACCGTTACCGTGTGCGTGAGAGAAAGGGACGCCAGACAGAATGGCGCCGTAACGCGTCACGTAACGAAGCGGTTTACCCTCCCATCAAAATCGTTTTACCTAGAATAAACTGTTATTGTAACAACTGTGTTACACTCTATTACAATTACGAAGTCTCATTTGACAGATATTATTATTAAGTTATTGTGTGTGTGTGTGTGTGTGTGTGTGTGTGTGCGTGTGTGTGTTTTTTTTTTCATACCTAAGCTAATGGTCTAGAGAGACCATATCAGCGTAATCTTAAATAGTAGGTGAGCTCACGGGACTCAAACCTGACGATGAGCCCCGTGAGCTCACCTACTGGTTAAGGTTACGCTAAAATAGCCACTTAAGGCTATCAGTTTAGGTAGGAAAAAAAAACCTACCTGATGGCGAGTGATTACTGTCGTCCATAGACGTCAGCAACGCTGTTATTTTTTTATTCCTTAAATGGTTCGACGAGCTCATAACCGTACTGTTGATAGGCGGCCACAGAAGCCCATGGGCATCAACAGCGTAAATATCGCCGTTCACCTTGAGAAACGAGTTTCACGGCTCAGTTCTAAAGGACTGACTTGCCTTTTAAGTCGAAACGTATTACTGCTTCACGGCAGAAATAAGCAGGGTGGTGGTACCTACTCGTGCGGACTCACAATACTTCCTACCACCAGTAATTACGCAAATTATAATTTTGCGAGTTTGTTTTTTTATTACACGTTGTTATTCCTTCACCGTGTAAGTCAATCGTGAACATTTGTTGAGTACGTATTTCATTAGAAAAATTGGTACCCGCCAGCGGGATTCGAACACCGTTGCATCGCTAGATACGAATGCACCAGACGTCTTATCCTTTAGGCCACGACGACTTCAAAAATTAATTGCTTGATTGGCGAATAGTGAAAACCCAAGCTTTTATCTATACATATAAATAAAATTAGAGTGTCTGTTTGTAATATTAAAATAACCGCTTATTACTACATGCATATGAATATATATACGGTACATACACCAAAATAACATTTTTTACAATTTTTGTCTGTCTGTCTATCTGTCTGTTTATTCCGGCTAATCTCTGGAACGGCGGGGCCGATTTTGATGCGACTTTCGCTAATAGCTAGCTGATAATATAAGGAGTAACTTAGGCTAATTTTTTTAGACTAGCTTCGCCCCGCGGCGTCACCCGCAGTTATTGTCGTACCGCGCGCAACATGACGGGACTCGCCTATCAATAATAAAATTTAATGTTTCCGAAGCGAAGCGAGGGCGGGTCCCTAGTTGTATATAAAAATGACTTACAGCACTAAAATCGTTTGATGTCTCACAGATCTTACTACATCGAGAGGTCGCGGACGAGAGACGTCAGATCGACGATCATAAAAAAAATCAAAAACAAAAACAAAAAGTATCTAATCAGACAAGTCAACCCCAAAATGGCGGACGAGAATCTAATGAATGACGATGATTATTATTATGACGATGTTACTAGCACAGCTAGAACTGCAAACAGAATTGTTTACGGCGATTTCGGACGCCATAAAAATTATACAGACGGATACGTTATAACTCCGAGACCTAGAAATAAATCGTATGAATCCACCACCGGTCCAAAAATTATAGATGAAACAACAGAGATTAAAATTACGACCATAGACGACACTGACGAAGTGATACAGAGTAATTTTAGCGCAGAGACCACAGCACAGCCATCGACAGACGCAGTTCCAGAATCTGATCAAGAACCCTCTGCAGTTGAGAAGGATTCTGATATCAGCACTGATCCGAGAAGATCCGATATAGATAATAATGGATATGTCGTTTCGAAGGATATGTTTATTTCTAATAAGGTAAGTTTTTATCTTTAAAGCCTTTTTTTATTGCTTAGATGGGACGAGCTCACAGCCAACCTAGTGTTAAATGTTTGCCGGAACCCATAGGCAACCACGACGTGAATGCGGCACCCACCTTGAGCACCCACGCACGACCCCAAATTAACTAATTAAATACCAAATTAACTAAACACCCCATATCCCGCACGACCCCAAAATTAACCAATTAAATACCAAATTAACTAAACACTCCATGTCCCGCACGACCCCAAATTAACCAAATAAATACCAAATTAACTAAACGACCCTTATTTTCCAGTACATCCGTATCAATCTGGACTCCACGCGAAAAATAACAAACCTGACTCTGTCGAACAACGTGTCTCTAGCTTTGGACGTCCAGTTTTACTACTACGCGTCCGACAAACCGACGGATACTGGCCGGGCGGACAAAAAGAATCCGGGCGTCTACCTCTTCCGGCCGGTCGATTCAAATCCCATACCGATCTTGGATTTCATCGAGACAATTGTCTACAAAACTCGTGTAGTAGAAGAGATACACTGCGCTTATTCAGATTACGTCTCGTTCGTGGCGAGATTGTACACAGACTTGCCTTATATTGAGGTGGATTGGGTCGTGGGGCCAGTGCCGGTGGAAGACGGGTGGGGCAAGGATGTGTTCTTGAGGTACACGACGGATCTGGGTAACGACGGCGCGTTCTACACAGACGCAAATGGCCGGCAGACTTTGAAGAGGCTCAGGAATCTAAGGGCCACGTACGAGCCCGTCAATATGGACGCGATACCCGGTATTGTTTTTTTATTGCTTAGATGTACGGACGAGCTCACAGCAGACTTTTTTGAAGTCGTCGTGGCCTAAAGGATAAGACGTCCGGTGCATTCGTATATAGCGATGCACCGGTGTTCGAATCCCGCAGGCGGGTACCAATTTTTCTAATGAAATACGTACTTAAAAATTGTTCACGATTGACTTCCACGGGGAAGGAATAACATCGTGTAATAAAAATCAAACCCGCAAAATTATAATTTGCGTAATTACTGGTGGTAGGACCTATTGTGAGTCCGCACGGGTAGGTACCACCGCCTCGCTTATTTCTGCCGTGAATGCGTTTCGGTTTGAAGGGTGGGGTAGCCGTTGTAACTATACTGAGACCTTAGAACGTATATCTCAAGGTGGGTGGCGCATTTACGTTGTAGATGTCTATGGGTTCCAGTAACCACTTAACACCAGGTGGGCTGTGAGATCGTCCACACATCTAGGCAATAAAAAAAAAATTAAAAAAAAGACTTGGTGTTAAGTCCGGAGCCTATAGACATCTACAACGTAAATACCGTCACCCACCTTCAGATATGAGTTCTAAGGTCTCAGTATAGTTCCAATGGCGGTACCGTTCAAGCCGAAACGCATTACTGCTTCACGGCAGAAATAGGCAGGGTGGTGGTGCCTACCCGTGCGGACTCACAAGACGTCCTACCACCAATAAACTAATAGTAAACTAGTAGTAACCAGTAATATGTTTATTGTATTAATAGAAAAGCTCGAAGCTCGTTTCACTACCACCCACCCTCCACTTAGACCCACCTACCCTCACGGACAAGCCATCCCAATACCATACAACCCTCGTTTTATCTTTCCAGGCAACCTCTACCCGGTAACGTCGAAAATATACATAGAGGACGAGCAAAAGAACCTTAGATTCTCGATCTTCAACGACAGAGCCCAAGGGGGGACGTCGCTGACGGATGGAGAACTGGACCTTATGATCATAAGACGGATTCTGACTGACGAAACGGGAACGGAGATGAATCTGAACGAAACTGAATATGACAGAGGCCTGATTGTCAGAGGGAAGCATATACTATACGCGACGAAGATGAATCACAAACCAAACATGATTTACGAGAAGAGATTGGCGAAGGAGATCAGCTTGGAGCCGAAGGTCCTAGTTTCTGAGTACGGTGGCTACGGGCCCTACCTGAAATCGAAGTGGCTGGGGGAGACCAATGAATTTAGTGCGTTAAAGAAAAAACTGCCCTTAGGCATACATTTGCTGTCGATTGAGCAGTGGAACGAAGCCACGGTTCTGATAAGACTGGAGAATTATCTGGAAAAATCCGACGCAATCCGAAGCGGAATCAAAAGGGTCTATTTGAGAGACGTTTTCGTCAATTTGAAGATTAGAAGCATAGCGGAATGCGCGCTTGGAGGTAACGTGTGGCTCAAGGACTGGTCTCCGTTGAGGTGGAACAAGAAAACCGAATTCTTGAGGAGTTTCAACGAATACTACGGCCGTTCGAACACCAGTACTGTATATGCTGATGAGCCGAGAATGCTTAGCGAGGGTAGTCTGGAGAAAGGCCTGACGTTGAGGCCGCAGCAAATCAGGACCTTCGTGGTCTGGTTCGATTACGTCGACCTTAAGCTGGGTAATGTGTTGTGAATGCATTAACCCTTCGACTGGCGTGTAGGTCACCGGTGCCCTACGCGGCGCACTGAAGTAATTATGTCGGTTTCTATCACCGAAGCTCTGGGATTGCCTAACTTTTGCCTTATTTTGTTTCTTAATAAACAGTTTAGTCTTCTAAGCCTCTTAGAAATAGATTTGCTCTTATTGTGGTTCAGATTCGTCTCTCCCAGGGTAGAGCGGGAAGAGGTCGACCGAAGAAGACATGGATGGAGTGTGTGAATGACGATATGAGAGAGAGAGGAGTGAGTGTCGAGATGACGGCTGATAGAAGAGAATGGAATAGAACAATTCGCTGTGCCGACCCCACCTAGTGGAATGTGTGACGCGATTAATGTTATCTAATAGCTTATAGTTTAATCAGCCTTAGACGTTCTTGAGGTTTGAAGTATAAGGATTAATTGTAAAGACGGCTGCCCCATCCTTCAAGTCGGAAATCATTACTGCTTTGTGGTGGAAGCAGACAGCGCGGTGGTACCCACCCGTGCTCTCAAGACACCTTAGCACCGTAATTACTTGTCAGGACGTAATTAATAATTATTTTCGTTAATACCATTGTCACGATCAAAAATAAAACATTTTATTTGTAACAAAAAGAAACTTTATTTCCAAACCTTTAACGACCACAATCCTTTAAATAACCCAAAAATTTCCCCCACACGTGCCCCTACACTTTACAGCAAGTTTTACCGTTGCCACTCCCACCATCCCCTGCTCCACATCGCCCCCCTTTGTTATTACTTCCTTTCGTGGTTTTGTCTGCCTTGCCACAGCAGCCCCCCTCGCTGGGGGCGTGGTCCCCCTGACCTCTCCTCCCGCTGCCCGCCAACGGTTTATCTCGTTCATCCCACACCACTACCCCGTCGCAGGCGCATATCCGCTTCGGATTCTGAAATATTCCCGCCGACCTGGCTATGATGCCACACGCTAATCTGTTTGGAAACGAAACACTTTACGAGTGTACAAGCTAACAGCCCAAGGCAAGCGGTTACCGAAGACCGGTGATTGCGCCAATTAATATCATTTTTATATTCTACAACGTGGAATTCGTTCGAGAATATTTGAAGTACGTTTTTTTATTGCTTAGATGGATGGACGAGCTCACAGGCCACCTGGTGTTAAGTGGTTACTGGAGCCCATAGACATCTACAACGTAAATGCGCCACCCACCTCGAGATATAAGTTCTAAGATCTCAGTATAGTTACAACGGCTACCTCACCCTTCGAACCGAAACACATTACTGCTTCACGGCGGAAATAGGCGGGCTGGTGGTACCTACCCGTGCGGACTCCCAAGAGGTCCTACCACCAGTGAAATTGTATTTCATTGGAAAAATTGGTACCCGCCTGCGGGATTCGAACACCTTTGCATCGCTACATACGAATATATTGGGCATCTTCTTTTAAGCCCCGACTAGTTCATAATAATAACATAGCGAGAGAAAAGTTTGTTTTTATTGCTGCTTAGATGTGTGGACGAGCTCACGGCCCACATGGTGCTACGTGGTTATCAGAGGCCATAGACATCTACAATGTAAATGCCGCCACCTTGAGATATGAGTTTTAAGGTCTCCGTTTTAACAGTACAACGGCTGCCCCCCCTTCGAAACAAAAACGCATTACTGCTTCACGGCAGAAATAGGCAGGGTGGTGGTACCTACTCGCGCGGATTTACAAGAGGTCCTACCACCAGTAATTACACAAATTATAATTTTACGGGTTTGATTTTTATTACACGATGTTACTCCTTCACCGTGGAAGTCAATCGTGAACATTTGTTGAGTACGTATTTCATTAGAAAAATCGGTACCCGCCTGCGGGATTCGAACACCGATGCATCGCTACATAAGAATGCACTAGACGCCTTATCCTTCAGGCCCCGATGCCTTTAAAACTTCATGTAAGCGCGTGTTAAAAGAACTGAATGAGGGTAGCGGGGAGCTTTTCGGTGGCTATCCAATGGGGAATCCGGTTAAAAACGTTCAACTCACATCGGTCCCGAGTTCCCGTCGACCCTGGAGGTGCCGTCTCCGCGGCCGCAGTCGTCCCCCCGCTCGGTCACGCCCACAGACCTGCCGATCACGTCCCACACCTGAAGCGGGGGTATTCCCATTAGTTTTACATCTCGAACTACCCTGACTTAACTTTATCTGGTGCATTACAAACACACACGCGAACCACAAAAACTAAATATATTTAACAAGAGACAGTGAACCTCCAAGTAAGGTGTCAGGTAAATTTGGCTGCGAGTCTGGTGGGTAGTGTTGACCGCGGGAACCCCCCTACTCTGATCGGGTTCTGACACCGGACGGAGATCGGACGTCGGGTGTAAGAGTGCAGGGGAGTCGTTTAGTGCGGCAGGGAGGGCCCTTGCCATTGCAAAGCATCCTTGGGTCCGCAGTCTGCTCCCAAAATCAGCAGATCGTCAAGTCCCACATACCCCGCGCGCCCCCATGCCCGGCGATCTCGTAGGAGGTTTGGTCCATGGCCCAAAAAAATATATTCTAATAGTGTCGTAAATTGACTGTCATTCTTTTAATTTTAATTCATTTGAGAAAACAAACATTCAGATTCAATTTTTTTTTATTGCGTAGGTGCATGGACTTGCTCACAGCCCGCCCGGTGTTAAGGGTTTACCGGAGCCATTTACATCTACAACGTAAATGCAGCCACCCTCCTTGAAATATGTTTTTACAGTACAATAACTAACCCACCACCACACATCGCGACACACGGCGATCCAAATAAAATGCGCTCACTTTTAGGACATCATCGACAATCCTGAATGCAGCTCTGCCGTTTGCGTCGGCTGTAATGTTTCCGAGGTCGCCAGCGTGCCTCCGATCCGGGGGGTCGCCGGGCCCCCCGTGCGTTTCCCCCGACGGATTATAATGCCCCCCTATGGAATTGCAGCCCTGGGCAAAACAATACAAAAATGTACAAATTAAAAAAAATCGAATTATTGTACACTGGCGGTATGGTCGCTGGTGAGCCCGAGCCAGTTCCACCAGCCCGCATGTTTCTGCCGTGAAATGGTAATGCAATGTTGATGTCTATGGACTCTGATGACCACTGAACACCAGATGATGAGCTCGTCCAGCCTCCAAAACAATTAGAAATATGTAGGTCCCATGGAGGTGCCTCACGATCAATTTCCACTTCTCCTGGTTTGTGGTGAGCCTGGTACACTCATGTAAACAACCCGTCAACTGCCGACTTGACTTGTCTTTAGATAAATTTTTTTATGGCCCCTGTAGGCATATGTGTAGCATCTGTGCAATAAAGCTTACTATAAAGTCAATGATTATCTAGAAGATTGCACAAAGTGGGAATGAGTTGCTCGCTCCGGCATTTCAATATTGTAGTAATTGTTACGTTATAATACTCATTGTAAAAAATTCATATTTAAAAAAAAAAAGTAATATTAAAAAAATAATAAATAATAATTCCTTATTAAAAAAAAAAAAAAAAACATGCCCGCTGAGTTTCTTGCCAATTCTTCTCAGGACGGAGGCTAGTTCTTGTGAATTGGCGGTAGCTCTTTTGACGTTCAACAAGTATGTACTTTCATTTATGTTGAATAAAAAATTTTTGATTTCATTTGATTTGATTTATGAGCGCAAGGTCCACCTGATGTTGAGTGGTTACCGTCGCCCATGGACTTCAGCAATGCCAGGGGCAGAGCCAAGCCGCTGCCTATCGCTTAATACTCTCCACAAGCCTCGTTTGAAGAAGGACATGTCATAGCGCTCGGGAAACACCGTGGAGGGGAGCTCATTCCATAGCCGGATGGTACGTGGCAAAAAATACCCTGGAAACGCACTGTGGATGACCGCAGTGGCTCCAGATAGTATGGATGAACTCTACTCCGGTGGCGGGCGGTGCGATGGTAAAAACGATATGAAGGTATCATCTCGAACAATTCCTCAGAGCACTCCCCGTGGAACATGCGGTACAAAATACAGAGGGAACCGAAGTCCCACCCAGAGGTTCCAAACGATCCGAATAATGGGACTCTAATAAAAAAACAAAACAAAGAACTGCCTGAGACTGTACCTGACTTAAATCCCCGGACTCATATACGTGGAGCCCGTGCCTCCCGGGGCTTAGTCCGTCGATGCTGCCGTCAGCGACCAGGGGGCCCTCGGCCGTCTGCTGCAGCCTGACCACGCCCAGGATCTTATTGCAGCACGACTGGTCCGAGATCATGGCGACGGCCGATTGCGTTTCTATTTAATAACTACATTCCTTAAAGCTGATTTAAGACTAGACGAGAGGTGGCGTCCTAAAAAGACTAGGAAGAAAGGGAGGACACGCTTACCGACCCCATACATAGAGAGATCAGGACGAGGAGATAGAATCTTCACGGATTTATAATAGATCATCATCATTCTCCCAGTCACCCGTGGTCGGCGCAACATGTTTTCTCATTCCATGCTCCTCTATCATATACAATTTCTTCGCTCACTCCCCTCTTACATATATCGTCTTTCACGCAATCCATCCGTTTCTTCTTAGGTAGGTCGTAACCCACAGAAACAGCCCACTGAGTTTTTCAACGGATCTTCTCAGTGGGTCGCGTTTCCGATCCGGTGGTAGATTCTGCGAAGCACGGCTCTTGCTAGGGATGTGTGGACGAGCTCACAGCCCACCTGGTGTTAAGTGTCTACTGGAGCCCATAGACATGTACAACGTAAATGCGCCACACACCTTGAGATATAAGTTCTAAGGTCTCAGTATAGTTACAACGGCTGCCCCACCCTTCAAACCGAAACGCATTACTGCTTCACGGCAGAAATAAGCAGGGTGGTGGTACCTACCCGTGCGGACTCACAAGAGGTCCTACCACCAGTATAGTATATACCACTATATTTCGAAACATTCTTTATCGCTTGCATTGGTCTTAGCGTGATGTTATGTAGCCTATAGCCTTCCTCAATAAATGGGCTATCTAACTACCTAAACGGCTGGACTGATTTGAATGTTTTTTTTTTGTATTCCGTGGCGCCCTGGATGGTTTAGATTCACAAATCAGCCCGTCAGATAACGCTGCTGTGGGTACCTAGGTTATTTATCCTCCAACTAAACGGCTGCATCGACTTGAATGCAGGACAGGATTTGTGCAGAACAACGTCTGTCGGGTCCGCTTATACCACTCTATAACGTGAGTAGTCATTACCCCCAAAACCTTGGATCACGGCTGGTCTCCCCGTCACGGAGCCGACCACGTCCAGAACGTTCGCGCTTGGGAGCACCGTCTCCACGACAAACGCACCGTCCTTGAAAACCACCTGGAAATCAAATATGCACTTCATCCTTCGGGATTCAGTAGACATTGGAGCAGCACACGTGGTCTGGAGAATAAGACGCCCGGTGCATTCGTGTTGAGCGATGCACCGGTGTTCGAATCTCAGGCGGGTACCAATTTTTCTAATGTACTCAAGAAATTTTCACGATTGACTTTCACGGTGAAGGAATAACATAACGTGTAATAAAAATCAAACCCGCAAAATTATAATTTGTATAATTACTGGTGGTAGGACCTCTTGTGAGTACCCACGGGTAGGTACCACCGCCCTGCCTATTTCTGCCGTGAAGCAGTAATGCGTTTCGGTTTGAAGGGCGAGACCTTAGAACTCGAATCTCAAAGGTGGGTGGCGGCATTTATGTTGGAGATGTCTATGGGCTCCGGTAACCATGTAATTCCGGGTTCGCTGTGATCTCGTCAACCTACTAATGCAATAAAAAAAAAATCCAAGCATGATGTATTACTTATTTATGGGTGGCCGATCTTCTTGTGAGGTCGCGTACCCCCACCTTGCTTATTTCTGCCGTGAAGCAGTAATGCGTTCCGGTTCGAAGGGTGGGGCAATCGTTTTAAGTACTCAAAAAACTGACACTCAGAGCTCGTGTCTCAAGGTGGCGTTTATGTTATTGACGTCCTCAGGCTCCGGTGACCAATTACCACCAGGTGGGTCTTCAGCTCGTTCTCCCATCTAAGCAATAAAAATAAAAGGATACTAAAATAATACAAAATTAGGGAATATTGTAACGAAAAATACGTAGCAAGAAATAAGCAGCAAGGGGGGAAAAGAGTCGGACACCAATCAAAGTCACACACTAGCTGCAGAAGGGGGGCCGTGGGAGGTGGGGACCGTGACGGCAGAAGAAACCTGATCATGGCATAACAGTCGGTAACACTCCCATGGTGCTGCGATGTTTCACATACCTCCTTGATTCCGTCGTGAGTTTTCAATGTCTTAATAGTCTTCTCGAGGAACTGGTCATCAACAGACGAATCGAAGTTCACCAGGACCTCTAGCTGTTAAATGAAAGTATCGACTTCAGCCTTCACGTGTATATGTTTACGGTGTGCCTTGTAATTATATTATGACACTCCAGTTCAGAGGAAAGAATTCTGAAATGTTCTTCTGATATACATAATCATAAAAATTTGAAAGATTGTTTGAGATGATTGTCATTTTTGCCATCAGACTACCCACAATCGGAGCAGAGTTCAGCTATACTATCTAGAACTACTGCAATTCATCCATGGTGCGATTCAAGATATTCTTTTTCCATGGATCATCTAACTTTGTAATGAACTTCCCTCCAGAGTGTTTCCTGACCAGTCATTCTTCAACGAATTGGGATGGGCCCTGGCATGGCTAACCTCCATGTGTGACGGTGTAACTCACCATAAAGTGCTCTCTTTAACTAACTTTAATTCACCATAAAGTGCTCTTATAAGTTAGTTAAAGTAGCAAAAAAAGGAGTCACGGTTCTTCTTCATCATCATTTCCTCATTACTGAGGATAGTGACCACAAGTGTGAAAGTATTTCTATGGCCTGCTAGATGTGCCTCCAACTCCATCATGGTGGTCCTACTATTGTTTTGTTATGGTTTTCTTTTGTTTATTTAGCTTTTAATCAGAGCTACTATATGTTATCTACACTAGTACATTATGAAACTATATATTGTTTCTATAAAAAAATTACATAAAAAGTGGTAAGGTGTGTTGAGAGCCAGTATGAGTAGGTATCATCACCCTCCATATTATTGCTATGTAGCAGTTGTGTTTTTTGGTTTGAAGGGTGGGACACGCTATGTACTAAAAATATCTATTTAAATAAATCTAAATATTTAGATATGAAATTTCTAGATATGATACTGAAGTGTTGGAGTTTGAATGTGTAAGTAATGGCAGGCAACACTTGTCATCTACACTTTTCGAATATTGGAGTCTTTATTTAAGGATTGTCTTCTCTTCAGTCATGAGAATGTACTTCTCATTCCCCCAAAATACTCATTTCGTCAAAGTAGCCCCCCTCACATGCAGAGCTCAGTCTCCTCAAAAAGAAGCGTCTAACATGCGAGATATAGCATGGTTACTTGCAATAAAAACATTATTATTATTATAGCTCCAGGAAGGTCGACATCAGTGGCCAGGGGTATCATCAAAACAAACAAATAACAAATCAAAAAATCCCTATGCAGCATGATATGAGGGTAAAATGTGGAATAAAAGCATACGAGAAAGAAGAAGATAATAGTTATATTGATTTAGGATTGTCCAAAAGTTATTATTTACGCAATAACATTAAGAATTTTATTGTCATATCACATTTCGATAAACTATATTGTACTTATATGATATAAATCAAAAACCTTAGTAGTCAGCATCGTTGTTTGTAATATTAAATATATCTTCGGGTACACTTAGGTTTGTACGCATATAAAATAAAACCATACAAAAATCGGAAAATTTTATAGAATTCAAAACTATTCAAAACCAATTGTTTTCATCGGTTGACAAATGACTCGGCGGTGATCAGCTGAGTAGCGCTATTTCTCAAAGAAGAAAGACGAAAGCATCACACCATACTGCCTAATCTTTTATTCAGTTCTATGAAAAATGATACGAACTTAATGAAGTAAAGTAGATTTATTTGAGCCTCTAACCAATTGAAATGAAATATAACGAAATGAAATAGGATGAAGTAAAGTCAGTACAGTAAAATGGTGAGCATTTGTTGAGAGTTCAGGGGATTTTTCGGAAGAAACCGAGAAGTCACGTCCAACGGTTTTGTTGTTTCATTTTAATAATAACTGTTAGGCAGCTGTCAAAGATCATAAATATGGGAACATTAAACCAGGCCGCCGGTTCCGCTAATGACGTTATCACGTTAAACTATCGTCCGTAAACCGACTTTACAGACAACCAATTAATTTTTTACCTACCTATTACGACGGATAAATAGGCTGAATGGCTCAACCTGAGAGAATTTGCTGACACTACTACATTATTGGTGGTAGGACCTCTTGTGAGTCCGCGTGGGTAGGTACCACCACTCCACCTATTCCTGCCGTGAAGCAGTAATACGTTTATGTCTGAAGTAACTATACTGAGACCTTAGAACTTAATCTCAAGGTGGGTGGCGCATTTATGTTGTAGTTGTCTATGGGATCTAGTAACCATTTAACACCAGTTGGGCTGCGAGCTCGTCCACCTATGTAAGCAATAAAAAAAACAATGGCTCCAGCAAAGAGTTGTGCTTCGCTGAACCTACTACCGGATCGGAATCGTGACCCACTGATGAGACCCGGCGAGAAACTTATAATTTTCTCCATCAAACTCTTTCAAACATGCATTATCAGTCACATATCAAGTTTAGGGTTGTCAACATAAAATTTAAACTGTCAGAGTATAACAGTGCCAACTTGAAGGGTTTTAAGTTCATTATAAAAAAATATATAGTGAAGTTTTCATATAATTTATTATCATTTCCACAAAAAAATAAAAATACATTAATACAAAAGCTTACAAAACATTTTTAGCGCGTAATACGAAAAATACATTGAAGGTTATCTCCATCTAGAACTGGCAAGTGAACACCGGATTCTCTACTGTTGTGAAACTACCTCAATTTTCAAAGGGGCATGTCATCGCTGCGTTATCAGACAAAAAGTCAGTAACTACCCGCATTGGTACACAAATTTCAAAATCACTTAAATTCTCTTCGTAGCTTCATTTGGAATCCAAAACTCATCGGATAGCGACTGATCGACAATTTTTAGGTCGCTATATACGCCGCGCAATGTATGAATCGATATGAGAACATTTTACAGAACATTTTACACTGCGCGTTACCGTGTAAACAACGCGGGTAGGTACGTTGTCTCAAAAAGAATCGACACGTAATCAGTGTAGACGTGCCTTAATGTATTTGACATTTTATTTTTAATTTCTAAAAACTACTAGTGATGTTACGTTAATAACGAACTTATAATTAGGGCTGTAACTGCTGTGGAATTTTCGCATGGTTGATGATATTAGGCGTTCTGGAGCGACATCTCTGCGAAAAATATAAAATAGCTCAATTTATTTTGGCGAACCTCTGTTGTAGATTAATAAGTAAATATTTTAAATAGATTTTAATTTAATTACATTTTTTACCGGTGTTAGGGCGTCTTGTGAGTCCGCACGTGTAGGTACCACCGCCCTGCCTTATTTCTGCCGTGAAGCAGTAATGCGTTTTGGTTTGAAGGGTGGGGTAGCCGTTGTAATGTTAAAATTGAGACTTTATAACTCATGTCTCAAGTTGAGTGACGGCATTTACGTTGACAATGTCTATGGGCTCCGGTAATGACTTTAAACCAAATTGATCGTTAGGTCGTTGACATCTTCATGAAATAAAAAGCAGTGTTCTTAAAGTAATGTTTACATTAAAATCTTACTTCTCTGTAGTCTTCTTCGGCGATTACGGGAGTGAGGAGTTCCACCCTCCTCAGGGGAGTCTGTTCTTCATCGTGGATCAACTTGTATACCTCCGAGTGCTGAAGATGATCGAGGGAGACGGGTGGCTTCTCGTATTTCATGAAGTTGATCCTGATCAAGATTTACGCATAGCTAATAACACTAATTACATCATACCGGAGTAATAGGGGAATTCATCATTGGTCCAGGGGTAGATGCAGGGGAACAACGATGGATGAGATTCGAACACAAAAAGCTTTTACATCTTCTTTGCGTACATGGAAACGCTTTACGAATAAACTTCAT
The DNA here is from genome assembly GCF_003987935.1 of Bombyx mandarina. Next base: position 2,021,843 of record NW_021011523.1, read on the forward strand.
GCTTAAAACCTCAAACGGTTCAAAATCAAACGTTAATTTTATAACGAAGCTTTTTAAGCCTTTTCGGTTATCTACATTATAAAAGTTATTATTAAACGGGTCTCTACGATTTTTTAGTATTAATTACTTCACGATATTTAGTATCTAAAACTTGTCAATTAAGAAAAACACAGTGGCCGCAGATTTCAGTTATAAAGTCTGAAAGACAGAACAGTATTGTATCAGAGTAAGATCTGAAGTTGGCTGTTTGAAAGGTAATGAAGTCTGAGATAATAAAATTCAAGTTATGGCACCGCCCTGTCTTTATCCTGCAATCTTTGTAGGGCAATCAATAAAATAGCTCTAACATATTAAGCTAAAACGAAATAGCGTTTTTATTAGCTGCTAACTATAAGCGCTTTAAAATTAAAATAAAAAGCTAATATAGTTCTCGAAAAAAACAAACTTTTTAGGTTCGAACCTGCATCACGGATTTTATTAGTGAAATGAAATGTTAATGACTTCATAAAACAGCACAATGTTAGTTAACATTGTTCTATATAACAACTTTTTTACTATACAATTGTGAATAATGAGATAAATGAGGAAGATTGACGTAGAAACAAGCATATATCGCAAACAATTATTTACATTCATTCGTCTATGGAAGGATGTTAATATCTTTATTACTTGTATACAATTAGTACGTTCTTTAACCGCATTTAATAACCCAGTTCGCGCGTAGTTGAAATAGCCCTTATGCTACCAACGAATAGATAGGGGAAAGAGACAAAAAAAAGATAGAATAAATCCTAATGTTTTTTTTTATGATTGAAGGATTGCTGGTGGCCCTGAGGACTTTCCAGTTTCACCAGGACAGGTGGGCGAGCAAAGGCTCAGCCAGGAGGGGTGGGATTTGCTAACAGCTGCCCGAGCGCCTCCGAAGGAGACCTAACAACTCAAGAGCAGCTTCTTCGCGAATGAATCTACTACCGGATCGGAATCGCGAACCCTAATGTCCGGATACAACGAGACGATTCCTTCAGTTATTTGTTTAACCTTTTAACTACGATGTAGGTCACCGGTGCCCTACGCGGCGCACTGAAGTATGATTTCTGTTACTAAGGCATGGGAATATCTAGTAGACTCTAAGAGAGACGAATCCGAATGATAATGAGAATGAATCTGCTTCTAAGAGACCTAAAGACTAAAACGTACATTAACGAACAAAAGTTAGGCAACCTGAAGCCTTAGTGACAGTAATGGGCATGATTACTTCAGTGCGCCGCGTAGGGCACCGGTGACCTACACGCCAGTCAAAGGGCGACGAGCTATTAGCGAATTCTTTGTTATTGATTTTGTTTTGGTGAGAAATACAATTAATTTCCTTATTCGAAAACACTAATCAAATCACTTTATAAGATTTCATTCACATTGGACTTTCGTTCTGTTCTGGATCGCTAAAGAGTCGATATAAATACTGGAAACTTCATACACATTCTTGAAATTTCCAGCACTAATTTTAATACTGGAGTAAACTTAATTCATACTGATTAAAATCACTATGTTAATCCACATTGCGTTTCCAGAAATTTATTTTGTCATTAACCATCTGGCTTTGGAATTAAGTACCATCCCAAATTTTCGACGCTATGACGAGGCTTGAGTACTCCGCAGTAACAAGCAGCTTGACTCTGCTATTGTCACCGTTAATGTCTATGAGCTACGTCGACCCTCACTACTGTAAAACTTTTGCAAAACTTTACTAGTTTCGTTAAAGCTTTTAACTATAGCGTCATGCTAAAACAAAAAAGCGTAAAACTTACATAAATTATTTTATTGTACATCCCTATGCGGCTGTCACGCAGTCTATGAAAATCGACTAAGTGACAATTCGATTCTCTGGAATTAATGAAAGTATGGTATGTTTATTGGAGGGTAAAAGTAAGAAACATCATCTCAGTTTAATAGAAAGTGTAAGCTGAATGGGAGCCAATTAAGATGGTGCCACAGTAGCAAGTGGAAGGATTTTAAAAATAGCACACTTCACTTCAACCCGACACACTTCGCTCTGTTTAAAGCTGTTATATTCACATCATTCCCACTTCCTACACTAGCACTATTTCGGTGAGTCTTCCAACAATAACGCGCTGTTTACAGGCGGACTTCAATTTGTCCCCTAAACAAGATGGCGCTCCTTACGTCTATACTCTATAATGTGTATGAAAATGTGTCCGCCTAAAAGCGACCGCTTAGTGCAACGTCGCAGTAGCTAGTGGCGTCATTTCGAAAATGGCGACGAAAGTAATTATATTAAACTGTTGAAATCAGCACTCTTCGCTACGGCTGCTACATTAATATCACGCGATATGCCACTTGCGCTGATGATTGACTCTAGAGCTGTAATGTCCGCTCACAGCTTGACACTGTCTCATCTCATCCCAAGCTTAAGACACTTCACTTGTACCAACCCATAGTATAACATTAAAAATACAATAAAGAGGTTTAAACTGTATTTATGGGCGATTACCGCCATTATTAACAGTAATTAATCACGATTTACTGACAGTTTAGTTTATTTTATGTTATTATAAAATTGTTATTAGTAATAAGAAGCTTTTATTCTACTTTTATTAATATTTTTGTAGATACTGTTTTGATGTGAAAATATTTCAGAAGATGTTTTGATGTTTAATTTATTGTTTACAAACACAAATGACTGTCAGAATACTCAAATATTAATAAGCATAATTATTAATAATAAATTATGTTATAATTGACTTTAATACTTTTATTACCTAGGTATTTTAATTGTTTAACGCAAACAATGTTGTTAGCGCCATCTATTATCAGGCTGGCTAATGATAATGTTTGTTTCAATTAGTTACATTACACGTAATTTATGTAAAATAATTTACTTGGGAGCCATGTGAAAATGACAAAAATATTTATTATAAATATTAAGCTAATTTTTTTTTTTTTTTTTTATAGCTTAGATGAGTGGACGAGCTCACAGCCCACCTGGTGTTAAGTGGTTACTGGAGCCCATAGACATCTACAACGTAAATGCGCCACCCACCTTGAGAGATAAGTTCTAAGGTCCCAATTATAGTTACAACGGCTGCCCCACCCTTCAAACCGAAACGCATTACTGCTTCACGGCGGAAATAGGCAGGGTGGTGGTACCCACCCGTGCGCCAGTAAATTTCCGTACCACCGTACCACCAGTAAATTTCACGAATTGTTTCGCAGTAATTTAATTTGTTTGTTTAAAAGAATTTTTATTTGCCGTTATAACCCAAAACAAAATGGCTAACTATGTAAACAATTAAACACCAAAATTCTGTTTTTTTTTGTTTTCACGCAATATTAATTTTTCATAAGATTGTTTTGTGTTTTCGTAGTGGATCGGTTATATTGTGTTGTATTTTCATAATGGATTCTATGTGTGAAAACCCTGATGTATCGTCGCCAACTTCGTGACTTAACGAATTAATATTTCAGCGCGGAATGTATGTATTTTACATACCTACGTTGGCTGGGATGTATCTTTGTGTCTCCCCATGGCCAGATGTCATTCCAGACGTCAATCTGATAGGACAATGAAAAAAAAATGGATTTTCAAACACACAAACAAACACAGATGTGATGAGGTTTCTAAACAAATAAAAACATTTTTTTTTTAATTAAATTAATTCTATATTAATCTATGAAAGCGCTTTGTACTTTATGAACCATATGAACATTGTGACATGACTGTCGCCATCCGTCTGGAGACATGACCCACATAAGGTCGAAGCCTCAAGAGTACAACAGCTTTAATTTACACATTGTGATTTGGCGGTGGATGTAACGAAAAAATGACACTGAAATGAGACAAACATATACGTCTATTGGATTTAACTTACGAGAGAATGAGATAGAATGTTCTTTATACTCTATATAGGTACAAACTACCATCTCATTTGCGCTGCATGGACTCTATCGCGCTTTAAAACAGTGGAAGCAAGCTAATTTCGAAGACAGTTCGGACAATGGAATCTGGAAACGCATTGTGGTTCCTAATACTCTGGTCTAAAGTCGAAGGGAACCTGTCAAGCAATTCCTCAGAGCACTTTCCCTCGTAATACCGTAACAAACAGAGAGAAATTTCGCTGGCTCGGAGGCGTTAAGCTGTTTGATTGTAACTTTCGATTAGACATACACAAAACATATTTATTTTTATATACAGACTCGTTCGGTCGACCAAAACCATAGACCAAAACCCTTTAAATAAACATTTGACAGGTTTAGTGACATTTAAATTGGCGCGAAAAAAAACGTACTAAACGTGGACGCATTCTTCATATTTCAATTTAATATTGATTCGTAGATCGCGAGCCGTCGATAGATCGACTCTCAATTAGCACGTATAGAGTGCGGAGCGTCGGAATATCAACTATTGCGCGGTTCGATTATAGATATCATATTGTATCAACCTGTACGGACATTGCTTAGCGCGTGCAAATATAACGCGTTTTTAATAAGGCAATTAACATTTGTAAATAACTATTTAAAATTATTTTGCTGTGAAATTTAGTAGCATTAATTGTGTTTTTTATGTTAAAGTATTTTTAAGGTACTTTTTTTTCTTCAAAAAAATCCTTTAGCAATTATTTCAGAATGAGTGAAAATAAACTCAGCACTAAAAGAGTTGAAATGGGTCCATGTAATTAAGGACTTTGATTACATTCTTCTCATTTATTTGTCTAAAATCTTTTCTTTCTCTTTTAAATTAATAACTATAGCAAGCTTATAAGAAAAAAGCATATCGACGCTTGAAAGGTTAACCTGACTAAGCGACAATGCGTGAACTTTACAGTAGACTAATTTAAAGTTGAAATTAATTTAAAATATACAAGAGACATATCTGAAAAAAATTCTATTTTAACGAATCTAGCTGTAGGATTGAAATGATTTTAATAGACCTAGAAATATATCTTTTTTGCGCATCGAATATGGTTATTGCCTATCATTTATGTACAAAGCAATTATTGTCGCTTAGTCACGTTTGCCTTTCAAGCGTCGATATTGTTATTGTTTTTACGAGACTTCAAAAACGAAAGGGAAAATTTTAAGCGAATCTAAGTCTTGAATTGTCGGTGGTTAAAGTCGAAATTCCTATGTTGACCGATTGAATGTCCAAATCAAATTTCCAATGTACAAAGCGATCATTCTAGAAAACTATTAAAATCAGTCGTCGAAATTAAATTATATTTCTCGCGAACATTAAACTCGATTTTAAATCTTGTGGATTACGTTCGAATTTTATTTTAGCAACATTTAATTTATGAAATATTTTACAATGAAATAATAATTCGTAACGTGTGTTTTTATCGAATAAGGCCGCCCACATACGTAGCTGCAAGCTTGACAAGCCGACATGACATTAAAAGAACTCATTATTGACAATAAAAGAACTCCTTCACTAATTTAAAATTTTAATTTTTTTTAAGTGAAACTTTTTTTCAAAACTTCTTCAGCTATTTAAATGGAGTAAATTTAATTGAAGTTCAATTAAAAATATCGAGCTGTTGATGCTGATACCAAATGAATGTGACTAGGAGATGTGTGGAAATTGTAGTGCGAGGTAGAGGGGGAAGAGGTCGACCGAAGAAGACATGGAGTGTGTGAATGACGATATGAGAGAGAGGAGTGAGTGTTGAGATGACGGCTGATAGAAAAGAATGGAATAGAAAAAATCGCTGTGCCAATCCCATCTAGTGGGATAAGTTGGAGACAGTGAAGAAGATGCTAATATCAAATAAAGCAGATCTTTAATTACAAAAATAAATGTCGCGTGTAAAGCGAATTGTCGCGAATAGCCTTTCGCCTCTCTAGCCATCGCCCATCTAGGGCTATGCTTGCAGCTTCTTACATGGAACCTTCAAGATAATCACAAACAAAAAATATCATAGGCATTATACATTCACACATCACATAAAAGTTAAATGCATTGTAAATCTTAAAGCGCATCAAAACAGATTTGTAAACGGAAGTTAAAAAAATGTACATTAGTCGTAATGAAAACATTATTGATTCTATGTTCGTGTAAATTAATACGATTTTATTAGCGCGTTACGTATGAGTGTCTGTTTGTGTCGGAATCTTTCAACCCTTCCACCGTCTCCAAGCCATCCGTTCAACTGGAACATTCGGCCGCGAGTCAATGACCGCTTACGACGCAACAGTTTTATAACTACCCTCTAATATCTCGACCGGCATCGACACGATAACAACAAGATGAAATTAATTGTTATTTTGTGTACTTTTGTTACTTTTAAATTAAATTTAAGTAGAATATAGATCGCAGGGCATAAAATAAAACTTCCACGGTTCCAAAACCTTCTGTTATAATAATAATAAATTAATTAACAATTTTATTACGCCTTGATCATTTTTAACCGTCTTTGCCATCTTCCTTTTTCTCTGTCATTCTCTCTGTCATTTTCTTCTCCCTTTCTTTCCATTTTCTCTCACTCACATATTAACGACCCGTTCCCTACGTTCCGTACTTACCAATCCTACATAAATTTTCCTTTTTTGTGTTGTTCAACTCTATTATTGTGATCATAAGGGCTACGGCGGGTAGTGATCATACAGCGCAAGATATTTGTCAGATGCCCGAATCTCGCTTACGACATTTTCAAGATAAGCTCGCATATATACAAGTTCCGAACAACAACATTCAGACCGTCTGTCTACCGAGCAATATCACCCGCTCAGTGGAAGATCTTCCATTTGTCGTATACATCCACAGGTCCATTAATCCGACCACTTTAAGATACGATTTCATTAAATCATTAATTTCATTAAATAATCTTTATAGTTTTTGTTAAATATATTGTCATAGCACCGCATGTTGTTACTATAAATTATTGTCATGTACTGCACGATCTGAATTAATTGTAACTATTTTAATGTTCTCATTTAAGTGAATTTATGTAATTCTTTTGAGAATAAAGAATATCTTTAACCCGAAATCATTGTACCAAAATGGCGAGTTAATTAATCTAGCATAAATATCCGAATTTGCTGTCCGAGCGATTCAAAACTATAGACTCAAACGCCTTGCGCTTCTGATGCGTGCAATGAGATAGAATCGTAAATGTTTTCATTAGGTCTGCAATCAAACTAAAGCTATATCCTGCGACAAACCTGTTATCGTATGGTAGAAGATCACTTTCATATGTTAACCTATGAACATGACATGAATTAAATAACGGACAATGATAACATAAAGACTAGCGTTCGTACCATGGAGGATAGAAGTAAGCACCACCATCTCAATGTATTGAAAAGTGTCCACTGAAAAGGAGCCAATTAAGATGGCGCCACAGAAGCAAGTGGAAGGATTTTAAAAACAGCGCCATTAAAGATTAGAGTAGAATATTAAATTAAGAAGGAAACTAATACTTCTTACGTAAATAATAATAAAGCAAACAGTTGTCATTTTAATTTTAAATCACGTAAAATATGAAATTTTTCAATAGGACACACTCCAGTCTGTTTAAAACTGCTATATTCACATCATTCCCACTTGCTACACTAGCGCCATTTTGGTGAGGCTTCCAACAACAACTCACTGTTTACAGGCGGACTTCAACTTGTACCCTATACAAGATGGCGCTCCTTGCTTCTACCCTCCATATTTATATGCACGCGCGGGAAAAGCAATTTCCTTTAACGTTTTTTTCCACAGCAAATGCGGGTGCTAATGGCGCGGTTAAAGAGATTTCTCTTCAATCGGATACAAATCGACAATCACGTTTTGAATGAAGACGTGCTCTTATTGAGACGAAGTTTCGTAATGTTATCGCGTTAAAGCTACACCAGACGAATGTATCACGCGACATATTTCAATGTGGCCTTAACTTTAGTAAAAGTTAGCGAAGTTTACAGCAATTTTTATAGTTTACAGCCAATGCCAACCGTAGTAAAACTTGCAGTCAATTTTGCTTGATGTCAGGATAATTTTCATTGTTTAAAATGAGTTGTAACTCACTCTGAATATTTCTATCTTTTGACAAGTAGTGTGCGATTGTGAAACGTCAAACGTCCAAAGACCACGTGTTTAGGCTGGTGGTAGGATTTCTTGTGAGTCCGCACAGGTGGGTACCACCACCCTGCCTATTTCTGCCCGGAAGCAGTAATGCGTTTCGGTTTGAAGGACGGGTCAGCCGTTGCCTACAACTCATATCTCAAGTTGAGTGGCGGCATTTACGTTGTAAATGCCTATGGGCTCCGGTAACTCGTTAACATCGGGTGGGTCATGAGCTCGTCCACCCATCTTAGCAAGAAATAAATAAAAAAGGCGGTTGAACATATATTGTGAGCTAATTACCACGCAAACTCACGTTTTTTTTTATTCTACAATATGAGCTGTATGACCACGTTAAAATATATTCGCTGGATTTTATCCCTATTCTCTATCATTTAATTTAACTACACTTATCAATCTAGTATTATTTATCTATGAAACAACATGAAAAAAAACATACTACCCTACTTACCTACTACCTATTTATTAAATATTAATCATAAAGTTTCTATATCAACAATTTTTACGGTTTAGTTATTTTTACGGCACGTTTTTATGCTATTGCATAGCTTTTATCGCGGGATTTGAGCGCGGCGACCGAATCAAGAAATTCTGTAACGAAAATAAAAGCTAACACTCCCCTCCGCCTACCATGTAGCCCGCGTTCAACACATTCATACGTTGCGCTTGTGTAGTGTTTGTGAATAAGCGCGCAGCGTGACGTCGCACTGCATGCGCATCATGAAAAGTCTACCCATCTCTCTCGCGCGGTCTAGCTTATGAGTGTGAAGGGGACAGTTAATGTTTTGCTTTGGGTAATGTTTATAAATATAGCGTGGTCTTATTTTATGATTGTTTTAATATTAAATTATTATTGTCTAATTATAATTGCTTAAGTTGATAAAAAATGCTATGCAATAGCTTTAACGCGGCAGTCGAGTGGGAGTGGGGGTGTTAGGTTTTATTTTCGTTACGGAATTTCTAGATTCGGTCGCCGCGCTCAAAGCTATGCAATAGCTTAAAAGTGGTTTTGTTGATACTACAAAATACGATATGTAAAGAAAGCTATGAGAATCTATTTCTAGGCGGATATTACATCGCCATCGCTCCCTCCCTTCTTATTCGAGTAGTGAGTGAGCGTATGTCACTATAATCCGATTACAGATCTCTGACTTCTAATGGGAGGGTTAACCACTTCGTTACGTGACGCGTTACGGCGCCAGTCTGTCTGGCGTCTCTTTCTCTCACGCACACGGCAGCGGTAGTGAGAACGTATGTGACTCCTAACTATCTATATATCTTTAACAATTCATGTCACAGTTTTCCTTACACTATCATATTAATATAAATAAAATTTAAGTAATAACCTAAGCTTCGTCTCAAGTTAAACAGAATATTAAATAGTTCAACTTAGATTAGTTTAAGTTATCACTTCTGTTGGGCGTTCCGAATCGCGTAATCTTTTTCATTGTACTAGTTTCATGAAGGTTTTCGAACTGATTACAAACATCCCATACCCCATAGCTTTTCCCCGGATGACTTCCAGTTGAGCATTCAGGGTCTCTTCGATAGCTCGCTCGTTGTAAACATCCCTGGGACCCCTCCACCGCTTGCCGCCGGGTAAAACTACAGGCCGATCCTCCGGGTTGAGCGGGCCGAATTTCGGCTTCGGTTTCCCGACCCTCGGCGTCGGATGCTGTCTGACCTGCCTCGACTGGTGTTCCAACTCTTGAGCCTACGTTTTATCATACCCTAATTATAGTCGAAGAGTTTCGCGAGAACGTCTCCTCGACATTCGTATTAATTGCTCTGGTCCCAGGACCGGTGATTGACTTAACAGAGGCACTTGAGATGCATTCTTAGACTTCCTAGTGCCGGTTAGACGGTTGTGAGTCAGATATACAAGGGGAGATTAGGGAACAAGACCTTATTGCGATAGAACGAGTAAGTTCAGTACAAAAGAGGCCACAGTCATGTCTTGGTTCAATTCAAAGTGGACCTTCACAGCCCATCCAGGGTAATTGTTCATTAAATAGGATCCGGAAGAAGTTCGTTGCTGGTTCTTCACCAGCTTACTTACTAAATATTTCAAGTTGTAGAGTGGTGGACCACGAGAACTGATGACCTGTCGGAGGTCACAGCGATTGGCTGGGTGTAGCGCAGAACCAGTCCTTGTTGTGAACCTTGGGCAGGCTTATGTCCAGCGGTGGACGTCTATGAGCCGATAGTAGGAGTCTAGGTCTTAGCATAGGCCTTCATCATTGAGCACTGATCAAAGTTACTGTTGCTAAGATAGATAGACTTACTGGTGGTAGGACCTCTTGAGAGTCCGCGCGGATAGGTACCAACACCCTGCTTATTTCCGCCGTGAAGCAATAATGCGTTTCGGTTTGAAGGGTGGGGCAGCCGTTGTAACTATACTGAGACCTTAGAACTTATATCTCAAGGCGGGTAGCGCATTTACGTTGTAAATGTCTATGGGCTCCAGTAACCACTTAACACCAGTACTGTGTGCTCGTCAACCCATCTAAGCAATAAAAAATAAGATAGGTGAAGGAGCTCGCAGCCCACTTGGTGTTCTGTGGTCACCAAGGCCCGTGGATATCAACAACGTAAATGCCACTACCCACCTTGAGACATGAGCTGTAAGTCTCAGTTTTCAGTTAAAGATATTTTATAGTACATATAGATAGATAGAGTCCATACCTTCTTTTGCTTTTCAATCCTCAGCTGTTCCTCTATCATCTCTTGCTCTTCTTTCTTCATCATCTCCAGTTCCTCCCGAGTGAGGGTCGCTTCGACCGGCGTCAGGACCTCCTCTTGGATCACGGGCAGCATCTCCTCTATTCCAACTTGAGACGGCTCTTTGTCTTTCGAAGATTCTTGTTGGAGTTCTATCACATATTTTACGTTAAGATAATCCGTAATTATATTTTAACTGTGTCTCAAAATTCAACTAAGCACATCCAAAAGTTATCGACTTAATTTTTACGAAGAAGCTAATGTTTATTACAAAAAAAAAAAACACGTGTGGCACTCGGGTACTGCCGCGGTAAAGCTATTGCATAGCATTTTTTATCAACTTATGCAATTATAATTAGACAATAATAATTTAATATTAAAACAATAAAAAATAAGACCACGCTATATTTATAAACATTAACAAAAGCACAACATTAACTGTCCCCTTCACACTCATAAGCTAGACCGCGCGAGAGAGAGATGGGCAGACTTTTCGTAATACGCATGCGGTGCGATGTCACGTCGCACGCTTATTCACAAACACTACACAAGCGCAACGTGTGAACGTGTTGAACGCAAGCTACATAGTAGGCGTAGTGGGGGTGTCAGGTTATTTTCGTTACGGAATTTCTTGATTTGGTCACTGCGAATAAAGCCCGCGATAAAAGCTATGCAATAGCTTAATAAACCCGAATAAAATGTGACATTTTGATCTTCATGATATTTGAAGATTCTAGTTGATTAGATTATAGTCTAGATTATAATGATAGAATGTAAATCATAGAACCAAAAATAGATGACTCAAAATAAACACGAAAAGAAGAAACAGATAACTAAGTTCCTTCTATAGGACGTTGCGATGAATGTACTACTGGAGATATGACCTGACGAGGGTTGACGTCGGGTGGCTGGTGATACTGCTCATATCCAGTTCCTATGGCAGCATGATTGTTTTTTTTATTGCCCATGTCGGAAGACGAGCATACGGCCCACCTGATGATGAGTGGTTACCATCGCTTATGGAGTTCAGCAATATCAGGAGCAGAGTCAAGCCGCTGCCTACCGTAAAGTACTCTCCACAAGCCTCGTTTGAAGAAGGATATGTCATAGCGCTCGGGAAACAAAAGAGGAGGATATGATGCGCCGACCCCCCTCTCCTCCCCCTAATATGGGATATGGGCACGCACAAGCTACGAACTAAAGTGACCTAAAGTCAAAAATATCCTGAACGCGTATACTTATGCATGCTTAAAGTAATAATAATAACCAGGATCAAGTCACGCCTGGTAACAAACCTGGATTTCCTGTACTATGAGATTAGGAAACCATTAAAATAGGTAACTAAAGAACAAATAAACTTGTACATCGTAAAAATTCTTGACCGTTCTGGGAATCGAACCCACAAACCTCGATACAGCAGAACAGACTATCGCCCTACCGAGTCAGTCCTGTTAGCACCCCAACCCAAATCTCACCTTGCACTTCCTCGTATTCATACTGCATCTTCTGCTCTTCTTGACATCTCTGTTCCTCCTGGAACGTATAAGGATAGATCAGCAGTCAGACCGACACGCCGTGATAGATATCGGTACCTTAAGCTATGGCTTGGCTCATTGCGACTGTATCCCCTTTTAGATTGAGCTTCATCAGTACTTTTGAAACAACAGTCCTGATTATGACGGCAGAATCAAAATGAATATGTATCTACAAGCACCATTGCTAATACGGTTTTTAAATATTGGAATAATACCAAATGCGGCCCCTCATTTGGAGAGGACACAAAAGATCCCAAGCATCGAAGAGTGGAAGACTCGTTGGCCCATTCTTAAAATCTCTAATAAAATAAGATCATCAAAATATGGCGCGAGTGGTGTTTAAAAAATTAAAATGTGTCGTAAAATTAGCAACAGCGAAACTTGTCCTAACGATTTCCAAAAGTCCGGATAAGTACCTATTCTGGTTGACATCATACCTGGTGTGAGACCTGCATGAGTTGCTTGGTGACCTGTTCCAAAGTCTGCTGGATGACGCACGGCAGCTGAGCTAAGGCGGCCAGCTGGGCTCGCATCTGGACCAGCTGCTTCTCCAGCGGAGCGTTAGGATCTGCAATAGTCACGCGAGACCAAGATTGATCAGTTAATAATCTATACTAGTATTATAAAGCTGAAGAGTTTGTTTGTTTGAACGCGCTAATCTCAGGAAGTCGTGAAGTCGTTTGAAGTCGTCGTGACCAAAAGGATAAGACGTCTGGTGCATTCGTATCTAGCGATGCACCGGTGTTCGAATTTCAGGTGGGTACAAATTTTTCTAATGAAATACGTACTTAACAAATGTTCACGATTGACTTCCACGGTGAAGGAATAACATCGTGTAATAAAAATCAAACCCGCAAAATTATAATTTGCGTAATTACTGGTTGTGAGTTCGCACGGGTGGGTACCACCACCCTGCCTATTTCTGCCGTGAAGCAGTAATGCGTTTCGTTCTGAAGGGTAGGGCAGCCGTTGTAACTATACTGAGACCTTAGAACTTATATTTCAAGGTGGGTGGCGCATTTACGTTGTAGATGTCGATGGGCTTCAGTAACCACTTAACACCAGGTGGGCTGTGAGCACGTCTACCCATCTAAGCAATAAAAAAAACGGATTTGAAAAATTCTTTCAGTGTTAGATAGCCCATTTATTGAGGAAGGCTATAGGCTATATAACATCGCGCTAAGATAAGAGCACCCATTAAGAATGTTTCAAAATCGGGGTATTTTTCCCTTTTGAGAGGTTCCGCTGCGTGCGCTGTGGAAACGGTTAAAGTCACGCTAAAATAATGTATGACAGAATTGTTCCCCTTTAAAAGTTTAAAAAAAAAGTGTGTGTGTCCGCTCCGACGCACGACTGGAGTTTACTGGATATAAAAAATTAAACGAAACAATACGAGAAATAGTTCTATATTACGACAACACGATACACTACAGATTATTAACAAATTAACGAGACACAAAACAAACGACTAACAAATATATGAAAATACAATAATGAGAGAAACGCGCGATCAGTACGAGGCTTTGTGGCGGACTGCCGGCGCAGCAGCCCGGCGTCACCTGCGATAACGCGGCCGCGCGTTGGCTCCTGATTGGCGCGCGCACGCATCACGCAATCAGGAGCCAATCAGGCGCATAACGCATTTCGTGTGACATGCTAGTACGATTTTGGTCCCCATAATTTTCATACCCCGGGCCTATATATGTAAATCGATTCTAAAGGAGTAAACTCCAAAAAAGTCCGCGGCAGCATATTATGTCTATATTTAAAGGTTGGCCCACTATAACGTTTTTTATGCTTACCAAATTTGTTCTAAAATAAAGCATTATTTGTGAAAGTGTTTTTATAAAGATTATATTAATCCCTATCCAAAACAAATACGTTATTCATTACAACATTGAAACACCCAAACCACTTCAAGATAGGCTTTGACAATTATAGATTTTTCTGGATTTCTCCAGGATCCCATCATAAAATCTTGATGATTACAGGACCATTCGCGAAGTCTACCCTTTCGAACAAAAAACAAAAGAAAAAAGAATTATCAGAATCGGTTCAAGCGCTCTCGAGAAATCGGCGAACATACATAGATAAAAAATTATGGTCGAATTGATAACCTCCTCTTTTGAAGTCGGTTAAAAAGCATGATTTTGGTGCCTTAAATAGCTCCTTAACATTCTCTATTATACAAAAATATTTTCACTTTCTACGTAAATGAAGAGGCGGGTGAAATTTAGCGTTATGCCAAAGTAACTATTCCACGTGGACGAAGTCGCGGGCAAAAGCTAGTCCGTAATATTTTTTATTGAAATACAGAGATCCAAATCCACAAAGTCGGAAAGGAAGATCGTTTACACTCACCGACCAAATTCTGCACATTCCTCATCAGTTCCTCGGCAATCCTGTTTTCCTCCATGTCGACAGCGATCTTTTCAGTTTCCTCCTCTTGATCAAGGACCAGCTCCTCGCTAGGCTCGGCCTCTGGTGGTAATTCCTCGACTGGAACGATTGGAGACGGCGCGTCTTCTACTACCGGTTCTGGTAGCGGTATACCTGAAAACATGGTTAGTAATAGTGCATGGATCAGATCGGCCGGTGTTATTACTAATTAGAGCCGCAGAGGTCCTGGCCTCAGGGCCCATCTAGAGCCTCTCCAGTGGTACTCCGGTCTTCTCTGTCTTTGGTTCAGTATGCTTGATTAGGTGGTTACCGTTGCTTATTGACGTCAGCAGTGGCGGAGGCACGGCCAGGCCGCTGCACGCATCAAAGATCTCTGCTATACAGCATCTTACGTGTGATCTTGTGAAGGCGAAGTTCTCAAGATTGCTCGACATGATTGCGTCATCTCGTTTATACCAATCCATATAATATCCGCCCCGTCCGTCACCGGAGCAGAAATCATCCATATTACCCGGAACCACTGTTTTCAGCCACAAATACCATCCTATTCACCTTCACGGCCCGGTGAGGTTCGCGGGGAGTACTCAGCCAGAGACAGCGGTTTGGCTCTAACTCCTAGCATTAATGAGTCTCATACGCTCGTTACCGTTGCTACGGTAACCATTTACCATCAGGTTGGCCGTATGATTGCCATATATACAAGTTCTGGAAAACAAAATTCAGACCGTCGGTCTACCGAGCAATATCACCCGCTCGGTGGAAGATCTCTGTCGTTATTTCCACAAAGATATCATTTGCGATATTACTCAAGTACCAGCCCCGACACAGCCTTCACACGGATAACAGATTGTTTTGAGGACATACTTAACCCATAACCCATGAATATGTTAGAGAAAGTCTGAAAGTGGCACTCGTGACAGAGAAGTTGAGAAGTGCGCGTTTGGGATTGTATGTGATGAGACGAAATGACAATGATGTTGGTAAGAGAGTTTTAAATAGGAATGTGGAAGGCTTTAGAGGAAGATATAGACTGGAGAAAAAATAGAGAGAATAAATCGCGTGAAAGACATGTGTAAGGGGGAGAAGGGCAGGAGAATGATTAATTAATCCAAAAACATCGGACTTCACGAATTAATTCCCTTACCAGTTTCCTCTAAGTCAGGAACCTCGGTTTCGGGTAGAGGATCGACGGCCTCCACAAATTCTGGCGCTTCTTCAGGAATGAGGATCGGCTCTTCAGGCTGAACTGGTGGTAGCGAAGCGTCTACGACCGCTCTCTGCTCCCAGGGCAGGGGACCAGTATCAAAGTCCTACAAGAAACAGGATATTCCAATTGCGAACTTCCCAGATTTCTGTTTAATCATAATACCTCATACAAAAATCGAGAGGTGAAAGGCCATTTGGTTTAAGACATTAAGCTTAATATGTAATATTTATCTTTGTAATTAAAGGTCCGTTTCATTTGATATCAGCATCAACAGTTGGATATTTTTAATCGAACTTCAATTAAGTTTGCTTACTCCATTGGGATAGCTAAAGAATTTTTTTTATCATGATGTTTTTTTCCAAATTTCATATAGTTTTGTTGTACAATTGCAAAAAAGTCGCTTAAGCCAAATACAATAGTTTTTCATACCTCGAAATAAACTAATAAGAAGACTGTCACTAAACGAAAAAAAAATGTGTGCGTGTACTAGTGTACACACGTAAGAAGTGAAACTTCTTTATGGCCTTATTTTTCGAAAAATGATCTACATGCAACTTTCTAGAAATTGGTTAAATAAAGTTAAATTAGATAAAGTTTAAACAAAAGGATTTTATTATCATAGACATGAATACAAAAAAGTTAAATTAGATAAAGTTTAAACAAAAGGATTTTATTATCATAGACATGAATACAAAAAAGTTAAATTAGATAAAGTTTAAACAAAAGGATTTTATTATCATAGACATGAATACAAAAAAGATGGCGCGTAACGGAAAAATGTGACGCGTAACCGAAAAATGTGACGGTAAATTTTTTTCCAACGCCGATAAGGAAGTTTCACTTCAATAAAAATGTTTTTGTGATCCGAATACTACAAATTTGAGTTAACTTTAACACTATCGAGAACGTTAAAAAACTCGCACTAAGCACCCTGGTCAAATTTCGATGGCAAATGGTTGATGAATTAAAGAATTTCAAGTGAGAGTTGAGTGAGAGATCAATTAATTCACCTCGGGTTTGTAGTCTGGGGCAACTTTGGGCTTGGGCTGCTTGACGATCTTGACTCTGTAAGGCTCCTGGAATCAGAAAGGGATACTCTTTATCATGAAAACAGAAGTGGCAGACAGCTCTAATAAGTTCCACCGAGTTAATTCCAGAGAAATACGCACTTAAATCATTACTTAGTTCACCAACTTGCACATAACGTCGTGTATTAAAAATGAAACCCACAATAATTATAACTTGCGTAATCACTGGTGGTGGGACGTCTTGTGAGTCAGCACGGGTAGGTACCACCACCCTGCCTATTTACCTGCCATGAAGCACGAATGCGTTTTGACTTGTGAAACTGGGTTGTACTACTATAAAAATTGAGACTTAGAGCTAAAATCTCAAGAAGGATGGCGGCATTTGCGTTGTTGGTGTACACGGGCTCCACTTAATACCAGATAAGCCATGAGATAATTCACTCTTTATGTTAAGGCTTAAGGACATCAAGAGGCCGGGGCTCAGTTAAATCGTTGTACTGAGTAGCCTCTTTAAGCCTGGTTTGAAGAAGGCCATGGCATAGCGCTCGGGAAACAGCGTCCGTCCAAACATGAAATCCAGACCCGGATGGTACGTACAAAAATTATCTCTATGTACAGCGAGTATTATGAAGAACTCTGCCCTGATGATGCGCTGGTAAGGAGGCAGCTAAGGGAACGTATCCTCGAGCACACTTAAGCTTCGTCTCCAGCACAAGGTTCTTGTGAAAAATTGTGTAAAAACAAAACTTACACAGAATTCACTTGTTTTGAACTAAAACCCATCCACGACTCCCAACAAGGATTAACCCACAGAGTTTTTTGTCGGATTTTGTCACTGAGTCGCGATTCTGATTGGTTAGTAGATTCAGCAAAGCACTGCTCTTGCTAGGGCCAGTTTTAGAATCGGGTGCCGGGTGCGGTGGCGCCTGGTACTCGACTGTTGGTCCGGTGCTGAGGCGGTGCAAGGTGGCTCCTATACGCCACCCATGGCGTGTATCCCGAGACGACACCCTTAGGAATTTTCCCAGGGATCAAATCATCAGGACGGGTACTGGCGAAGGCCGACTTTCGGCGCACGTTGTGGTACCGTAGACTTCGTGGTGTTGTGGAGCTCGATAGGGTGGAGTCGGTAGTTCTGCAGGACAAGTGCCTCTCGCACCTTTTTCTGCGAGGAATTGAAGGAAGTGGAGAACCTCGATCTTTCTCTTCTCTTTCTTCCTCTCTGGAGGCGCTGGAGTCCGACATAACCCGGTCTGCTACCCCCCTCGACCGGAAATCCTTAAAAAGGTTCCCCATCGAAAAAAAGGGCCAGTTTTAGCAAATCCCTCAAGTTCAGCCCGTATGCTCATCTATCTGTCCACATGGAAGAATACCATCATAAGCTACCAGAGAAGAGGTAGGCAAAGAAGATTCTTAATATAATCTCACCTCGTTCGATGACTAGTGCAAGCGAATTCGAACAAAACACTGTCCGGTATACGAGGTTTGCAAACTAATCGTTCATTGTAGTCTCGCCAATTCCTCAAGGATCAACATCGAAATACAATGCCATATCCGCAATTCATAGATCGATGTGTATTTAAATAGAGCGATGCATTCTCCATATTTCAATAACGACAGACGTAATTAATTGGCTGCCATTTGCACATCTATTTTGATGTTAGCATTGAAATTCTTTGATGGTATGACAGAGTCGTTCTCGCTTCCTATCGGATTATTTTTATCGCGTACTCACTGACCAAGTTTGAATAGTTCTGCGTCTAAATCCGCTGGGGGGTAGGGTTAGCCAAGTGAGCCCAAGTAGGTAACACAACCCTGCCTATTTCTGCCACGACGCAGTAATGTGTTGGGATTTGAAGGGTGAGGCACTTGATAGTTGATAGAACTGAGACTTAGACTTCATGTTTCCAGGTCTTTGATGTCTATGGACCCGGTAAACGTCTAAGACGAGGAGAGCCGTGAGCAATAAAAAAAAATTCTCCAAATCTATAATGCGCTCCTCTCTTCATAGGCAAGATAAGAGTCTTGAAGAATCCTCATCGCTAAACAGCTTGGCTGTGCTCGCGACTATGATGATGAAGATGAATCCTTCTACTATTTACTGGTTCCCGTGAAGTAAGCCAATTCCGCTGAGCACCATGAGATTGGTTGATTTTTAGTGCACAGTAAGTACCACTGTTAAGCAGATGTCCACCTGGACCATAGGCGCCGTTCTGATGCCCTTCCAACTATTCAATAAATAAAAACAAACAAACCACATCCGCTTCCGTTTCCTCGACGTGTCCAGGGTGTCCGAGTCTGGTCCCAGGGACCGGCCTCTTCGGCTTCTGCAGGAACGTCGTCCATCTCTTCTCTTCCTTCTTCTTCTTCTCGAGCGCCTTCCTCTCCTCCTCTTCGTTCAGCACCTTTAGCACTTCCGAGTCCTTCAACGAGTCTATCATCGGCTTTATCTTCTTGAAGTCGACGCTGTCGTCGGCGCGGTGGATATGAGAATTTAGTACTCTTGACAAACTGTTCAATTGATAATTGTATTAGTCGTGTTTAGTGGTGCGTGTCTGGTGATCTCGCCTATACGTTTGGACAATTAACAGATTCTGAGTTCATTCTTATTAGACAAACGAATGGACCATAGGACGTAAAGTGGTCACTGACGCGTATGAGATAACTGATCTTGGGCGACGAAATAAAAGCTCGCAAAGCAGTCCATGATTCGCAGATCCAAAATTTTACGATCTCTGGCTTTGTATAAGCATATTTCTGTACTATTCATTTTTTTTTAATTATGATGACGATACAAAAATGTAACGAAAAACAAGAAAAAAGGCGCTTTTAAATAAAAAAAGAAATTAAGAACTTCACGAATATAGTGGAAGTCGAGCTCAGTGGCGTGCAAGTGGACAGGCCAATGTTCGGCCGTGAACTGCTTTAGGCTGATGGTGATGACGATGAATGATATACCTCGAATACCTTCTTCGTCGGACTTCGATGAATGGAATACCAGAAATAAAATAAAGCATTAGAAAAATTGGGTTCATCTCGGAAAAGGTTCTGTGATTGGGAATGTGATAGCACCATATAGATTTTCTTTTTTTTTTACTGATTAGATGGGTGGACGAGCTCACAGCCCACCTGGTGTCAAATGTTTACTGGAGCCCATAGGCATCTGCGACGTAAATGCGTAACCCACCTTGAGATATAAGTTCTAAGGTCTCAAGTATAGTTACAACGGCTGCCCCACCTTTCAAACCGAAACGCATTACTGCTTCACGGCCGAAATAGGCAGGGTGGTTGTACCTACCCGCGCGGACTCACAAGAGGTTCTACCACCAGTAATTAATTATTTCATGCTTCGATAGGCATAGCTTAGACGTATGCATGTATGTACATAATATGTATATGAATTTTCCATAGAAAATGCTAAATCAAGCCAAAAACCTATAAGTAATTTCTCCCCGCCACTCGATTATTCTTCTTCACAGGATTAATGATAAAATTTCAGCGTAGGAAGACAGAAACAAAATTGAAAATGAAAACTGACAATGGCTTCCTAAAACTGTATTTGTGGGTAGTGTTTAATGAAGCAGTGAGGTCAATGATTCATTCGAGAGCATATCAAAAGAACAAGACTTACCCCATGACGTGTGCCTCCCTCAACATCTCCGCTTCCCCGGATATCAGTTCAGCGATCTTCTCCTCGCTCATCCCTGGTTTCCCGAGCTCCTCTGAATTCAACAAACATATTACTTAGTCTGAAGCTTAAAACAACAGTCGTCGTGAATAAGGCGTCCGGTGCATTCGTATGTAGCGATGCACCGGTGTTCGAATCTCGCTGGCGGGTACCAATTTTTCTAATGAAATACGTACTTGACAAATGCTCACGATCGAAAATTATAATTTGCGTAATTACTGGTGGTAGGACCTCCTGTGAGTCCGCACGGGTAGGTACCACCGCCCTGACTATTTCTGTCGTGAAGCAGTAATGCGTTTCGGCTTGAAGGGTGGGGTAGCCGTTGTAACTATATTGAGATCTTGGAATTCATGTCTCAGGGGGCTAGCGCCATTTACGTTGTAGATGTTCATGGGCTCCTATAACCACTTAACACCAGGTGGACCGTATGCTCGACTGTCTACAAGGGCAATAAAAAAAATCATTCCTATCAATATCGTCTCAGAATGATCGCTTAATGATAAAATAAAAGTAAACAATGAACAGTTAAAAACCTATACGACCTTAATTTATGATTCTCGAGTCCAAATGAACACAAATACTCACTAGCCAAATCCTCATCAACCACTGCTTGTTCCAAGCCGTCAACGATGCCTTGGATGGTGCCGAGGGGCTCTCCCTCATCAGTAATAAAGACTTTTGGCTCGCTGTGAGGCCTTAGTAGCTCCTGTAAGAACAGATCATGCAATTTCCCTGAAGTCTGAAGAGTATTTTTTCTTTTTAAGGTTATTTTTCTCGTATATTTGCTGGTGGCCTAGCTATACCAGCTACCCACGGGTAGGTGAGCCAACAGGCTTAGCTTGAGAGAGTTTGCTGTTTGGAATTGCGATCCACAGAGAAAGCCTGACGAAAGACTCAGTGGGCTGTGTCTATAGGTTAGTTTGCGCTTCGAATTCTTGGAGGGTAACAGGTGCTTGAAAAGCTTAATAGCAGCGAGGGTGGATCCGGGGGATCTGACAAGACGAGCTTCGGGTGACGGCGACTTTGGGTTTCCCCTTTATCTGTGTCGGATATGTCTCTTCGTCATCCGGAGGAGACTCTCGGACTTGAACTAGTACCTGAACTACAGGTGGTAGAACATACTATGAGTCCATAACTTAACCATTGACCATTATATAGGATGAAAATTAAACAGGTAACTCCCACGAATTCTATCTATCCAAGATGTATTCTATCACTCTAAGATAGGATTCTATCTACCTAGCATAGTGACGTGAGACAAAATTAACTAGATTCACCTCTATATCTGGTGGAGCCGGTGTTGTCCTCTGCGACCTACACTCTTCAGGATCAAATTTGACGGGCTTCACGAACTCCAGGTAGTCTATTTTAGCATTATCATCAGTAATCTGTTTAGCATTAGCATCGGCAGCTTCTATGTGACCAGCGGGATTTGCACTGTTTTGTTTTATAGCTTGTGGTGTGGCTTCAGCTATAGAAACAAGGACTTCATTGGTCGCTGCTTGTTTCTCTGCGATATCTTTACCTGGTAGCGTCGCCATAAAGTTAGAAACTTCCAAATTCTCATTTACATTAATCTTTTCATGGATTTCTTGTTCTTTATTAGCTACAGCATCTATCTTATCAATATTCGTGACAGCTTTCTCGGCTGCATGTTCTTTGGAAACGACTATTCTTTCTTCGTTGTTATTCGAATTTATTACGCACACTTCAGAGGTATTTTTGTCTGTCTTTGAGTTATTACTTTCAGTGGCTGTCATATTTTCTTGTACCTCAACAGCATTACTTACGATTTCTTCGTCTTGATCTTTTAATGTATTCACTTCATTGACAATAACATTTTTATTCTCATCTTCGATTTTACTAACTTCAGTTTTTGTTTCTTTTACGTCATTAGAAATGTCAACTTTAGATTTTTCGCTTCTCCTATTATTACCGTTAACCAGAATTCCTTTGATCGTACGAGATTCACTTGTTTTGCTGCTCGAATGTTCTTTGACTTCGGTGACTTCTGTCCGCGTCTCCATGCCAACACACTCTTTATATTCTTCAATGCTTTTTATTGTTTCATCTATAGCGGACGCGAGGAGCGAAGATTTCCTTTCGATTTCGCGTATTTCGTCCTGTACGGATTGGAAAGATTTTTTAAAAATACTCTTACATATTCAGTTTTTTTCAAGATGAAATATCCAGTGGCCAGTTGGATAGGGTGAATGAACTATGAAACTCCCGGTGTTACATTGAAGGACTAAATCTAAATGTGTCATACGTGTAGTTGGAACGTAAAAATCTGTTTTTATCTAGAAGTTGCTTTCTTTTGAGATCAGATCAAACACTAATGTTTGTTTGACGTTTTGTGTTCGGATTAAGAGTTTACCACAATCAATTTGTCAATCCGCACGGGTAGGTACCACCACCCTCCCTATTTCTGAGTTGAAGCAGTAATGCGTTTGAAAGATTGGGACTTAACACCAGGTGGGCTGTGAGCTCGTCCACCCATCTAAGCTATAAAAAATAAATAAATAATGTGATGAGACGAAATGACAATGAGGTTGGTAAGAGAATGTTAACTATGAATGTGGACGGCTTTAGAGGAAGAGGCAGACCTAAGAAAAAAATGATGGATTGCGTGAAAGACGATATGTGTAAGAGGGGAGTGAGCGAAACGGTGTATGATAGAATCCATTATGAAAAAACATAGTATTTATATGATATTTATGTTTCCACTATCAACCAATGCGTCTACTAGATCCTTGTCTAGATCATCCTCAGTTGACTGGTAGATAATACATTAAACATTAATTCCAGCAACGCAAATAGTGTATGGAAGGTGGAGGTAAAGAGCGCCATCTTGTATAGGCGACAAGTTGAAGTCCGCCTGTAAACAGCGTGTTATTGTTAGAAGACTCACCGAAATAGCGCTAGTGTAGGAAGTGGGAATGATGTAACAGGTTTAAACAGAGCGAAGTGTGCCGGGTTGAAGTGAAGTGTGTTAGTTTATGGCGCTGTTTGTAAAATCCTCCCACTCGCTACTGTGGCGCCATCTTAATTGGCTGTCTTTTTAGCGGATATTTTTTAATACACTGAGATGGCGCTCCTTACTTCCATAACGAAGCGCAACACGTTGACGAGTGAATTCAAAGCGTTTTTAGCAATAAAAATACACATGTTCGAAGGTACTGTCTCTTGTGTCTATTTTAAACTATGAATGAGGTGATTCAAAAACCCACCACGCGGAATCGTGGAAGCCTAAATACCTTTCTGTATTGGGGACGATCAGCGCCGCCCCTCAGACCTGGTTTCCTGTACACTGGCGAAGTCGGCTTTGACCAGGGCGGGCTGGGCAAAGGTGGGTCGTATATGATGGGGTCCTCAATCTTTATCTCGACATGCGGCACAAATTTCTTCTTCACTATGGCCGGGTCTTCCTCGATCGGGACGGGTTCAGGATCTGGGGGCACGGGAGTGGTACCACGGCTTTTGGGTAGGGGCAGCTCTAGGCGGAAGATGTATTCGTCTGTCAAAGGGGTGGGAGGCATCGTGGATGGACTGGGTGTGTCTATGTCATTGTTTTCGTCGCTCTGCAGCTGCCCATCTACGTCAATTCTTAAAGACAAGTTCTGGCTGGATCTGGCTGTGAAAGACTGTTCTACTGACTGGGTAACGTCGGCCCCAATTTTTTGACTGGTGTATTCAGAATTGCACTGAAGGTTATTCATAGTTGAGTGATCAATAATTTGTATTTGTTGTGATGAAACTTGCTCATTGATTTCGATATGGTTCACCATGGTTGTCTCGGAGCTAAGAGCAGAGTTCTTCTGAGTTAAGCTTTCTAATGAAGCTTTATGTGTGTCACTAATCTCCGACGATCTCTGTTCGAGTTCTTCGACGTGCAAACGATCTAATTTCCGCTCGGAGAGATTCAATTCCGATATATCTTCTTCTACAGTTATAACTTCTACTCCGTCTCCATCATCTTGGTCTATGACCTGGTATTTCGTGATTTTCAACTCTGCGTACTCTTCCGCGCTGGTCTTCGTTACGTGTTTAGGCAAAACTATGTTCTCCGTAATAGTGATGTCTTCTGTCTTCGCCTTCTCAACTTTGACTTCTGTTATTTTAGATATTGACTCCCTTTCTTCCTGTTCGATCAAAACTTTCGCTGTATCTGCCTTTTCTTCTGAGATCTCAAGAGTTTTAAGCTCGTCCTCTGCTACATCCACTTCAGTTATGCTTAGAGCTTGTTGTTCTACTACGCTGATAGTGTCAATTATCTCCGTCTCCTCCTTACTCAAGCTAAGCTCAGAGTATTCATCTCTGGCTATCTCCACTTCAGCTATCTCTATAGCTTCTTGTTCTACAACGTTGACTGACTCAATAACCTGACTCTCTTCTTTCTTTATTTCCAGTTCTTGTAATTCTTCTGCCACTACCTGCGTTTCATTCACTTCAAGAGCCGTGTCAGTTTCTACAAGTATTTGATTGGATTTTTCGAATTTTTCGTCACTAACTTTCAGGACAGACAGTTCGTCTTTTATAGATTCTACTTCGTTAACATTCACAGCTGAACAGGTATCTGATATTGTAACTGTAACATTCTCAGTGTTTGCTTCTTCGATAATAAGGGTATCGTGCGTGGATACATCGGTTATTTCAGTAGACTCGGCGACTGCAATAGCTAAGTCGTTTTCTGTTACAGTTTTTCCGATTTCAGTTTTGTTCAACTCTTTTGTTATTTCCGTTACAGGTTCAATGACCTGTTGCATCTCCTGGACTACGACCTTTTGAGTTTCTTGAACTACTGTCGCTTTTTCCTTTGAGTGGACTTCATGAGTCGAATCCTTGGTTTCAAAGAGTTTCTCTTCGAGAACGCCTACAGTGGCGTGGCTTTTGGCGCTCGTTGTAGCTAATTTATGCGTCTCTTTGACTACAGCCTTTGCTTCATCGCGCTTCGCTGTTTCGATCGCGACCCTTTCTGACGTCACCGCTTCACTGACTTCCGATGCTATTTTAACCTTTTCAGCAGTCTCCACTGTCATCTCGGACATTTCTGCGGCATAATCTTCGAAGATGACATCTGGGTTTGTATATACGTGCGCCTCTACCACGGCCCTGTAAGTATTTCGGTCTGTAATGTTCGTGCTAGTTCTATGTTTTCTATATTCATGTTTACTTTGAACATTTTGATGTGCATTCGATTTAAATTCGCTCGAAAATTGTTTGGAAGTTACTTCTTTTTCCAGAGACGCCCTGCGACTGTCAACCTTATCCAGCCATTCTAAGGGATCACTTTCGCGCGCAACTTCTTCTTCTATAGAACTCCTGCTGCTAGATCTCCTTCTGCGTTGACGCACCTCCAATTCTTCAGCGGCTCTGCTCTCTAATTCCGTTATCACAGTTTCCATCTTCTTTGTTAGTTCTTCGTTTCTTCTATCGCTCATTTGTGCCATTTTAGCGCCGGATTTTCGGCTTTCTTTCATTTCGAACTTATCGAACTCTTTCACTTCTTTACTTTCAAACTCTTGAATCTTTGATTCGTTTTGAGATACCATTTTGTTTTCACGTCGCCTGTTATCTTCAACTTTCGATTTGCGTACCAAATCTTCTCTGTACGACTCATTGATGCTGTCTCTATAAGCACATTGCCTTTCTTCGGTTTTAGATAAAGCCGGTTGTGTTAAAATGAATCTAGAAAGGGCCACCATGACATCTGTTAGGTGGATGAAGAACGTTTTGAGCAGGAGGTCGTAGTGATGGGAGTGCACCACTCCTTTGATGTTGGGTATGGTCTGCAAGCCTATGGCGTACACTCTTTGTTCAGCCTCAATCCTTGCAGACGACTGTTCATGTCCTTTATCCACGTATTTTTGTTTATGATACTCTTGTTTCTCCTCCTCAATGTGCTTCGTAGGTGTCGGTTTTATGACTTTTTTCTCATAAGCTGTAGATTCCGTTTCGAAGGCTGTTTCATTTTCTTTAAGTTCATAAATAGTATTTTCAGTGGAGGCGTGCTCATTCACAAACTCGGTACGTTCATGTTTTTCCGCCTTAGATGTTTCTGCGACGATTTTCTCTTCCGTTTTAGATACCACTAACTCTTCTTGTTCCATTATTTCTTCTTTTAAACTGTTCTCTACTTTTTCTGAATAAGCGACCTTTTGTTCAACATCTTCCTTTAATTTTATCTCTGAATGCTGTTCCTCTTTTATTTCCTTCTCAATCTGCTTTGTAACGGCCACGACTTGTTCGATGGTCTCGTCCACGACCAGCAGAGCTGTTTTCTCTATTTTCTCAAGATCTATCTCTTCTTTCATCTCATCGAGGAACCGTTTCTCTTCTAAAATTTTTTCTTCTTTCGTTTGCACGTCTCTTGATTCTTCTTTGAAGGTCATGCTTATGTCTTTCGAGGATTTCGTGACAGTTTCATCAGAGACAACACACACAGATCTCCTCTCAATCTTATCGTCAAGTACACTCTTAGCTCTTCTGCCTTCAGGGTCGTACTGCTCGGAGATTGGCAATTTGAACTTACGTTCAGGGGCATTCGTGAGTTTCAACGCGAGAATGTCAATATTGTCGAGGCTCTCACTAGATTTGCCGAACTCATCCCGATAATTGGGATTCAAGATGATCGGATCTTCGATTGGAGGAATATCGGGGAGAGGTTCCGTGGAAAAGGGTCGGTAGGGCTTGGTTGGGGTCACGAAAGGGGATGACGTTAAGGACCTCGAGGTTTGTCGGTCTGAAGGGTCAAATAGGTCGATGTCTAAGCTCGGCGGCTCAATAAACTGTTCTATTTTAAACTGTACCTCAGTTGGTTCCGACTGTCGGTCGAAATCTGCCGGTGGAGGCGACTCCAGCAACGGCTCCTGGTCGTCCAAAACCGGGTCGTACAGCCCACTGGAAAATGCAATTGAGTTATAACCCATTGTGTTAGATCGTAACGAATAAGGCATAATAGTGCGCCGGTAATCTAAATAGTTATTTTAAGCTTTTATTTATATTTGCTTAATTGCCTTATTACCAATTTCGCGCACCCGATGATTAACGCCGGTCAGTTCAATTTAAAACTATATTTTCTACCTAAGCTGATAGCCTTGAGAGGCCGTATCAGCGTAACCTAACAAGTAGCTGAGCTCACGGGCTCTAACCTGACAAAGCTGCTAACACTAGTCCTAGCAAGAGCAGTGCTCCGCAGAATCTACCAGCGGATCGGAAACGCGACCCACTGAGAAGATCCGGCGAGAAACTCAGTGGGCTTTGTCTCTAGGTTAATTTACTCGCCGAGCCCTTCGACGCAAGCGACGGGTTCGGCGAGAACGATGACCGGGAAAAAAAACCATAATAAACATTAAATTCAACCATAAATATGTTCATTCAACCCATAATAAGCATTACTGCTTCACGGCAGAAATAGGCGGAGTGGTGGTCCTATCACCAGTAAAAAAACACCGCTAAGAGTCACCAATTAGTTTCGCTCGGGGCTAAAAAATGAAAAGACGATCGCGTTCCCCCCTAATCTACGCTATTACTTAATATGTAAATTGAAGATATATTTACATTCTGATTCCTTCGGTGTCTCGCGATGATAATTGAAATCAGAGAGATATTTCCCGGATTCTCGCAACTCATTCTGTGTTAACTAATTGTTTTAAGTGAGCGATGTTGAAATTAACCCTTTAAAAGTATGAGGCTTGGAGGTTTGGAGGCCTATCTCATTCGGGGGACGGGTTGAGACAGTCTCCAGCTGTGAGTAGACGCTGCAGCTTTAGAGTCCACCATCAGCTTAAGTGACGAAATGTTAATGTAGCTGTCGTAGTCAAAGCCAATCGTGACAACTTTAACAGTTCATCAAAATAACTTTTGGCGTCATTTTAGACATGGTGACGTCTGCGGTGACGTCACCCTAACAGTCTTCCCAAAGTGGGCGATAACGCCCCTTTGTGGGCGCTACCGGCTTAAAGGTGGGCGGTAAGAGACCCAGAAAAAATATGGGGGCGTTGTGTAGAGGCTTTGGAGGCGATTTGTAATTTCATCTAGGAGGACTTTTAGACACGGACTGAGCTCTCGCTATAGTGGATTTAAGTAGGTGAAAAAATGGGGGCGTTAAAATATAATTTATTCTCAAAGTGGGCAGTATACAAAATATGTTTGGGAACTCCTGCCCTAACCGATCCATGTCTCGTTGAAACTGGAATGGCCTCCGGGCCACCAATAATACCTCCATCATAAAATAAAATAAAAACTAACCGATCGCCTAATGACGCTCCATACTTGAAAACTAAATAAATTAAAAAAATGGCCGCCATCATAAACATTACGCTAAGAAACTATTCTAGTCTATTCCATTATTTTTTTATTGCTTAGTTGGTTGGACGAGCTCACAGCCCACCTGGTGTTAAGTGGTTACTGGAGCCCATGGACATCTACAATGTAAATGCGCCACCCACCTTGAGATATAAGTTCTAAGATCTCAGTATAGTTACAACGGCTGCCCCACCCTTTAAACCGAAACGCATTACTGCTTCACGGCAGAAATAGGCAGGGCGGTGGTACCTACCCGCGCGGACTCACAAGAGTGTCCTAGCTCCAGTAAAAAAATTCTATTCTATCAGTCCACAGATGTCCACTGCTGTACATAGGCGTCCCCTAAGCCTCGCCACATGCATAAACGGGCGTAGACGGCCACACTTTTGTTGAGAGCTTACGACTCGTGCCGATTACTATACTAACTAAAACTCATTTAACTGTTTGGTCTGAATACTTCTAATTCTCTTTTGTACTAGAATTTAGTTGTAAACAATATCAAATGTCTTAAACAATTACATATAAACACATTAGATGTAGGAATTTTTATAATTACATAAATGATAATAATTTTATTTTAATAGTTCGCATTATAACTAATATCACGCCATTAGTTTTATCGCTTTTGTGGTATAGAACAATTTGATTTGATTTAAAAGATGCTTGGTAGTTGAAGACATTAGATGCATATTATTAGAATCATGTTGTTTCAAATTTCATGTTTTTTTTTTGTTAGCTAAAACTCAAATTGCTTACGTAAATTTTTTGTTTTGCTAATATAAGCAGATTTTACGTCGAATCTACCTATAGTCTTGTTATTAGGTAAAAGCGAATTTAGCTCATTCTAGAAAAGATCCACAGTGTACGGACCTTAACTTAAAATTTAACCCTTAATTTTTTTTGTTACGGGATCTGACATTTTATATTAGTGGATTCTTTTCAAGTTACGACCGTCCTATTCAAAAATTAGACGCGCTTTGCCTGGGTTACGGATTATTATTTTATTGCTTAGATGTGTGGACGAGCTCACAGACCACCTGGTATTAAGTGGTTACTGGAGCCCATAATAATCTGTAACGTAAATGCGCCACCCACCTTGAGATGTAAGTTCTAAGGTCTCAGTATAGTTACAACGGCTGCCCCACCCTTCAAACCGAAACGCATTACTGCTTCACGACAGAAATAAGCGGGGTGGTGGTACCTACCCGCGCGGACTCACAAGAGGTCCTACCACCAGTAATTACGCAAATTAGAATTTTTGCGGGTTTGATTTTTATTACACGATGTTATTCCTTCACCGTGGAAGTCAAGCGTGAACATTTGTTAAGTACGTCATTATTTCATTAGAAAAATTGGGACCCGCCTGCAGGATTCAAACACCGTTTCATCGCTAGATACGAATGGAACGGACGCCTTATCCTTTAGGCTACGACGACTTCAAAACTAGCATTGTTTTTGTATATTTTTTTTAAGTTATAGTTGTTCTTATGGGAGGGTAAACCGCTTCGTTACGTGACGCGTTACGGCGCCAGTCTGTCTGGCGTCTCTTTCTCTCACGCACACGGCAGCGGTAGTGAGAATGTATGTGACTCCTAACTATTTATATATCTTTTTCAATTTATCTTACACTTTTCCTTACATTATCATATTAACGTACATAAAATTTAAGTAATAACCTAAGCTTTGTCTCAAGTTAAACAGTTTCAATATTAAACAGTTCAACTTAGATTAGTTTAAGTTATCACTTCTGTTAATTTTGTTTTTACAAGTCACTTTCATTTAAAAATTTCCTTTAACCATTTCCGCAAGACATTACAAAAATAAATACAGCCACTAATCAGGGTTAATGTGATTAAGTTCGCCTTGACGTTTGCTATCTGACGGAAAAACACAACGCGGATTTATGATTGAGTCATTACTTATGGCCCGGAGACCTTTCCAGTTTCACCAGGACAGGTGGGCGAGCAAAAGCTCAGCCAGGAGGGGCGGGATTTGCTAACAGCTGCTCAAGCGCCTCCGAAGGAGACCGAGCAACTCAAGAGCAGCTGTTTAGCAAATGAACCTACTACCGGATCGGAATCGCGACCCGCTGAGAAGATCCGGCGAGAAACTCAGCGGGCTGATGTATATGTTAGGTTGCACGTCGACCTCTTTGCCGAGCAACACAAACAAACACAACGCGGAAACACAAACAAACACAAATCACTCACTGGTTTTTGTACACCAAGTAAAATTTCATGTTTCGACCGACAGGGGGACAGTGCTACCGATGCAAGCTTTTAGCGATTGGTTTAGCGAATGAAAAGTAAAAATTTCAATTGCAAATTCGCTACAGGCAGAAGCGAGGTCGTCTTTTTGGATATGGTTCAATGTGTCGATACGTTTAGTTAGAGAATTATTCGCGCTTTGAGAACGAGTGAATCATAACATTTAAATATAATTATGATAAGGTTTTGCGGGATGATTTTTAACGTGTTATTTGTTTTATTTATTATTGGTTTCATTTTTGTTTGTTTTTAATAATTCTGATAAATTGTAATTTAAATTTTATTGTATTTCGATTTAAATGTTATGTAAATGTAAAATTGCGAGAGCATCGGTATCGCAGGATCCGACTGATGCATGACCACGACCACTCTGTCAAGAGTGTACGAATAAGAAGAAGAAGAAGAATTGTATGTGAAATTTTATCGGCTTAAGTTGCCTGAAATATAAACGCATTTCATTTAATTTCAATTAGGTGATGAAGTGTGCGAATGACGGTATGAGAGAGAGAGGAGGAAGTGTTGAGATGACGGCTGATAGAAGAGAATGGAAGAGAACAATTAGCTGTGTTGACCCCACCTAGTGGGATCAGGTGGAGACAAAGAAGATCTATCAATATTCAAATACCGCAAGTAAAATTGAATGCCCCCAATAAGGACACTCGGATCCCACTTATTTCTGTCGGGAGGCAGTCGTTTTTACTTAATGCGTTCGTACTTAATGCAAATTTAAGACTTATATGGTTTTCTCATGGATACCATTATCAGAACTGGACTGAATTGAAATGAGACCACACGGAAAACGTCAGCTTTCTAATAAAAAAAGAATCATCAAAATCAATTCACCTAGTCAAAAGCTATGAGGCAATAAACATAAAATCTTACGTTATGGACGTTTCTCCCCGGTTAGGGTACCCCTCCGCATCGTCCCATAAGGAACTTCATTCCAATAAATTCCACTTACCGCCTCACAAAGAAATCTAGACTCGTAGCCTCTTCGATTGCGTGCCGCGCCGAATCCAGGGGTAGACCAGCCGTGGGGATCCCGTTCATTTTCATGACAACGTCTCCGACCTTCAAGCTGCACATGTCGGCTGCAGAACCAGGAACCACCTGCGCGTCAAATTATTTAGAAGTCCCCTCTTATTCAAGGTCAGGTAAAAGCTAGTCAGTCTCTCTATTCTGGACAGAGCCTGTCAAAATCAAGAATACTTAGAAGAGAAATTATTACTGGTGGTAGGACCTCTTGTGAGTCCGCACGGGTAGGTACCACCGTCCTGCCTATTTCTGCCGTGAAGCACTAATGCGTTTCGGCTTTAAGGGTGGGGCAGCCGTTGTAACTATACTGATACCTTAGAACTTACATCTCAAGGTGGGTGGCGCATTTACGTTGTAAATGTCTATGGGCTCCAGTAACCACTTAACACCAGGTGGGCTGTGAGCTCGTCCACCCATCTAAACAATAAAAAGAACACGTTCAGTTTTGATGATATACTTAGTGTCTGTATTTTTAGTGGACCGGAAGACGTAGCGTGGATAGGCTTCCCATGGCATGGACCGATGACTTATTAAGGTTCGCGTGGATCAGCTGGATGTAAGCAGGACTGATCTCTGTGCCTAGGCTTGAGGGAGGCCTATCAGTCATCAGCCGCCCCTTTCTCAGCATCCAACATATAGACTACATAATGAAATTACTTTAATGCCAACTTTTATCTAAATAGATTTAGAAAAAGAAAACTGTTTTATGCGGTATAGATTGCACCATGCAGTGCAGTCCGCCCGCCATACGTTATTATAAGTTTTTTGACACGATTGGGCCCGCCCTAGGCCCAGGCCTACCGGGCCTTAGGGTAAATCCGCCACTGGTGGTACCTACCCGTGCGGACCCACAAGAGGTCCTACCACAAGTAAAAAGTTGTATTTAGACACCCTAGAACCTGTTTTACACCGTCTACCCTTTTAAATAAGTCGATAAAACAGTGTTAATGTCATAATGGCTACGCGCCAGCCCTCCCGACAGATGTCAATCGTTGATTTACGATAAGTTTATTTTAAACAGAGATCAATGTCACATTTCACTAGTACAATTAGAGCGCGCGTAACTCCGTTTTGGCTGAGTACCACTGGCGGGTCAAAGTTTAACAATAGCTGACCGTTTTAGTGATTGGTTCAATTGAATTTCGTAATTCACAACGGGACAGTCAGTGTAAATAAAAGAAATAATAGTTTAAAAAAACTAAAAAAACATAATATGTTTTTGTAGAAAATCCAACTGAGGGAGTGCTCTGAGGAATTATTCGAGATGATACCAACGTCTCGTTTTTACCATCGCACCGCCCGCCACCGGAGTAGAGTTCATCCATACTACCTGGAGCCACTGCGGTCATCCACAGTGCGTTTCCAGAGATCTTTTTTGCCACGTACCATCCGGCTATGGAATGAGCTCCCCTCCACGGTGTTTCCCGAGCGCTATGACATGTCCTTCTTCAAACGAGGCTTGTGGAGAGTATTAAGCGGTAGGCAGCGGCTTGGCTCTGCCCCTGGCATTGCTGAAGTCCATGGGCGACGTTAACCACTCACCATCAGGTGGGCCGTATGCTCGTCTGCCTACAAAGGCAATAAAAAAAATAAAAAATAGAAAATTTTTTTAATGAATTTAAATTAATAATAGTGTAAGAAAAAATTATTTTATTGTAAAAAAAAGCGTGGGGTGCTTGGTATCAGTAGTTATAAATATTTTATGAACAGATATGAGTAGAAGGGTTATTTTGATAATATCCTGAAAAGCCCCCCACAATTTTTCTATTTTTTAGTTCGATTTTCTATAAAAGCGTATTTTTTTAGTTTTTGAAACTATTATATATTTTTCATTTTTTAGTTAATTTCAATTTTTTCAATATTTTTTTATATTTAATTGTCATCGGACCTTAATAAGTATAGGTACCAAATTTCAAGTTAATCCGTCGTTTTGAAGGGGGTCAAAATCATGTTCAAAGATTCCGTTACAAACATACATACGTCTGAAGCTAAAAAAACCAGGAAAGATGTTAGTGAAATATAATTGATATCTTCGTCTTCTTCGTGTCCTTGCCCCATATTGCGGAGCATCATGTTTTTTTTTATTGCTTAGATGAGTGGACGAGCTCACAGCCCACTTGGTGTTAAATGGTAACTGGAGCCCATGGACATCTACAACGTAAAAGCCAACACCCACCTTGAGATATAAGTTCTAAGGTCTCAGTATAGTTACAACGGCTGCCTCACTCTTGAAACCTAAACGGAACCTAATCCTACCGGACCTCTTGTGAGCCCGCACGGGTAGGTACCACCTCCCTGCTTATTTCTGCCGTGAAGCAGTAATGCGTTTCGGTTTGAAGGGTGGGGGCAGCCGTTGTAACTATACTTGAGACCTTAGAACTTATATCTCAGGGTGGGTGGCGTATTTACGTTGTAGATGGGCTCCAGTAATCACTTAACACTAGCTGGGCTGTGAGCTCGTTCACCCATCTAAGCAATAAAAAAAAACATAAAATTCAAAGGTTCAACTGTACTATATTGAATTGCAGCGCCATCTAGTTAATGCTGAATTAAAATGTCTATTTTAGTATTAAAATACTGTGCTACATACTGATTTAATATCCCAAAATATAACACAGATGGCAGTAATCTATCGCATTGACTAAGCAAATTGTTTTATCTAACGGCAGGCAACGGTGTGCCCTTGGCATTGCTGATGTCCATGGGCGACGGTAACCACTCACCATCAGATAGGCCGTATGGTCGTCTGCCTACAAGGTCATAAAAATATATTTATTAAAAAATATCACATTTTTTAATCTTAATTTTAAATAAACGACAACGGTGACCGGATATCCGGTTGCCTTATGACCCTCCTTAAATACCACGCTGCATACAGTTTGCGTGGCTATTTTTACAGAGTTCTTTGTGCTAACCCGTTTTCGTTATTTATTACCTTAATGACCTCAATAGGAGCATCTTCCGAGGGTCTGCTAATCTCCAGGCCCCAGTCCTCGTGGCCACCTCGTTCTAAGTGCACCACCAGCTCCATCTAAAATAGTAATGGTCTATTAACTTACGCTTCAGTTTAAACCTTTGAAGTCGTCGTGGCCTAAATAATAAGACGTCCAGTGCATTCGTGTTGAGCGATGCACCGGTGTTCGAATCCTGCAGGCGGGTACCAATTTTTTTAGTGAATTACGCACTAAACAAATGTTCACGATTGACTTCGACGGTGAAGGAATAACATCGTGTAATAAAAATCAAACCCGCAAAATTATAATTTGCGTAATTACTGGCGGTAGGACCTCTTGTGAGTCTGCGCGGGCGGGGCAGGCGTTGTACTATAAAAATTAAAACTTAAAACTCATGTTTCAAGGTCTTTGATATCTATGAGCTCCGGTAACCACTTAACACCAGATGGGCCGTGAACTCGTCCACTGACCTAACCAATGACTAACAAATGCGTTTGTTATCTTACAAAGGATGTAAAAGCCTTCAAAAAAGCCGTGAGATTTCGACTTGAAGACTAAAAATGGACTCCAATAACCTTATAACAAATATATTTTCGTTCAACCCTTAATCTAATCAACAAAAAGAGGATGCAAATTGCTCAGTCTTAACCCCTTGTAAGCCCCTTGTAACATTTCTGTAACAATCTATAAAAAATCCAAAAATAATATTCACACAGGCCAAACTAATTTCCTTTTAAGCCCATTGTTACTTCACTGTCACATTCTGAAAAACGTGCTTCATCTAGATATTAATAGGTGAAGCAAAAACTTTGCACCTCTCTTTACGAAAATTGCGCGGACGGAGGAGTATGTTTCCCACACTCATATAGAATATAGAGAAGGAGTGCAGAACGCTAATATATTTTTTTAATTACGCATTAAAAATACAATAATTCAAGAAAAAAAAATTACACACACTAAGATAGTACTTGACTGATACTGAGATAGTATTTGACACAACACATGTATATTTAGACTCCTTTTATTGTCAAACTTTGCCTAATTAAGCAAAATTTAAAGATTTAAAAGTTTGGGATTGAAATTGAGAATGTATAGTCTTGGCGTAATCTGTGATTAAAGAACTATAATAATCTTTGACAATAGAAACATAATAATGTTCAAATTTATAATTACAATTAATTATAGTCGTATTTCGGTTACTGGGTGACCAACATTCAAAATTAACATTACTATTTATTGTCATTATTATTAAGGAGTCCAACGCTCATATAAATATTAGCCTATCCATTAAGTACATGTGTTTTCTACATGGATACCAAGTTTCAAGTCAATCGGATGCATGGTTTAGTTGTTGTAACGGAACATCCGTAAAAACTATTGTAGATTTATATATATAGTATAGATTAGCCCTTAAACATAATTTATTTTAGAATTTATGATCATGGAGTTCTTATTCTCGCTTCGGTTTCCTCAATACCGAGGGTCGTGACCACCTCAAGGCAACAAGGGTTTGATCTGGATCATTTTACGCCATTTGATCCTATCTGCCGCCTAGTATAATTATGTAGATCATGGGTTACAAGGGGTTAATTACGGGTTAACGTCAATATCATCTACTAGCTTTTGTTCGCGTCGTCGTCCGCATGGAATAGTTACTTCGGCATAACGCTAAATTTTACCCGCCTCTTCATTTACGTAGAAAGAGAAAAATGTTTTGTTAATAGAATCTTAAGAAGCTATTTATGGTACCAAAATCAAGCTTTTTAACTGATTTCAAAAAAGGAAGTTATCAATTCAACCATAATTTTTTTTTATCTCGAGAATGCTTGAACCGATTCTATAATTATTTTTTTCTTTTTTTGTGGACCAGTGGTTCCTGAGATTAGCGCGGTCAAGCAAACAAACAAACTCTTCAGCTTATTAAGTATAGATTACACGCACGCAAAATTGCACTTACCGTAATTAAATGTGTATAGATCTCTATCCGAACGGAGCACCGGTTAGTCCGCCAGTCAAATTTTAACTGAGACTTTTGGCTTGAACCGATTTGACCCCATTCGAGATTTCAGCACGACTTCAGCAGCTCAAAGAATCCGGTCATTGCAAGAGTGCGAATTGTCTTATAGCTTGTCATGAATAATGCTTTCGTATCAATCAATAAACAGCTGGAAACAAATCTGTTACTGGTGGTAGAACCTCTTGTGAGTCCGCGCGGGTAGGTACCTCCACCCCGCCTATTTCTGCCGTGAAGCAGTAAGTAATACGTTTCGGTTTGAAGGGCGGGGCAGCCGTTGTAACTACATTTGAGACTTCAGAACTTATATCTCAAGGTGGATGGCAAATTGACGTCGTAGATTTCTATGGGCTCCAGTAGCCACTTAACACCAGGTGGGCTGTGAGCTCGTCCACCCATCTAAGCAATAAAAAAAAAGAATGAAAAACAGTCGACGTCGCCTTAAACACGTTATTACGGATCCTCCCAATCCACTAGGGGTGTTTTTAGGTACCTCAAGCACCGGTCACTGTTCTCGTCGAACCCGTCGCTTGCGACGAAGGGCTCGGCGAGTAAATTAACCCACGGACACAGCCCACTCAGTTCTTGCCGGATCTTCTTAGTGGGTCACGCTTCCGATCGGGTGGTAGATTCTGCGAAGCACGGGTCTTGCTAAGGTTTAGTGTTAGCAAAGTTCTCAAGTTTGAGCCCCGTGGGCTCACCTACTTGCTCGGTTACGCTGACATAGCCTCTCAAGGCTACCAGTTTAGTCAGAAAAAAAATCTAATTACTCTAACGCTTATCAATTGCATGTCGGTGACGCGAATCCATAAGTTTTTGCCGCTACCAAAAACTACGCAATGCGACTAAAGAACTTTTCACTTGAAACAAAAAAATATGTTTTTTGTCACACAAAAACAAACTTAATACCATCTAGTTTCGTTCGGCATATCTAGACGGCCGCGACGATACGTTGAGACGAAATGCGTCTAATTCATTTTCTTGTTCTCCTAACGATCCATTTGGCCGTCGCGAAGAACAACAATGTTAAGACGCTGACGGAGAGCCTGGGACGGGAGATAATTGAAATCGACAACCCAATAAAAGGTATGTAAGAGGTAAGGCTTTAGCTGGGATGAAAGAAGGTTTAGCCCGTGGGACCTCGAATGGAGGCACAGATGAGTACCAGGAGCATGGGGGTCCTCCGAACAGGTAGACCGATGACTTAGTGCGCACGGCGAGAAGTCGTTGGATGCGGAAGGCGGAGGACTGCATTCTGTGGAAGGCATTGGGGAAGGCCTTTGTCCAGCAGTTGGCAGATAAATGACGATGATGATGATGATGACCGGCTTCAGACCTTAGCTTAGTCTTCGGACCGCGTTTCACACCAATGCGTCATCAAGGTTCGCTTTTATTGTCCTTTTTGTACTGGCTCCTGGTCTCATATAAAACTATAATTTCACACAACACGTGCAACATGAAATACTTAACAAATGTTCACGATTTACTTCCAACGGTGAAGGAATAACATCGTATAACAAAAAACAAAGCCGATAATTTGCGTAATTACTGGTGGTAGGACGTCTTGTGAGTCCGCACGGGTAGGTACCACCGCCCTGCCTATTTCCGCCGTGAAGCAGTAATGCGTTTCGGTTCGAAGAGCAGGACAGCCGTTGTACTATTAAAACTGAGACCTTACAACTCATGTCTCAAGGTGGGTGGCATCAATTACTTTCTAGATGTCTGTGGGCTCCGGTAACCACTTAAAACTATAAAACAATCAAAAAGTCAATGTAAATGAAGTTCTATGAGAGGAGACGCCTTGAAAATACGAGCAACCTCTGTTTATTTCGGTCCTTCCTTTAACAATCAGCATCTCATAGCGTCCATAGTGCTTACAGCAGCAGCCATCGGCCATTTTCCCTTTTTCTTCCAACTCGCGATTCTGATGCAATATGCATCTACATAAAGAAATAACCTCTGAACTATGAGGTCTCATTTGAGGGCGCTAGGGCAGATGCTAGCAAGTTCTTTCCAGCAGAGCCGCCGAGCTCACCCACTCATTCAGCTGAAGCAGAAGACCACAGATCCACCATACCAATCAAAAGAATTTCGAAAGCATTCCATGCTAAAACTATTCCTTGACAGAACTACCCCCGGGCCTCGAAGAGGAACCGTCGGCTGAGAATGACGAAGACGGAACCAGCACCACTTTACGTCCAGGAACGAAGGGGGGAACCAATAAATCCATCACGGTTCGTCATTTAGAACTTCGTGCTATGAGTCTGTTCAAGACAATATTTCCCGAGCGCTATGACATGTCCTCCTTTAAACGAGGCCTGTGGAGAGTACTTAACGGTAGGCAGCGACTTGGCTCTGCCTCTGGCATTGCTGACGTCCACGGCGATGGTAACCACTCACCATCAGGCGGTTTTTGTGTTATTTTACCGACAAAGGCAATAAAAACAATCGAAAAAAATCAAGTCACAACCAGTGTACCTATTTCTGCCGAGGAGCAGTTACGCGATCCAGTTTGAAGGGCGGGGCAGTCGATTGAATCTTCGACCTCATGTCTCAAGGCGACAGCAGCCACGTTCTAATCAATATGGCCTTTGAGAAACGCTTATCTTCCTGAGTGCTTAGAAGGCGTCACATCCTTAATCAAGTTCTTTACGGGATCCCAGACATTTAACTTTGCCGCAGCCAATCCGAATCTTTACGTTCCATTCATATAATCACATTACAGATGCGTCTGCTGTTAAGTTCTTCTTGTTTCTATCTTACCGGTTCTTACTGGTGGTAGAACGCTATGTCAGCTCGGGTAGGTCCCACCGCCCTGCCTATTTTCGGCGCAAGCAGTAATGCATTTCGGTTTGAAGGGTCAAACAGCCGTTGAACTGTAAAAATGAGGCACAAAATGTCGTCCAACTATCTTAGCAATACAAAAACCGCTAAGGATCCCGTACACATCCAAATCAAACCTGCAAAATCATAATTTGCGTAATTACTGGCGGTAGGACGTCTTGTGAGTCCGCACGGGTAGGTACCACCGCCCTGCCTATTTCAGCCGTGAAGCAGTAATGCGTTTCGGTTTAAAAGGCGGTGCAGCCGTTGTAACTATACTAAGAACTTAGAACTCATATCTCAAGGTGAGTGGCGGCACGTTGTAGAAGTCTATGGGCTCTGGTAACCGCTTAACATCAGGTGAGCCGTGAGCTCGGCCATCCATCAACGCAAAAAAGATATCAAACGTCAATACGCCATTCTGTATAGGACTTGCAATCGAAGTCTGACGTTATAACCAGTCCCACCAAACTAATTCGTAAGGAATCTCGGAGACCAGCACCACGCCGTCAGTAGATAAACCTGATTGAGCACTTTACAGACTGCGACGGCTAAAGCTATGAGCAGAGCGGAAACGACAAACTCCTCTGTCGACGACGAGGCCAAAATCGAGAGGGAACTAGCTGAGATGTACAAAGATAATTCGGGTGAGCCTTGCGGAAACTAAAAACGCGCCCAATACTAAAACACGCTAAAACGAAATACCCACCATAATTTAGTTTTTAACCTATCTATTTCTGGTAACTTCGATGGATTATACTGGCTTCACCAAAGGTAAGCTCACCAAGGGGCTCATCCTTGGAGAGTTTTCTAAGATTGGGCCTAGCAAGAGCAGCGCTTCGCAAAATCTACCACCGGATCGGAAACGCGACCCACTGAGAAGATCCGACGAGAAACTCAGTGGGCTGTGTCTATGGGTTAATTCGCTCGTCGAGCCCTGGTGTTGTGTGATGGTGACTGGTGCTTGTGGTACCTAAAACACCGTTAATGGATACGAACAATGCCACATCAAAGTCAAATCAAAGTATTATACACAACACTGCCTGATGTGTTACTCTTTGTTATCAGATATCATAAGCTACGCCAGAACCGATAGCTATACAGAAGTATGAGCAATATAACATAGTAGTGTTACGCACTGGGTTTCGGGATAAATAAAAAATCATCCGAATTACGAATTAAAACTGTATTCAACACTTAGAACACTTAAAACACTTTAAAATTCTCAATTCGCTTCTTCCGCTTCGCTTCAGGTGATCCGTTCGCTGTTTCGCTTCGAGTAGTTCCGATTACTGACTGACTGCGTGCCATCTCTGCAGCGCTTTTATAGCCGATACCACATCCCTAGAATTATCTCGAGTGTTCCACGCATTTCGAGTATTGTGTATTTCCGCAATCTGACAATAAATGGCGTTGTACCTCTCGAGCGTTCTAGATGCTACTATAGTAGAATTATTTTGTCGCTGCAGTTTGGTTCATAAAAAATCGGAGCGGTGAAGCGAGTATTTCCCTCTCTCTTCCACTCACGAGCCTTATTGAACGGCCATAGTGAAGCGCATTATTGTTGTCGATAAGCATTATCGATAGTGTATTTAGTTTTGTCGTTTTGTGGGTTAGTGATAAAAATTAAAGAAAAAATCACTAATCGAACATTTACACCACATATCGCCGCAGCAAGTTAACGAGAACGGCAGAAATTAACACTTTGTAACTTTTCGGGATTTATTCTTATTTCAGTGAAATTTTTTAACACATTGTTGATAACAACACGTGCAAATATTATTTTGAATAAATTCTGCCGTTTTGATACAAGACAAAGGAGTAGCCATTCTGTCACTAAAGAAACTCAGATATCAAATGCATAAAAACACATTTCTCCTCGACATAATGTACTATGACTTACAGGTAACTACAAATGACTCTTAACTTAACAATGTCTCACCACACTTCGTATACCACCCCCCCGCCGCCGTGTACCTGCCTTCGATGACTCATTTGTTTTTATCGATAATGGCGTTGCGCCCGCGCAACATGCTCACTGCCCTAGCCGGGCTATGTTTTATGACCCAAACTGCAGCGACAAAATAATTCTACTATAGATCCTTCGATATTCGTTCGACTATTCGGCGATAGATGGCGTTACTCTTACCGGCGTAACTGCAGTATGGCATTTAAAGAGCTTAACCCTTAACGCCTGTATATCTAGTAGACTCTGGGAGACCAAGATACTTAAAAGACCTACATTAACGAACACAAGAAGGTAACTTTAGGCAATCCAGGAGCTTTAGTAATGGAAAATAATTACTTCAGTGCGCCGTGTAGGGCACCGGTGAACTACATGACCGTGAAAAGGTTAACTAAAACCTTTATATTTTATTAGATTACCAAACAGATCGCTCGGAAGCGGATAGTAGCTCCACGACTGTACACAAGGAGGAGGATAATCTGATCGCCAGGAGCAGAGCGTCGGGGTCAGTATATGTAATTGAGTAAATAAAATGTAACACATGCTATTTTAACCGACTTCAAAAAAGGAGGAGGTTCTCAATTCGACTGTATGAAATTTTTTTTATGTTTGTTACCTCATAACTTTTGACTGGGTGAATCGATTTGAATGATTCTTTTTTTATTAGAAAGCTGACGCTTCCCGTGTCCCCATTTCAGTTCTGATAATGGTATCAATGAGAAAATCACATAAGTCTTAAATTTACATTAAGTACGTGCGCGACAAATAGATGAATAACTCAATAACTCAATATCACGCCAACCGATTTCGATGATTATTGTTTTTAGTGTATATTAATTTGTTTTGAAATTAAATTGAAAAAATTAAACTTAAAATGAAAAAAGTGTCACGTTCCGCCCGAGTCTGAGCGTGCGAGCGAGAGCACGGAACGAGCGATAGAGAGGCACGATCGGCCCGAGATTGTGACTCATTTATTTCTCTCCTCGCGTGACGTCAGATCAAACCGACATTGCAGACAATCAATATTTCTCATAGCTTATAAAGTAGACAAGCGAAGATCTCGCCTCTCGTATTAAGACCATTGTCATCAGAATGGCCCAAGTTTTAAGCTCCACATCTTATTTCTCAAATTAATTAAGTTAATTATAACTATTGTAGGTTATAATTCTTCTAAAAGGATTTCGTTTATCATGTAAAATATTCTTGAACCTGAACTAAGAAGTAGTTAATTAGAAAAATTCGGTTACCGCCAGCAGGATTCGAACCCCGGTACAGACGCTCACTTACCAACACGTGGGCTGGATGCTCGTCTGCCAACAAAATAATAATAAAAATAACTAATTTTGGGTGTCATACGCCCGACACAAGTGATAACTTAAACTAATCTAAGTTGAACTGTTTAATATTGAAACTGTTTAACTTGAGACAAAGCTTAGGCTATTACTTAAATTTTATGTACGTTAATATGTTAATGTAAGGAAAATTGTAAGATAAATTGAAAAAGATATGTGAATAGTTAGGAGTCACATACGTTCTCACTACGCTACCGTGTGCGTGAGAGAAAGAGACGCCAGACAGACTGGCGCCGTAACGCGTCACGTAACGAAGCGATTTACCATCCTATAAGAAGATATCACTTCAAAAACCAATTGGGTGTTCCAAAAAAGACTTATTTCTTTTTCAGCTTCAAGTTTCAACCAAATTTGAACAGTCGAGAGGAAATCGAAAGGTTCCGGACCTCAGTCGATGACATTAGCTGTGATAAAGTCACACAGAGATTGGGATTGGTAAAACCTTACTATGACATTCGCCTCGAAAAGCTTAACCATAAAAAAATCAAACAAACAATTGAATGAATCGTTAAGTTTTTGATTGATTCAGTGAAATTAACGAAATAATATTGTATTTCTTCGTGGCTTTAGGGAGCTCAGGGCTGCCGGTACGGTAGGCAGCGGCTTGGCTCTGCCCCTGGCATTGCTGAAGTCCATGGACGACGGTAACCACTCACCATCGGGTGGGCCGTATGCTCGTCTGCCTACACGGGCAATAAAAACCGTTCATGAATTATCATCAAACGTCAAATTCAACTGTCAATTGTCATAACGTCAAACGATGCTTAAAAAAAACATGTGTGAAATTCTCACGTGGTAGTAGTGAAACCTTAAAAAATTAAAATACAATTATCCTAAATGTATAAGTATATGTAAAATTTTGTCATTAATAAATAATTGTAAATCATCTTTTATAGTATGAGGTGGCGCCCTCTGTGAATTGATATTTTAACTTCACGTATAATCCTAAATTTAAATTCACCACAAGAGGTTTAATACACACGTTAGTATTAAAAAATCTCATAGATGGCGCTGTATTAAAAAAACACTACGGACTTATTTTTTCGTTTCATCGAGTTTGAAATCACAACGATTCTAAAGAAGTTTCACTTCAAAAACTATGGAGGGTAAGAATAAACAGTGAGCAGCACCATCTCAGTGGTGGTAGGACCTCTTGAGAGTCCGCGCGGGTAGGTACCACCACCCTGCTTATTTCTGTCGTGAAGCAGTAATGCGTGTCGGTTTGAAGGGTGGAGCAGCCGTTGTAACTATACCTGAGACCTTAGAACTTATGTCTCAAGGTGGGTGGCGCATTTACGTTGTGGATGTCTATGGGCTCCAGTAACCACTTAACACCAGGTGGGCTGTGAGCTCGTCCACCCATCTAAGCAATAACAAAAAAAAATAGTTTGGTATCTTCGTTCGTTTTTAACCGCTCAACTGGAACATTCGGTGGCGCGACAATTACTGATGACGATACAACAGCTTTATAGCTAAGACTAGGTGATGGTTGTTCCATCGTAACTGATATCCTGATCCTTCACCAGACCGAGCCTCCAGTAGCA
The DNA here is from genome assembly GCF_003987935.1 of Bombyx mandarina. The sequence goes on from NW_021011523.1 coordinate 2,066,764, forward strand.
GACTCCTCGTCGGGACAGAAAATGGCGGATCTGATCTCAAAACATATCTTCATAATATATCTGTTGTTGCTCAAATAAATTCCTTGGTGTATTTTAACTTGTTTTTTTGATACCTTCTTTTGTATCGGGGGTAGGATCTTCGCACGCGATCTACTCGCTGGGGGGAGGGGGGTTTCTATTGCTATCTTATCGCGATTGACGGAGATGTAGGCGCCATCAAAACTATCAACGGTAAGACGTATACTATTAGACATAAAATCCCTCATAGATCAAAATGAAGGCGTCAAATCCTCTCAGGTCAACTTCCTTCAAGTTCTCCAGGTCGATCTAGTGGATGCCTACCCGCACTTGTTTTTCGCATGTTTTTATTAACTAACCTGGTGTTAAATGGAGTTCACAAAACCGCCACCCACCTTGAGACATGAGTTCTCCATCTCATGAATCCTTCACCGCCGGAGGCCAAACCCACTAGGTGATCCCCGTGCCTAGGGGGCGCACGGGGTATGTGGGACTGAGTAATCCGCAAACATTGGGAGCCAGCCGCGGGCATGGAATTTAAGACCCTATCCACTAAGCGATTCCCCTATACTCTGGCCCAAGCGTCTGTCCCCCCGAGGTCAGAACCTAAGTGGGCAAGGTCTTACCGCGACTAACACTGCATCAAGACAGCGCAGCTCACCCCAAGGATGCCCTACCACCAGTGATTACGCAAATTATAATTTATGACGGGTTTGATTTTGATTACACGATATTCTTCGTTCGTCGAGTGGCATTAAGATTCGCAGTTCAGCAGTGAACCGACCTATACTTTCCCGGGGGTGTCGTGTCGTGGAAGGTGACTAAGTGATTTCTCCTGGTTACCCTATTATAATACCAACGATATCATTCCCAAGGTGGGTTCAGTCGTCAAAATCAGGTGGCAAGTAGCACTCCTTCCAAATTCCTATACAGCATGAGAAGGACAAACTACGCAGACTTCACGTAATGTCGGAAAAGGGCACCAGGAAATCCCTTCATCGTGGAAACAGTTCGCGGTCATAAATCAAGCATTCCCTTAATTTGTTAAGACTAAGACCGCCCTTACTGGTGGTAGGACCTCTTGTGAGTACGCACGGGTAGGTACCACCGCCCTGCCTATTTCTGCCGTGAAGCAGTAATGCGTTTTGGTTTGAAGGGTGGGGCAGGCGTTGTAGCTAAACTAAGAAATTAGAACTTATATCTCAAGGTGGGCGGCGGCATTTGCGTTGTAAATGTCTATGGGCCCCGGTAACCACTTAACACCAAATGGGCTGTGAGCTCAAAGCTTACTTATAGCTCAAAGTACACAATACAATAATATCGATCGCTTCGTCGCGCAGATAACAATTCATTGTGGACATTAAAGATAATATTTCTAAACTGATATGTTGTAGGGATGTTATCCAGTGTGGGTATGATATATATTTATCATAGACTAGCGGCACGCTCCGGTTTCGCTCGAGTCTTTAACAAAAATTTCAAAATAAAAAATTATAATACACACACATTAATCCTTATATTTGAATCAGGTCTCAAAAAATACTTAAACCTTAGAACTCATATCTCGAGGTACGTGGCGGCATTTACTTTGTAGGTTTCTATCGACTCCGATAACCACTTAACACCAGGTGGGCTATGAGCTCGTCCACCCATCTAAGCAATAAAAAGATGTGTGGTGTCGTGGGACACCGGATAGGAACGAAGTTCCTTATTATAAAACTATGAATTTTAACTATGAAAATAAAACTGGAGGTTTCGCAACAACCCACGGTCATTCGGTAACGTGCGAACTTATTATGGTACACTTCATTCACGGTTGTTTGCATAAGAGTTAGTGTATTGCGCAAACGAACGCTCTGAGATCGTGGTCAATGAATGATAAAAAAATATGTTATTTTTTGTACGTTATTACATAGTTAAGTCGTACACTGTGTGCATTACTAATAAAAATCTTACATTACGGACGCTTTTTCCTGGTTAGGGGTACCGCTCCGCATCGCCAAATAAGGAACTTCGTTCCAATAAAAGACATATCTAGAGGTCCTATTAGTTCTATTTGCTATTGGTTGCTGTAAGACCCACTGAGCTTCTCGCCGGTTCTTAGCAGTGGGTTTGTTATATGTTTATTATATATTTTATTATATGTTATTAATGATTACAATTCAATGTGCAATCTCTTCCGCGAAATGAAAGATAGCGATAAGACATTTGATTTGAGTTCGATTCCCGCTTCGGTCAATGATGTTTGACATACTTTTAAGTAGATTGTATTTATATATACATTAATCTCTAGTTTCCACAGTACAGAGAATCCAAGTTTGAGATCAGATGACCGCGTGTTATTTTAGGCAGCGGCTTGGCTCTGCCCCTGGCATTGCTGAAGCCCATGGGCGACGGTAACCACTCACCATCAGGTGGGCCGTATGCTCGTCTGCCTACAAGGGCAATAAAAAAATATAAAAAAATAAAAAAATTGACCCAAAAAAATAATAATTCAAAAATGGTTTTCTGTGTTATACGTGAAGCAAAAACTTTATACCACTACTTTAATTTAATATTTAATTCACATAAATATATAAGACTAGCCGTACTGGCCCGCTTCGCTGGACATTTAAAATTAACATTATTATTTATTGTCATTATTATTAGGGAGTTCAACACTGATATAAATATTAGCGTATCCATTAAGTACATGTATTTTCTACATGGATACCAAGTTTCAAGTCAGTCGGATGCATGGTTCAGTAGTTATAACGGAACATCCGTAAAAACCACTGTAGATTTATATTGTTACGCCGGTAAGAGTAACGCCATCTACCGCCGAATAGTCGAAGGAATATCGAAGGATCTAGTAGCACCTAGAACGCTTGAGACGTACAACGCCATCTATTATCAGATAGTGGAAACACAATATTAGAGATGTGTGGAATATTATCGATAATTCTAGGAATGTGGTATCAAAGTAAACTAAAGTCTCAATCAGAGAGCTCAGACGCATACCTACCTGGAACGTCTGTGGAATGCTAAGCCTGGGAAAGTTAGATATAGTGGAGAATCAAAACTAGACTTTCCACTATATGCCTTCGTAGGGTACTGGAATTCTTCGGATATATTGCTCGTAAAGAGGGTCACAATCTAGAACAGCTGATGGTGACAGGAAAGGTAGATGGCAAACGTCCCAGAGGACGCAGTCCCACGAGATGGTCGGACCAAATACGATCTTCTCTAAACATCAACTTCTACAATGCCCTTCATGAAGCTAAAGATCTCAGCAGATGGAGGGAAATCGTTCGAGAGAAGCTGATGCAGCAGGGGAGTCACGACCCTCGGTAATGAGGAAAACAACGCGAGGAGGAGGAGAGGTATCGACTGTAAAAGCATTGCAGAGATGGCACGCAGTCAGTTAGTAATCGGAACTACTCGAAGCGAAACAGCGAACGGATCACCTGAAGCGAAGCGGAAGAAGCGAATTGAGAATTTTAAAGTGTTTTAAGTGTTCTAAGTATTGAATACAGTTTTTAATGTATATTTCAGTAGAATTTTATTTATCCCAAACCCCAGCGTGTAACATTACTCACGTCCGTTAACGATATAACCTCACCGCTCACCGCTGCATAACCATAAACTCCTCAATTTTAATGTGCTAAAAATAAAAATCGTCGGCACTTTATTGTCATGTTAATATCAGAGCTAAAACGATAAAAACGTTTATGCATAAAGTTACCTATCTCTCCTTCATGATATAAGATAAGATTAGCGGATGAATCATTGCGTTATCCATATCGCAGACGTGACAATGTTTTTGTAGTCACTAAACGTTTGGCCGGTGTCGCTATCGTTCGGTTGTTGATGAAAATGGAGAATCCGGTGTTTGAGGAGGCAGGAAACCAGGCCGGCATAGAGATCTGGACTATTGAGGTATGCGCTTAATATAGAAACTACATGTTTCGCTCTAGACAGACTTCGTGTGCGGGTCTTACGACATGAATACCGGTGCTTGGATAAGAAATCGAAGTTACAATCGTATTTTATGATGAGCTAAGTATTTTTATAGCATAGATGGGTGGTCGAGCTCACAGTCCACCTGCTGTTAAATGGTTACAGGAGCCCATAGACATTTACAAAGTAAATGCCGCCACCCACCTTGAGATATAAGTTCTAAGGTCTCAGTATAGTTACAACCGCTGCCCTACTACCCTTCAAACCGAAACGCATTACTGCTTCACGGCAGAAATAGGCAGGTCGGTGGTACCTACCCGTGCGAACTCACAAGAGGTCCTACCACCAGTAATTACGTAAATTATAATTTTGCGGGTTTGATTTTTATTACACGCTATGCTATTCCTTCACCGTGGAAGTCAATCGTGAACATTTGTTAAGTACATATTTCATTGGAAAAATCAGTCTTATCCTTTAGGCTACGCCGACTTCACACCCGTTTGTAATATTACACGTTCCCTTGCAGAACTTCGAGCCGGTTCCTTTTGATCCCAAATACTATGGGAAATTCTACAACGGCGACTCCTACATCGTGTTGAAGGTGAGTTTTTTTAAGCACAGCTTTATTAGCTCGATATGTTTGTTTGTGTGCGACGCAAACTTTGAAAGCCCCTTCCACCGATTTCATGACGTCCGTACAACTTGAACATCTAGTTAACTCGTCGAACTCGGCAAAGAGCTTGACGTGCAACCTAACCCATACATCAGCCAGCTGAGTTTCTCGCCGGATCTTCTCAGCGGGTCACGATTCTGATCCTTAGGAGATGCTCGGGCAGCTGTTATCAAATCCCACCCCGCCTGACTGAGCCTTTGCTCGCCCAACTGTCCTGGTGAAACTGGAAAGGCATTCGGGCCACCAGTAATCCCTCATTCATAAAAAAAAACTAGAACATTCGGCCGCGCATCAATGACCGAGCACGAGACATCAGTTTTATAACTACCCTCTGATATCCTAACCAGTATGTTATAATATCCGGCAAACTTCTTGAGCATTTGTTGACGTAGTGGGGGTAAGTTTGCGCATGGTACACTCACGTGCAAAAACATTATTTACTCTCCGTCATAATGCAATTAAATTATTAAAATCAACATATGTATTTTTTTATATATTTATTAGAACATCAACAAAAAATGTAGGTTAATAATTGTAATGATTTAATCTTGGGGTAAAATAGATATTCCTTCTATTAAGTCAAAACTAGAGCTGTTGCCAGGTCTTGGTTCAGTTGAAGCGAAGCTGGTATTTGTATATTTTTTTTCGTTATCATAATCTTGACCATCATCATCATCACTGTTTTCATCACCCGAGTCGCCATCATCGTGATAAGTTGACATAGGGCTCATCGGTGTAGTTTACGACTCGGTCGGTTCGATCTTCTTTTTTGTCTATAATTAATTATTTTTTGAAGATATTAGATTCGTAGTAATCGAATGTTACTTTTTTCAATTACCAGCTTCCGATTATTTTCTGTTCTTTTTTTCCATCTAAAGCCTAGCTCTTTCATAATACGTCGTAAGCTTCATTCCGAGCAATTAAAATTTATATCTTCTTTAAAAATTTCGAAGCCTTTCTACGGTACGGAGTTTCGCTGCTTGTTATGTAGTTATTACATCTTTATATTACAGATTGAACGAAACTATCCATTCCGGTAACTTTCTTCTTCCCTGATCTTTTCTTACCCGGAGTCCGAAACACGGCGAGCAAGCCAGAGCCTTTAGTTTCCTTAATAATGCACCTAACAGTCCTCACTGATGGTTTTGTTACTTCCGAAGTCTGTTTTAATTTTTCCATATGATTCTTCCCCTGTTTTATAATGAAGCAATATACGTCGTACACAATTTTTCTACCCTTTCTGTTGAATACTACACCGGTTTGTCGCGGCATAGTGTATGTTTTATAAAAAATCAACAAACACTCAACAAATAGCAATGGCAACAAAGTCCACAAGTAATTATAACAAATAACTTAACGATTAATAACGATAGACTTTAATAATATAATAACTTTCCACTGTACGCAAGCGTACTTTTGGGAGAAAGCGGAATGAGGGCGCGGTGCGGGACGCAAGGTTCGACTGATCTACCAATAAAGCGCTCGATACGATTTCCCCTGCCGTCGCGCCTCACCCTCACCACCAAAGTGATCTAAAATTCGATTCTGCGCAGTCAAGGTCATTTGCTCAAGATGTTTGCCGGTTACTATACTGGGATATTAAACTGTAAAAATAGATTTTAATTAGGCGCTTCACGAAAATCTACCCCAATAAGAAAACAAATAGTTCAAACCAAAAATGTCATCATCAGCGACAGACTTAAGCCGCTCCGAAACTCTTATTTCAGACCACGGAGGAGTCATCCTCGCTGACCCACGACGCCCACTTCTGGCTGGGCAGCAAGACCACTCAGGACAAGAAGGGCTCCGCTGCCATATGGACGATCACGTTAGACGACATGCTGGGCGGCAGAGCTGTGCATCACCGCGAGGTCCAGGGACACGAGTCCAGTTTGTTTCTGAGCTATTTCAAGCCAGGTAAATGAATGAGATTTCAACCCTAAGCTTCGGAGAGAGGATATTTATGCTGTGACCTAAGCTCTGGGTGAGCTTGTCTTCAAGAGAGGTTCTCAAACACGCCACCTCCCCCTGGCACGGTCTGTGTCAGAAGTGAGGGTTCAGGGAGTATCCATCCTCAAACAAGGCTAGAGAACAATCCAAAGCCACTGCCACTAACAATGTCTATTAATCTGAATATCGGTCGTTCGGTGGTCTATTGCCATTTTATTGAGAAGATCTGTCTGTACCAGGTACTATGCAGATGTGATTTGTCAATATCTTTTCACTTTGCATTAGGAGCTCCATACAAACGAATCTATATTACTCATTATTCGGGATATCTTAAAAAAATTCACCGAAATCTATTTGTTAATATAAAACAATGTATGTTGTTAAAACTCTAGAACCGAAGAACCATAATGTACCGTACCGTAATGCATTGCATTGCATTTTAATGCACTGTATCGCCTAGTAAGGAACATGGCATTGTATTGCATTCCGTTGCATTGTATTGTAATACATTAAAATGCAATGAATTGCATTTATTCCATGTTAATGTATTGCATTGTAATACACTGTATTGAATTGTTATGCATTGTATGGCATTGTAATGCATTGCATTGCATTTATTCTACAGTAATGCATTATATATTGCGTTGCATTGTATAGTTTCCATTGACTTAGCCATCAGATACCTCGAAGGCGGGAACGAGTCTGGCTTCAACGAAGTGCAGACCAATGCTGGTGCTGAGAAACGTCTCCTGAAGCTGTCCGGATGCGACAACATGAGGATCGAGGAGGTGAGCACTGGCCACCAGATCCACGACCCCGCGGTGCAGTAGATTCCAGTTTGGTAGACAGAATCCTGAGGTCAGAAAGTTCTTTTTTTATTGCTTAGATGGGTGGACGAGCTCACAGCCCGCCTGGTGTTAAGCGATAACTGGAGCTGATAGTTAGCCTCTCAATGCTAACTATCAGCTTAGGTAGGAAACAAAAACCCATCACAACCTCCTCCTTAACATACATATAAACTCGTTTGAACCGCTCCAGGTCGCAGCCGAGGCCTCGTCGCTGACAAAGAACCACTGCTTCATCTTGGAGAACGAGCACGACATCTTCGTGCTGATGCCGGAGGGCGCGAAAGCCACCCAGAGGCGGAAGATCATCAGCGTCGCCAACAAACTGAGGGACGAGGAACACAACGGGAGAGCCACTATTGAAATCATCGGTTAGTTGTTTTTTTACTTTCCATCCACTTAGGGGAGCTCTTCTTCTTCTTGCTTCGGTTTCCTCAATACTAAGGGTCGTGACCACCTCCTCGCAACAAGAGCTTATTACGGACCATATCACGCCATTTGCCTCTATCTGCCGCCGAGTGTAGAGCATCGTGAACTGTGGTGTCGAGGGTAGTGCGGATCTGATCAATCTAACGTGTCGGGCCTCTACCTCGTGGGTGCTAAGCATCCAAAAAAGGCTCTCTTCCATCTGCCGGGAACGTGTTATGAGCTTCTTCGGACACATCATGCGGTCTCCCAGACATGAATTAGGAAAGCTTATAATTGCGGGTCGCATAGAGGCAAGCGCGACGCGTTCAGCTCTAACACTAGGAGCAGGCTTAGAAACCCCGGTAACTCGTCGGACTCGACCCATGCATCAGCCCGCTGAGTTTCTCGCCGGATCTTCTCAGCGGGTGGCGATTCCGATCCGGTAGCAGATTCGTTCGCGAAGCAGTTGCTCTTGAGTTGTTAGGTCTCCTTTGGAGGTGCTTGGGCAGCTGTTAGCAAATCCCACCCCTCCTGGCTGAGCCTTTGCTCGCCCACCCGTCCTGATGAAACTGGAAAGGCCTCCGGGCCACAAGTAATACTTCAATCATAAAAAAAGGGCAAGCGCGTCGTGGACAGAACACCAGTCAGATGGTCAGATGTAGTAAGAGAAGCACTTGGTGGTAGTCTGTACCAGGCAGTCCATGCCACCCATGATCGAGCACATTGGGAAGAACGTCACATGAGGTCGCGATCCTCAGCAGTGAGGGGACGATATAGAAGATGGAAAATCCACATCCATCCTTGAGATATGAGTATTTAATTATTTTTAATTATTTATTATATACAGAGAGTAGGTGTGGGTGAGTATGGCTGGAGATCGAACATTATGGCATAAAAGTGACTTATGACTTCTTCTTCTTCGTCGCTTCCTCATTACTGAGGGTTGTGACCACCTTGATCTAGTTTTTGCACCAACTTCCTCCAATGTTGCCTGCATTCGGCCTGCTTAATGGCGCCCGGGTCGCTGATGTTTGTGGCCTCCTTGACAATGTCCGTCCACCTGGTTGGCAATCTTCCTCGACTTCTCTTTCCTTCCACGTGACCTACAACTATTAGTTTTTCCAAGTTGTCAGGATTATTACTTATGACTTAGCGCCCCTGATTTGCGTCAGAGATCGTGGGTTCAATTCCCGCATCGGGCGAACATTTTCATGAACAGGCTTGTTTGCTCTTCGGCTGGGTGTTCATTATCTATATACTTATATATTTAAAAGTATATCTGTCAATCTCTGGTACCCGTAACACAGGGAACCCTAAATTAGGACCGGACGGACGAATCTACGTGATTTGTTCCCGGTTATTATTGTTATTAGTTATAGCCCAAAAGTGGGCAAGGAAGAGTTAAATATGATGTAATGTTACAATTGGTGATGTTGTTAAAGTGTTACCAACCTTCCTATTTTTACCATGACGACCAGACATGCGTTCTTTCACGAGATCTCTTTGAACCGGTAGTCAGAGTGGTAGCACGGTGAGGGGAGTGGCGAGATCATTCAATCCTTGAGTTCATTCCACCGCGAATATTTGCAGATGAATTCTCGTCAGATGAAGATGTGAATTTGTTCTTCGAAACCCTAGGATCCGGCTCAATGGACGAATTAGTTAGCGACGATACTTCAGAGGTATGTTTGTATTTTTTTGTAATATTTCGTTTTTAAAGTGATTACTTGTTATAGGAGGACAAACCGCTTCGTTACGTGACGCGTTACGGCGCCATTCTGTCTGGCGTCTCTTTCTCTCGCGCACACCTAACTTCTAACTATCTACATATCTTTTTAAATTTATGTTACAATTTTCCTTACATTATCATATTAATGTACATATAAAATTTAAGTAATAATGTAATAATAAGTAATAACCTAAGCTTTATGTCCAGTTACAGTTTCAATATTAAATAGTTCAACTTAGTTCAACTTCTCCATAGCGTAAAAGTTAACTCAAATTTGTATGGAGTTGGAACAGCGCCCCTAGCGGCAAACGAAGGGAAGCTCTTCCAACTCCATACAAATTTGAGTTAACTTTTTCGCGATCGAGAACGTTAAAAAGCTCTCACTAAGCACATTGAACATATTCACGTTCCACCCGTTCTTCGGTAGCCCGCAGAAGGACAGAGGTGACGCTAAATTATTGTCGATTGTCTTTTTTTTTTTATTGCTTATATGGATGGACAAGCTCACAGCACACCTGGTGTTAAATGGTTACTGGAGCCCATAGACATCTAGAACGTAAATATCCCATCTTGAGATATGAGTTCTAAAGTCTCAGATTAGTTACAACGGCTGCGTCCCTCTTCAAACCGAAACTCATTACTGCTTCACGGCAGAAATAGGTAGGGCGGCGTCACCTACCCGTGCGGACTCACAAAAGTTCCTACCACCAGTAATGTCTCTTTCACTGTTTATCTCCCTCTGTCTCTCTCTCTCTTTTCTTCTTCTGTCTTGGAAAGCCAAAGGTCAATGTAATCTCCGTACCGCAAGTTTGGTCGCGTATCATCTCATTTCTACTAACGGACATGTCTTAAAGAATATCTCTCAAAGGACGTGGTCTTTTAGCTCCAAGCTTGATTCACAACAATACTTTAATACTTCCACAACTAATACACCAGATCAGATATTTCAGCGGTGTAATCCCATTTCTACCAACGGGCATGTCTTAAAGAATATCTCTCAAAGGACGTGGTCTTTTAGCCCCAAGCTTGAGATTGGAAACAATACTTTAATACTTTCAGAGCTACACCAGATCAGATATTTCAGCGGTGTACCTCTACAAAGTGTTGGACGGTGATGAGCAAGAATTAGTCTCCATGAACAAGCCCTACAAGCAGAAACATTTGGCCAGTGACGTGAGTAGCAACAGCGTCGGAGCCTCAGCAGGTTCCATCCCATAACCACCAGTGAAGCCATAGTATAGCCATAGCTTATAGTCGACACTATTCTACAGCTACGACTATTCTACAGCTATCGAAAACATTCCCCGTAGTACTAGTCGTTTTGATGTGTATTTCCGCTATTTGATACTAGATGGCGTTACACTTGTCGTGCGTTCTCGATATTCCTAGTTCTTTTGATATTAGTTTCTGCTATTTGATGACAGATGTCGTTACTCTTACCGGCATTACAATGCAGTGTATAAGACTTAATATAATAATAAAGAGTGCTTCGAGGAAGCAATTAAGGTGGTTTGCAGTCTGGACAGAATCCGTCCACACTGCCAAGAACCGCTGTGTTAATGAACGCAGTGCATTTCCAAAGTTCTTTATTGTTTGGATTGAACTTGCTTCCAATGTGTTAGCTGTGAAATGTCAATCTTAAAACGGGGTTTGAAGAAATCCTTCGGCAGTACAGAATACTTGATCAACATTTAAATAGACAAGGGTTTTAATACTACAAATCGCAAAATCGCAAATCGCAAAATTTCTCCCAGGCAATGTACATTCTGGACACGGGAGACACTGGTGTTTACATCTGGCTGGGGTCGGACCTGGACGCTGAAGTGAAGAGGACATACCACGAGATCGCTGGAAAGTATTTAGAAGACAAGGGATACCCGAGCTGGGTAAGACTCTAAGATGTTCTTATTTCGCTAATAGACGCAGAATATGGGCAGTTTTTCTGCATACTATCAATCTAGTATTGAGTGGTCAGTTTGGCCTATAGACGCATTGATTCCGTCACCAATTTTGAGTTACGAAATCTTCCCTTTATGGTCCAAAAGCCGCCCCACCCTTCAAACTGGAAAGCATTACCGTCAAATAGCTAAATTAGGATCGTTTATTTCAGTGTGAGAAAACAATTCGGAAAAAACAACATAACAAAAAAAAATGATTGTTTGTAAAATTGATTTATGGACTGTAGTAAATTACGTGATAATGTCAGTAGCGTAACGCGAGAAGAGAGATAAATGTGTCACACACAAGTCAACGCTTGGGCCGATCGTGCCTCTCGATCGCTCGTTCCGCGCTCTCGCTCGCACGCTCAGACTCGGACGGAACGTGACACTTTTTCGTGTGTGCAGCCGCAGTTCATCGATTTATAAGACGTTCCACGTCAAAAACATCTCCGGCTATTTAAATGGCGTAAACTTAACTATAGTTCAATTAAAAACATCGAACTGTCGATACTGATACCAAATAAACCAGACCTTTAATCACACTAGACAAATGGCGCGTGTTAAGCGAAATGTCGCTTTAACCAAACAGTCTCTCAATCTTCGATGAAAGGACCGCAAATGCGATATTGATTGTGTTTCCTTTTGGTCAATGTTCTAGGTCCACGTGACGAGAGTGTCGGAGGGCGCGGAGAGCTCGACCTTCAAGCAGTACTTCCACAACTGGGACACGGTGCGGACCGGGGGCTCGGTCAGGGGAATCATATCTGAAATCGGTTAGTGGAAAAGTCTTCGCGTCGGCAGCGACCGCCACCTTTTATTAAATTTAATTAATTAAAAAGGTTAAAATTAATTACAATTAAAAAAATATTGTTAAAAGGGTTAAAAATTGGAGCGGCCGCGAAAAGCTCGGTCATTGAAACTCCCTACGATGTTCGATCACCAAAGCTCAAACTTTTCGCGTATAGTCTTTTTTTCCTACTTAAGATAATGGTCTATAGCAGGTCTGGGCAAATGGCGGCCCGCGGGCCGAATCCGGCCTGCGGTAGAGTTTTGTCTGGCCCGTGAAGCATTGTATATATTATTATTGAAAACACAAATATTAGTTTTTGTCTAACATAAATGCCGGTGGGAGCCAAAATTTTCTCCCGGACAACCGGTCTTTTCAGCGCCTCCTATTCGAAAATATAATTAGGATAATTGAACAATTACAGCGTGTATAATAGTCGCACAATTTTATTAGTTATTATACTTACTATATCACATTATAACATGAATAAACAAAATAACTTAAATCTAAAGCCGCCATTTTCTCCTGCGATATATTATAGTTATTTTATATTAATTTTAATTTGAAGAAATATCTTTCCGCAATAAATTCGCGGAAAATTGAACGAAATAAAAGCAGATATAGATCTACTGACTTAGAACCAAGAACTTGATTAGAACCAAGATGTCCTGTCTACTGACGAAGCACTCTGCGATCTACCAATGACTTTTATTGAAATTTAATGAAACAATGTAGTTCAGTATACAAATAAGTAATATATTTTCTTTTATTAAAAAGATTAAAATAAACCTGAAATTATATAATAAAAGAGAACTATTGTGTGGAAGAGATGATAAATAATGTGACGTAATGGTCATTAACAAATGATACATGAGGAAGATGATGCGTGCAGCAATTGGTGATTACATTGCGCAGTCTGCTCTACGTATTTATATATTTTTAGTCTTGCCACGATCGACTGAACTAATAGACACGATCGACCGGTCGATCGCGATCTACCGGTTGACCACCCCTGGTCTAGAGAGACCATAACAGCGTCGCCGGGCTAGTAGGTGAGCTCACGGGGCTCAAACCTGACGATGTTCCTAAGACAAACCGTAGCGTCGTGTGAGTAAAACCTGTCTACAGATTCGGGGTACTTCTCTGGGGACGCTGAGGAGTCGGCGGCCGCGGCCAGGACGATCGGCAAGAGCGCCACAGCACGGGGCTACATGCCGGACCAGGGCGAAGGGAGTCTCACGGTGACCAGGTACCTGACCTTACGGAGTTCACACCGAAATTCATTGAGGTCTTCTGTGTCGGTATTAGCTGAAGGTTTAACTGCACAATAGTTGGGATAAGCCGTTCCATCCTTCAAACGGGAAAGCGGTATCAATAGGCAGGGTGATGATCTGATGGTACCTATGCCTACTTTTGGCATTGCTGGAGTCCATGGGCGACGGTAACCACTCACCACCGGGTGGGCCGTGTGCTCATCTGCCTAAACAGGCAATAAAAAAAAGACTGTCAAGCCCCACATACCCCGTGCGCTTTCTAGGCGTGGAAACCTCGTATGAGGTTCGATCGACGCCCAAAAAAAAGTTTTGGTGGTGGCACCTACCAGTACTCGGGTGGTTCTAAATCTAGGTCCGATCCTTTAGACCTATGTATTTGCCGATAGGATCTCTGGTGATCAAGAAGACGTGACAGACAGATTCCAGCAGGGGACCTCCGTGCTGTACCAATCAGAGGTCTACGTCATCACTTACAAATACCAGAACGAGAACGAGGAAGATGCCTGGGTGGTTTACTTGTGGATCGTAAGTTGATTTTCATTGTACCGCCTCAAACATAAGTAAATTCGCACTATGTGGCCTGCCCACTGCCACTTCAGCTCGCTAATCCTACGGGCTATGTAAAAAGAGAGATGTTATTAATGTCTAACTAATTCCAGGGCTCAGAAGCGAGTGATGACGACAAAGAGGCCGGGCAGATGCTACTGTCGCAGCTAGAAGAGGATCTGGAAGGAAATGTTACATCAGTGAAGGTCCCTCAGGGCAAGGAATCGAAGCACTTCTTGAGCATATTCAAAGGTGAGCCCCGCTGGATGCTGGGGAGCATTCGCTGAACTCGGATGAGTACCGGCTGCTCTATCTAAATGTAGAGGAAGTCTTATATCAATCAGTGGCTCGATTGACAATAGGATAAGTATTAATGTGCTTTTTTTACTGGTGGTAGGACATCTTGTGAGCCCGCGCGGGTAGGTACCACCACCCTGCCTATTTCTGCCGTGAAGCAACAATGCGTTTCGGTTGGAAGGGTGAGGCAGCCGTTGTAACTATACTGGAGTCCTTAGAACTTATATCTCAAGGTGGGTGGCGCATTTACGTCGTAGATGTCTATAGGCTCCAGTAACGGCTGTGAGCTCGTCCACCCATCAAAGCAATAATTTGTAAGGAGTTGGAAAGTTGCTTACGTTTGCCGCTAGGGGCGCTGTTCCAACTGCATACTAATTTGAGTTAACTTTTACGCTATCGAAAACGTTAAAGAACTAAGCGAACATTCGTGTGATGAACAGTTTTGTTTGCTCTTTATCTAGTGTTTAATGTCTTTATATGTATATAGGGTAAAAAGGTATTTGGTTTGAGCAACATTTTTGCAACTACACCGGAGAGCCATTTAAAGTTTAAAATTTGTTAAAACTATCTTAACAAACAAAACTCCATCAGCTATTCAAATGAAGTAAACTTAATTGAAGTTCAATTAAAAACATCGAACTGTTGATGCTGATGCCGAATAAAACGGACCTTTAATTGCAAAGATATATGTCGCTTATTAAGAGAGTTGTCGCTTAAACCAAACAATCTTTCGCTCCTTCAATATATCTTCTTCAATTTAACAATAGTGTTGCCAGTGTCGAGTTTATAATAATCTTCTTTTTTATTTCTATTGCTTAGATGGTTGGACGAGCTCACAGCCGACCTGGTGTTAAGTGGTTACTGGAGCCCATAGACATCTACGACGTAAATGCGCCACCCACCTTGAGATCTAAGGTATAAGCCTATAGGGTCTAAGTCTATAGGTCTATCTGAGTTCTAAGGTCTCGAGTATAGTCGAGTATACTTTGTTTTTTAAAACATACTTATTGATATAGGAATACCATTCTTCCAAGCTATGAAGCCAAATGTGTTGAAGTCCGGGATCATTAGACCGCTTACAATCTCCTTGGACAGTAACACGATCCACTACTCACGGCTATTTTTGTTTTAGGAAGCCTCATAGTGCTTTTTGGTAGCAAAGACGATGATTACCAGCCGCAGAACTCCAAGAAATCGTATGAAGAAGACCAGACGCGGTTGTTCAGGGTAAGCGACCGGGTTGAGGGGGTGGAAAAGCCGCTTAGATCTCTACTTGTGTCTCGGTGGTGGCACTCACGCCCTGATGTCCATGGACAGGAGCGTTGAGGAGTTCCATCAACTGGAGTCAGGAAGCTCATTCATTCCCATAACAGAATCTAATTTAGCTGCGATATTTGACTTTATTTAACAATATATATAAGTCCTTCTCAAGCTACCGTGATGACGTTGGCTGATCTGCAGGTGGAGGGAACGGAGACCGGAGTCGACATGAGAGCGGTCCAGGTGGCGGAAGAATCGAACGTTCTAGAAGATGACGACGTATTCGTTCTGGAGACCGGCAGCGGCGTCTATGTTTGGAACGGAAAGGTATTTTTCGGAGATCGGTCTTACCTAAAGAATGGCACCTTGAAGAGCTTCACCTGGTGATGGACACCTTGAGGAGATCTTGGCGGTCACCCAATCTTAGATGATGTGGGATCTACCAGTAATCACGATCACGTGTAATGACGCTGGTGGTAGGCCGTCTTGTGAGTTCGCACGGGTAGGTACCACCACCCTGCCTATTTCTGCCGTGAAGCAGTAACGCGTTTCGGTTCGAAGGGCGGGGCAGCCGTTATACTGTTAAAACTGAGATCTTCGAACTCATGTCTCAATGTGGGTAGTGGCATTTACGCTGTAGATGTCTATGGGCTCCGGTAACCACTTAACACCAAGTAAGCCGTGAGCTCGTCCACGCATCTAAGCAATAAAATAATAATAAAACATATGCCGATTTGATTTCTATTACACAATGTTATATTCCATCAGCCCATTCGTGAGCATCTTTGTATATTTCCTTAGAACTGTTTGTGGGATCTAAACCTTGATAGTAAGCCTGGACGTTTTCTTTTTCAATACTCTTGTAGACGGACAGGCGTACGGCCTAATTGATGGTAAGCAATCACCGTTGCTCATGGACGTCATCAATGCCAGTACTGTCAACAAGCCTCGTTTAAAAAAAGACATGTCATAGCGCTCGAGAAATACCGTGGAGAGGAGCTCATTCCAATGCCGGATGTTGCATGGGAGAAATGATCTCTGGAAGGATCTGTGGAACGTTGCGGTTATAGGTAGTTTAGATTAACTCTACTCCGATGGCGAGAGATGTGATGGTAAAAACTTCATGACGGAATCATCTCGAACAAACCCTCAGAACACTCCCCGTGGAACATACGGTACGAAATACAAAGAAAACCGAAGTCCTTCCACGGAGCCAGAGCTTCCGTCTTACTTACACGTTAGGCCCACGAATACAGCACCATCTAGATTCTGGTGCACGAACTCCTAAAAACCATGACAATTTAAATAAAGTTGTTGATGAAGCAGTTCCAGAAGCAGCTTCTCCGATTAATAAGAATTCTTAAATGGTCTATGGCATACATCTCACATTTTATCACTCTTCATTTAAGTTTCATTTTAGAGCCCCAGGACCTCAGCACCCGTGCCGTAGATGACGCTAAGCTTAAACCAATATCTGAGGCATTTATGACGATATTTTCAGGATTCCGACCCTCAAGAACAGGAGGCGGCTCTGAAATTCGTTGAAAATGTGGTCAAGGATAAGGACGTGACGGTGGTGGAACAAGGAGACGAGCCCGAGGAGTTCTGGGAGGCTCTAGGTAGGAAGTTGATGTTGATCTTATAACTAGGGGTTTGGCCCTGGCCTTGCTAACGTCTCTGGTCGACAGCGACCGCTCCGATTGGCCCTAGAGTCGCATAGTCACCCTATAGTCCGCAGTTAAAGGAAATAAACAAATAGCCCTGTTATAACCCAAGTCCATAGAAATAGCGCTAGTGGAGGAAGTGAGAATGATATCAATATAGCAGTTTTAAGCAGAGCGAAGTGCTCTGGGTTGAAAATTTTAATATTTTTCATGACTTGCATTAATTGCGTAGTTATAAAATAAGCAGTAGGGAGACCGGGGCAAGATGAAGTTCGGGGCAGGACGGGAAATAAGCTTGTGTCCATGAATCGTAATCGTGTTCGGACCGGTAACGGCGCCATTTGCACGAAATTCAGACTGCGCAAGTGCGTCCGAGCAGAGCGAACGTGTTGGATCTCGTTTTTGCGTTGTATAGGAAAAAAACTGATTTTGCAAGTGTTTTTATCCGGTTTTTGGTTAAGAAACTGATGTGCAGACATGTAAGTACTTGAATTAATATAATGTTTTAATCCTCAGCGTGTTGTAGTACTATAACACTTTAAATTCAGATTAGATTTTTGCGCCGGTAAAGTTAAGATTAGAATTGCTTCAACTTATTTGAATACATGTGGGTCGGGGCACAATGATCGGGGAATAACGGAATACTATCCCGTTTTGCCCCTTCCTTGTGGTTTAAATAATGCCTTCTGTGTACCTATCGATAGTATTGCAACCTGGTTTTGCAAGCGTCCATAGGCTACGGTAACCGCTTTCCATCAGGCGAACTGTAAGCTTCTTTGCTGACTTAGTGGTATAAAAAAAAGTATAAGTACATATTGTTGTCAAGATATATCGTTGCTTTTCTCATAAAGTTTTCTTCTCAGATACAGCGTTTCGGAGCTATAAACGAAAAACAGATCGTGCAAATGGGACCCTGAAGTTCTGGGTCTTATGGGTTCTTAATAACAGGATGGAGCTTCTTCGAGCGTCAGCTACATATGATGTTCCGCCGCCGTGTAAGAAAAGCACGTGATACTGTGGATGACGACACTGATTCCGATAGCTACTAAGTATGGGGAAAAGCATTTGTGACGATTCAAAACTGTTTTTACAGCAAAACATGAAGATGAGTTGGCGCAATGTGTGAAATCTATGGAAGCACGGTTAACCGGAAAATAACTTCGTGTAATAGCTTATCAGTTGGCTCAGCGAAATCATATAGATAGCCCAGTTAATGAAGAAACCGACATGGCAGGAGAAGATAGGCGTAAAAAACGAATACATAAAGTTGGAAATCAGAAGATAAAAAGAACTGAAAACAAGCGTCAAGCCAAAACACTCGCCAAAGAAATCGAATCGGAATATAGTTCATCTTAAGAGGAGGACGGTGACTGGGCCTGCATCTATTGTGGTTACTTATACTAAGAGTCAACCGAGGGTTGGGCTATCTGCAGTAATTGCCATGGTTGGGCACACGATTCCTGTGCCGGAGTAGATGAAGAAGACGACGAGGCAAACATTTGTGAACGCTATCTGCCCGATTAAAATACGTACTCCTTTTGCCCCGTAGCATTTCCCATCTTACCCCGTCCATGGGGCAAGACGGGAAATTCGCCACATTAACGTTAATCATTATTTGTCAAAAAACTTCTGTGATTTTGCTTGATAAAATTATTAATTTTAAGAAACAAATGTATAAGTGTTACTTATTTTCATAAAGAATTTAATTAAAGAGTATAATTGTATTTGTACAGCGAGTTTTGTCTTAGCTATCTCATCTTGCCCCGGTCTCCCCTACTTAAAATCTGAACTATTTATTGTTATTCACGTAGGAAGTGCTTCTTTCCTTCTTAATTTAGTATCCTACTCTAATCGTTAATGGCACTGTTTTTAAAATCCTTCCACTCGAACGCTAGTCTTTATGTTATCATTGTCCGTTATTTAATTCATGTCATGTTCATAGGTTAACATACGAAAGTGATCTTCTACCATACGATAACAGGTTTGTCGTTGGATATAGCTTTTGTTTGATCACAGACCTAATGAAAACATTTACGATTCTATCTCAGTGCACGCATCAGAAGCGCAAGGCGTTTGAGGCTATATTATGCTAGATTTATTGACTTACTAGTTTGGTACAATGATTTAATGAAATCGTATCTTAAAATGACCGGATCAATAGACCTGAGGGAGTCCGTATAGAGTCCCCTCTTGATTTTGCGGGAAAATCGTGTTTTTGGATCACTCGTAATTAAGACCACAGTTGAAGCAATAGGAGTTTTATTGTTGCAGCGGCTTACACAGTTCTAAGTTATACACATTCTTTTTATCGTCTTATTTATTTTCGGCGGTAAAAAGGTCCCGTGTCACAGACTATCTTCTTTTTTCCACCTCTCGTGCGTTCCGGCTTACGCATTATAAAAAGGTGCGTTCTTAAACGCCACAGACCTTATGACGTGTATGAGTGATCAGCATCTATTTATTAATACGTGAAGGAAAAACTTTGTATCCCTTTTTACGAAAATTGCGCGGACGGAGGAGCATGAAATTTCCCACACTTATAGAGAATATACAGAAGGAGTGCAGAATGTTAATATTTTTTTAAATTATGCATAAAAAATACATTGAATCAATAAAAAAATCATTACACACACTACCATGTATTTGAAGCACACACGCATGCATACATATTTATGTCAGACTTTTGTTCTTGACGTCTGTGGTCAAATTGCGTATAGATTAAATATTATTTGACTTTATTAATATTTTTCTATTTTTTGGCAAAATTTGTAATTATAGAAGTATAATAATCTTTGTAAATAGAATCATAATAATGTACAAACTTACAATTTCAATTAATAGTCGAATTTCGACTACTGCGGGACCACTAGTATCTCTTTAAAGCACTAGAGAGTACAGTCGTAGATTAAACTACCCTGCACATTCCCAGGCGGTATACCCGAAGAGAAAGAGGAGCCGTCGGCGTGGCGTATGGTTGTCAACAGACGCGTGACGGCGACACGGACCCTGACAGCTGTCAGTGTCGGCGTCGCCGGGAGGGTTAAGTTCGAGGATCTGGACACGGAGTTCTCTCAGCAGGTTCGCTTGAACATGATCAGTGTGCTCAGTGCGAGTTTTTAACGTTCTCGTTAGCGTAAAAGTTAACTCAAATTTGTATGGAGTTGGAACAGCGCCCCTAGCGGCAAACGTAGACAAACGTTCCAACCACATACTTGAAGTCGTCGTGGCCTAAAGGATAAAAAGTGCGGTGCATTCGTATCTTGCGGTGTTAAGTGGTTACTGGAGCCCATAGATATCTACAACGTACATGCGCCACCCACCTTGAGATATGAGTTCTGAGGTCTCAATATAGTTACGACTGCACCACCCCACAAATCGAAACGCATTACTGCTTCACGGCAGAAATAGGTGGGGTGGTGGTACCTACCCGTGCGGACTCACAAGACGTTCTACCACCAGTAAAATCGTCTTGTCGTTCCCCACAAATATATTGATGACGTAGATGTCTATGGGCTCCAGTAACTACTAAACACCAGGTGGGCTGTGAGCTCGTCCACCCATCTAAACAATAAATTAAGAATAACAACAGACAGAGCAGTGGCACCGGCCCGCGCCTTCCCATAACACACCCCTCCACTCTGCTTCTTAAAAAAGCATAACTTTATCTGTGGTTTCAGGATCTTTCTGAAGATGGAGTTTATATTTTGGACACGGGCGAGGAGCTGTACTTCTGGCAGGGAGCCGACGTCACGGAACGCGTCAAGTCCTCCAAACAGGAAGTCATCAAGGTACGCTCTACACCGTAACGCTTTTACGTTACGTGACGAATCACTGTAACACAAGACGGATCTTAACCTGAAACCTCTGCGACTTCCAGAAGTACATAGAGGACGACGGTCTCGATCGAACCGTGGACTCGGCGGTGGTCGTGACCGTGAGGCAGGGCGCTGAGCCGCGCGTCTTCAAGAAACTATTTCCCGACTGGGACGACGGAATGTGGAGTGTGAGTGTAAAAGTGCTATTAACACTGCACCTAACCCATGAATCAGCTGAGTTTCACGCCACATCTTCTCAGCGGGTCGCGATTCCGATCCGGTAGTAGATTCATTCGCGAAGCAGCTGCTCTTGACTTGTTAGGCCTCCTTCGGAGGCGCTCGGGTATCTAGCATGGTCCGGTATCTAGCTTACAGCAGCTACGTTAAGAGGACTATACATGTTGGTTCTAAAGCTAAATCGCCGCGGATATTACATTCATCACATACCACGACGCTTCAATGGGGATGGGGATGTCCGGTTTTATGGTATTAGCTGATGTCTTACCACATCCTGTGCTTTTTTTTTATTGCTTAGGTGGGTGGACGAACTCACAGGCCACCTGGTGTTAAGTGGGTACTGGAGCCCATAGACATCCACAACGTAAATGCGCCACCCACCTTGAGATATAAGTTCTAAGGTCTCAAGTATAGTTACAACGGCTGCCCCACCCTTCAAACCGAAACGCATTACTTCTTCACGGCAGAAATAGGCAGGGTGGTGGTACCCACCCGCGCGGACTCACAAGAGGTCCTACCACCAGTAAAAGAGTGCTTAAGATTAATGGCTATTTCAGTCTCATCCAGCGGTAATGGTCTCTATAGGCTCAAGTAACTACCTAGGATCAATTAAAGCCGTTAGCTCGACCCCATCTGAGCGGATTTAAAAAAAAACAATCTTAATACTTTTCAGAAACTATCATCTTATGAAGACATGAAGAATAGCACTAAAGCTGCAAATTCTAAATAGTTCCGAAAAAACAAGTTCCTTTATATATAAGTGAACATAGATGTATGTATTTAAATAACAGTACCCGCAATGAAAAGCAATGTTCCGTGCGTTGAACCCGTTAATTTAGTTCCCTTACCATTGCGTGCTGTTCAAAAATACGTTATCTAGAGCCAATCATGTCATTTTTATGTTTTTTTTTTTGTTTAATTAATCCAATTTTCAACTGCTTAATATAAATGTGATCAATCTTTGCGAGCTTATTGCTTGTCTTGTGCGATGGTTACCATCCCCAAGCTACAGATGGCGCTCGGGTACTGATCGCGACAGAATAAAAACTATTTTCTTAAATACTTTTTAATTTCATTCCAATCGATTAAAGTCTCAAATTCAATCAACTTCATTACATTTCGCACAATAACATTTATATAACTGAATGTGATATATTTTATACTTGGACATTTTGTATAATTTCGATACTGGCAACAATGGCATCGCAAGCATCCGATTGCCATACTAAAAAAAATGTGGAAGAAGAAATAAACAGATGACAGTATTACACAGAGTTTTATTGTGCATTCCTTAAAACATTAAAATTGTATTTATCTCAACGAACGCACACATTAAATGCTACCATCAATGAACCTATTAAAATCTAATCATATCGAGGGGTGAAAGGCGATTTTTTCAACTTTACAGGAGAGCTATTTAAAGGTAAAAATTTTAAAAAAATATCATAAACAAAAACACTTTTTCAGCTGTTCCAATGGAGCAAACTTAATTGAAGCTTAATTAAAAAAATCAAACTGTTGATGCTGATACCAAATAAAACGGACTATTAATTACAAAGATAAATGTCGCTTGAAACAAACAACATTTCACCCCTCGATATATACATTTAAAAATGTCGTAAAAAAAAATAATAAAAATAATCTAACGTGCCCCAGAAAGGTCATTAGTCGGTATATTCGATATCCGCTATAAACGACCTTATCTCCTTCGCTTTAAGTTTGATTTTGAGGCCGTCGTCCTCTCCGACGTCAGGTCCGTCGACGGCTTTGTTCACGGCCTCGAAGCTCCCGTATTTCTTGTTGAAGCTTTCGTAAAAGTCTCCTTCCCTATTCCAAGTCCACTTATCATAGTCGTCCAGCCACTGGTTTGCGGCTAGCGTTGTCTCTTTCACGGTTTTGATATGGATACCGTTGAATATGCCCTGCAGGTCAATTTCGATGGTCGAATCTTCGGCACCGGTCTTGTAGTTTTCGACTCTCAATAGGATCTGGTCGCCCCAAGGCTCCAGGGTGAGCAGATGGAGCCCGTCAGGCATCGGGGTCTTGACAAACTTCTTGCAATTCTCCAACCTCATCCATTGCTCGTAGCTGAGGCCTGAGGCGTCGGAAACGAAGACCACGGGCGGCAGGTGCATTTGGAAAACGCTTTTCGCGATCTCAACCGGATCCTTCGAGCGCAGGATACGGTGTTTCCCGCGAACCACCAGCCCCGAGCCGAGAACCGTTTCGTTGAGGGCCTCACCGACGCCGAACGCATCGTCGTGCAGCAATCTCCTGTGCAGCATCAGTTCCACTTCGCCTTCGACGAGCGAGGTTCCGCCTTGCGATCGGTCCGTCAAGACCGTGAACCTCTCCCCGTTCTCGATGTAGATCTCGTTCGTGACCGGATAATAATTCCCGGGCACCGGCTCAGTCAGCGTCAAGTTCCATTGAGGACGCGCGTTCAGTTTCCTCTTCAGCATCTGTCGGCCGTTTGAATCCGTGTAAAACTCTCCATTATTTATTATATCCGTCTGGTACTTGACCACGTACTCCTTGCCGATGCCGTCGTCGACGCTTATCGGGCCCACGAGCCACTCGTGCTCAATAAAATCGAATTCCTTGTAAGCACGCTTGATGCTCAAAACGTTTCCGCGTATCTTAGTTCGAACCTCGCTGAGTAGGTCGCCGCTAATTTCACTCACAGATTCCACGTTCAGACCGATTGCCTTTGTCGAGTTCGGCCTGAAGATGTACGCGCCTGAACTGCGGTTAGCGGGTACCTCATTGTTCCCCAAGCAGCCCGGGTAATACGCGAACGATATCTTAAAGTCGTCCGTCTCTCTTTTCTTCATAGTCCCTTTGAAAGCCGCACCAGTTCCATTTGCGTCTTCCCACAAAGGTTCCTTGCCTTCATCAGCAATAGCATCTAGGCCGAGATTCGTGAGGTCTTTGGCGTCGGCTATCTGATTGAGCCTATCTAAATAGCCATCGGACCGGACCCCCTCGCTACTGATCCATTCCAAATAGCTGCCGTTAGCGATTGCCCTTTTCGTTGTCGAAACTCTTTTAACGTAGAACGATTTCACGCCCAACGGATGTAAGTGCGCAATGAACACCAACTCGTGAGTGGCCTCAGACCGTCGGTTCGGTATGCGCTTAACCTCGTCCGGTATCTCGACCAGTTGCGTCACGATTTTATCGCCTACAATAAAAAAATGCCCTTGTACAGGCGAACAAGCACACGGCCCACCTGATGGTGAGTGGTTACCGTCGCTCATGGACGTCAGTAATGCCAGGGGCAGGGCCAAGACGCAGGCTACCGTTAAGTACTCTACACAAGCCTCGTTTGAAGAAGGACATGTCATAGCGCTCGTAAAACACCGTGGAGGGGAACTCATTCCAAAGCCGGATGGTACATGGCAAATGAGCGCACTGTGAATGAACTATGCTGAGACCTTAGAACTAATATCTCAAAGTGGGTGACGCATTTACGTTGTAGATATCTATGAGCTCCAGTAACAACTTAACATCAGGTAGGTTGTGAACTCGTCCACACATTTAAGCAATAAAAAAAAAAGTCCACTAAGTTTCTCGCCTCCCAGTGAGTCGCGTTTCCGATCCGGTGGTAGATTCTGTTGCTCTTACTGGGGCTAGTGTTGCCACATTCTCTCAGGCTCTAAACAGGCTACCAACTATTAGGTAGGTGAAAAATCATCGTCACACGGTAACTTCGCTTTACATTGCGTGGACGGAGATCCGCGTCCAGCAGTGGGACGAGCAACCAACAATCTATCGCAGGACCCAACCTATCTCCAGATCGGAATATCAATGCGATCAATTTGCTCAGTGGTTCGAGCGTGAACATATTATACAGTGTGCTTAGTGCGAGTTTTTTAACGTTTTCGATAGCGTTAACTCAAATTTGTATGGGGTTGGAACGTTTACCTACTATAATTTATGTTGGTTCGTAGGTTCGTGGAATGCACTAACAGAGGTTTTTGTGAGAAAAATATTTATTATCTATAGTGGCGTCGGATGACAAAAACTTTAGCGGTTAGGAAGCGCGCGGCGTTCGTTGCTTTGGTCACAGCACTGACTTCGTTCGCCTCAGGTCATCGGTCCGAGGCCCCCTCACCTCTCGTTGAACCCCGCGCACTCCCTCTTACAAATCTTGTTAATTTAAAACTAAGCTAAAACTTTTGTTAACTTATCCTAACAAAACGAATTCATCATACAAACAAACATACACCAAATATACTAATCACAGCTCCAAATTTATATTTAACGCATCGCTAACACCNGTTCGCCTCAGGTCATCGGTCCGAGGCCCCCTCACCTCTCGTTGAACCCCGCGCACTCCCTCTTACAAATCTTGTTAATTTAAAACTAAGCTAAAACTTTTGTTAACTTATCCTAACAAAACGAATTCATCATACAAACAAACATACACCAAATATACTAATCACAGCTCCAAATTTATATTTAACGCATCGCTAACACCTACGTTTAGGGGCGCTGTTCCAAACAGCATACAAATTTGAGTTAACGCTATCGAGAACGTTAAAAAATCACACTAAGCCCACAGTATAGTTACAACGGCTGCCCCAACCGATACGCATTACTGCTTCACGGCAGAAATAGGCGGGGTGGTGGTACCTACTCGTGCGGACTCACAAAAGTTCCTACCACCAGTTGACTGTGTCTATGGGTTGAGGACCAAACTCGCTACCAATATGGCAGCGAGTGAACTGTCATTTCAACTGTCTTACCATTCGGAGCGTAGACCTCGTAGTGTCCATACGTGACCGGCAGCTTCACCGCCTCCCTGACGCCCCAAGCCAACGGGTTGTAAACGGTCACCTGCAAGACAGCCGGCTTAGAGGCCGCATCGAGCCTCTTGGTGCTGATCCGGCCAACAACTGACCCTGACTCTGACCCTCTTTACCGCTGAATGAGCTCACTGTCCATCTAGTTTTAGGCTGTTGAAACCAAGGGACATGACCACGGGAATACCGTCACCTAAAGACACGAGGCTTAAGTCTCTATTGCCGCCCCACCTTCCGAACAGGAATGCATTACCGCTTCGCGATAGAATAGGGCTGAGTGGTGGTACCTTTCCGTGGGGCGTTACCTTTGACCTTGAGGACTGAAGGTGGAATTTGAAGAGTATACGCCGAACGGTATACGGTAGTTAGAACTGAGTCAGACGGACCCCCGTCGAGCCGGTGCCACTTGTCACGACACGACCCCGACCCAGCAAGGTGTGGTCAGAGAGAGACAGAGATACCACCTCCTCGCCTATCTAGGTCTCGAAGCAATCGCGTTCCAAATTCTTGGACAAAGCTTTTGAGACGTCAATCTTTGATCTCGGGATATCCGTCACGCAAAGCTAAATGCAAAGTAGCAATTCATTCAGAAGCGTAAAGCTTCGACCTGACGTCTCAACTGCATCGATTGGTCGTGTGAGCGTCCGTGAGCACCGATGATCCTTCATGAGCATCCGTGAGCGAAATGTCTCTCTCACCATGAACGTTTCGCTGGTCTCCGACGTGTGGCATCTGGATTCGTTGAAGTGACACCTGTCGTAGCTGAACAGCGGGGCCTTCCCGGAGTCGCCCTGGGCGGCTTTGCTGAAAGAGATCGTGCGGTTGAGGCGCTCATATGCTATAAGTTGCTGGACCAACCGATCGTCCACTGCGGACCTTGAACCTATCTGAATAATTACTGAGAATGTGTTCTTAAAATCCTAATCATATTACTGGTGGTAAGACTTGTGAGTCCGCCCGGGTAGGTACCACCGCCCCGCCTATTTCTGTTGTGAAGCAGTAATGCGTTTCGGTTTGAAGGGTGGGGCAGCCGTTTTAACTATACTGAGACCTTAGAACTCATATCCCAAATGTACGTAGCGGCATTTACGTTGTAGATGTCCATAGGCTCCGGTAATCACTAAGCAGCAGTTGCAAACATTTTAACACATTTCTGCAATAAAAAAATGACTAGCTGCTACCCTCAACTTCGCACATGTGATCAAACGAAAATGTCAAGTTTCCCGGGGGAACGTTCCTGACATGACATTGACACTGTAAAGAAGTACATGTCAATTCGTTGCTTCGTTTCGATGTGAATGAAGGATGAACAAACAAACAATCACTCCCACATATATCACGGCAAGGTTAGGTTTTTTTTTAATTTTATTTCCCTTGTAGGCGATCGAGCATAGGGCCCACCTGATGGTGAGTGGTTACCGTCGCCCATGGACTTCAGCAATGCCAGAGGCAGAGCCAAGTTGCTGCCTACCGTTAAGTACTCTCCACAAGCCTCGTTTGAAGAAGGACATGTCATAATGCTACAAAACACCGTGGAGGGGAGCTCATTCCAAAGCCGGATGGTACATGGCAGAAAAGATCTCTGAAAACACACTATGGATGAACGTAGTGGCTCCAGGTAGAATGAATGAAGGTGGTGGTGGCGGTGGGACAGGGAGAGAGGGTTCGGGGACGTGACGTACTTGAAGGCCTGCCTGGCGACGAGTAGAGCGTCATCAATGGCGGTGCTCAGGATCCGCTCGTAGTCATGAGCGACGTGCTGCTTCTCGGTGCCGGTGATGGCGTCGTGGTGCTGCATTATGCCTTGAAACGCAGGAGGAGTTGACAAAGGATCCAAATCCGACAACTGCCTCTTTAGCCCAACGGTCTAATGCAACGCGCAGTGTATGTTAAACAGTCAGGGCCGGGTCGCCAGAGGTCACCGACCTCTACAAATGTACTAAATGTTACATTGCCGACGCCTTTTAAGCGACGGCGACTACTTACCATCAGATGAGCAATGTGCTCGTCTGCTTACTAGGTAAAAAAGCCTACTCGAATTTAATCAAATATAAAGGTAGGCATATAAAATAATAAAATTTACTATTACCTATGGAGAATCAACCGTGTATATGAAAAGTTTCTATCGAAATGTTAATTGAATTAGGGCGGCGCCACATTCGCATAAGGGTAAATTTTAAAGTTTTAAAGGAAGCGTCAAATATCATTAAGAGTATGTCTGATATCTGATAGATACTTCTTCATAAAATGAAATGTTAATAAATCAATAATCGTAACCATAAATAAAATCACTATAGACGCGAGTTTTCGTGTAATAATTCTTTACTACATTATTTTGTACAACGTAAGTTGTTGAAATATTCAATAATTAACTAATTTAGTCGAAATTATATTATTTTTTTTAACTTTGCATACTTCTGTTAATTTTCAATTGCTAGATTCATACCATACCATTTGTCTACACCAGCGCGATTGTGTCAGATTTTTGAATTGTTATTTATATCGTTAAGCTGGACGCTTTTTCAACTTTTCTCTTCCATATGTGATAATTCTCCTTACCTTTATCTACCCTGCATACTATTACCCATACTATTATCATTACAACTCAAAGTCGAAGAATTTTATGACAGCGCCATCTATCGATCGGGTGTCGTGTACTTATTGCGAGCTCTTCTCGACCAGCAGCGCCCCTAGCGGCAAACGTAGGGAAGCTGTTCCAACTCCATACAAATTTGAGTTAACTTTTACGCGATAGAGAACGTTAAATAACTCGCACTAAGCGACACTATAAGAAATTTGTTAAGTGAATAGTGACGTTACACTCACCCATTGCGCTCTTTAGTTCGTTCAGAATGAACTCGTTGTGCCTTTCCAAATTCGACAACACCTGCAGCTGTTTCACCATCTGCAGGATGAAGAAGAAATACCAGTAAGAACTGGTGGTAGGACGGTCTTGTGAGTCTGCACGGGTAGGTCCTACCACCCTGCCTATTTCTGCCGTGAAGCAGTAATGCGTTTCGGTTTGAAGTTTGGGACAGTCGTTGTACTCTACTGAGACCTTACTCTACTGAGAACTCATATCTCAAGGTGGGTGGCGGCATTTACGTTGTAGCTGTCTATGGGCTCTGGTAATCACTTAAAATCAGTTGGGCCGTGATCTCGTCCACACACCTAAAGAATAAAAATAAAACAAAAAATTCCATAACAATGATCAGCCAATAGAGGTCGAAAAACAAAAATCGTAAATCGGTACTTATCAGGACAATTAGTGCCGCACACGATCCGATGCGGGGCGGACAATGTGCGTCAAATGTAAACACTAAAATTGTGACGATACATCTCAGGATAGATCCTGAGTTCGCATACCTGTATGTAACGTCAAAACTAACTACCCACATAATAAACTAATTCGTGCAAATGTTATCGTAACACGTTGAAGGCTATACGAAAATTGGAGTGTGTTCATTCAGGCAGCAGTGCTCACCCGTGAGCCTCATCTTACTGAGCCTGTCAGGCCATGAGGGTCACCCGTGAGCCCTTTAAAATATCTAAGCTAGACAGTGATAATTGATAACGATCCCATAGACACAGCCCACTGAGTTTCTCGCCGGATCTTCTCAGTGGGTCGCGTTTCCGATCCGATGGTAGATTTTGCGAAGCACTGCTCTTGCTAGGGCCAGTGTTAGCAACACGCCCAGTTTGGGTCCCGTGAGCTCACCTACACGTCAAGGAGAAGCAGAAATAGCCTCTCAAGGCTATCAACATAGGTAGGAGAAAAATAATAATACACGTTTCTTAATTTTGGCCTGGCCCGAATGGTAAAACCGCCGGTTTCCCGAAAACCTGACAATACATTAAAGATCCTTTGGTGATAAGTGAAACCAAAACTAATAGACGACCGCACAGAAGCCTCACCTGCAGGTAAGCGTTCCCCTCTCTCTCGAAGTACTTGGTGGTCGGTCTCGAGGTGAAGTACCCGGTCCAGTAAGCGGTCGGGTCGCTCGCGTACGGGAAGAAATCGTCTTGTTTCGTTGGCAACACCGGACTGCGAATTTATCGGTTACGTGAGACCTTGAAGGTAGTCTGTGATCATCGTCAAGAGCTCTGCAGAGACCTTGTCGTAATGAACGTCAAAGCACGCGCGAAAGTCTTGCGAGTCCACAAGTTTAGGCACCAACACCCTGCCTAGATCCGCCGTGGAGGGGAGCTCATTCAAAAGCCTGATTCGCCTCAGTTTGAAGGGCGGGGCAGCCGTGTACTGTAAAACCTGATCTGTCTACAGGTTGGTGGTGGCTTCACGTCTATCAGCGACGATGGCGATTTAAGAAGAAGAAGTTCCAAACAGCAACATAATAAACCGTCATGTTAACATCACTTGCTCAATGAAAGACCATTCTTTTGTCCCCACCTCCCAAAATTTTTGATTTGAAGACTCAACCTTCCAGAGAATTCTTTCTTGTATCCCCATATTAAAATTCTTAAACAAACAAACTATTAACAAACAAACAGACTTACTTCGCGTCCTTTATGGCTTTCAGATAACAATTAGGCGTCGAATAAAACAGCTTAATCTTCAGATCGTCCTTGGCCGCCTTCAGATTAGAATATCTGAAATTGAATTAACGTATTTAGTTCAAAAGCAAAAAGTCGTATATCCCGATACTGTGACAACGATAAATATGACTTATGCTCCAAAAACTTTCCCCCCCTTTTCGCCCCCACATGGAAATACTCTATATTATACCAATACAAGAGAAAACCTTAATATGTATATATAAATTACGTGTCACGTTGTTTGTCCGCGATGGACAGCTAAACTACTGAACCGATTTTAATTTTTTTTTATTTTAAATATGTGCTTTGTTCCAACTTAGGCCATAAGATGGCTTTTATTTCGATTAATGGTCAAAATACTTATTACTTACTAGAGAGATAAAAAAATGTTCATTGGCTAAGCTAAGTTTAGAAGCTAATTTTGTTGACATGCAATAAATATATAAAGAAAAACCTCCATTAAATAAAACGTTTAAAACGCTTTAGTTATAAAAAAAACGTAATTGAGAAATAGGAGCAGTTTTCAATTGCACATAATTCAATAAAACTATTTAAAAAATAATAACATAAAAATGGAGATTTTACGCTTTCAATTATTTTTTCTTAGTATTGTTACAGAAAACGCAATTACGTATTTCATTATTACTGTTCAATCGTTCTAGAATAATCCATATCAATATATCGAACGGTGAAAAGCTATTTTGGTTAAGCGACATTACTTAGCTTAACACGCGACATTTATCTTTGTAATGAAAGGTCCGTTTTATTTGGTATTTATTAGCATCAACAGTTCGATGTTTTTAATTGAAACTTCAATTAAGTTTACTCCATTCAAATGGCTGAAATAGTATTTTTGTTTATGATATATTTTCCAAATTTCAAACTTTAAGCGACTCTCGTGGAAAAAAAGCAAAAATGTCGCTTTAACCAAATAGTCTTAACCAGTCGATACACGATAGGTAAATCGCGCTAATTCATTTCGAAATCATTCTTATCCATCTAATGGTTGTTTGGAAGAGATCGCTCTTAGCGATAAGATCGCCAATTGTACTTTTTTGTATTTAATGTTTCGCATTGTTTATTTATTTTTTGTTCAATAAAGAATACTGTCTTCCTTTCTCACTCCCCTATCCCCCTCTCCCCCTCTCTCCCTTTCTCTGCCTCCCATCTAATACCCCCACAGCCCTTAACCATGCGCACTTACTCGATCAGCTTGTCCAGATTCGTGAACCACATCGCGGCGTCTTGGTAAGTGAAATCTCCTCCCATCGTGATGATGACATTGTCCGTTCGATAATGTTGCGATTGCTTTTTAACGTAGTTCAGAAATAGGGTGATCTGTTAAACCAATATGATTTACGTTCGTACGTGCGCCCACAACGGAATCTAATCATAGGTTAGTTTGAAGTGCGGACGCAAAACACAACCCCATCATGAATCGGTGATTTAGTCTAGGTCAAGACAATATTTATGTGTAACACTGTAAGATACGCAGAAACCACTGTACAAGAATTGGCAATTTAAAAGAAAAAACAAAAAAAAACAACGCGTTATCAACAAACCGAACTAATAAATGATTTAGACTTTTAGTTTTTTAGTCTTTAGTTGTTATTAGGAAAAGCATTGAAAAATTTTTTTCGAACCCTAAATAACAGATGGCGCTACGCTAATGTAAACTTTCTTTTGCGGCGTTCGCGCGACTATAGACTTTGTTTTGTGCTTTATAATATATCGGCGCAGCGTCACTATTTAGTTAACTAAAAATGGGTTAAGTTGTCGCACAAGCAATTCCGGCTCGAACAGTCGAATGGAGCGGAGCTCTCTCTGTTTTTATCGCCGTACACTTGAAATATAACAAACTGAATTCATTGGAAAAGAGTCTTAATTACTGTCACTACAGAAGGCAATGACAATAATGATGTCGAGAATGGTGTCAGCGACGATGACGTCTTCATTTTAAAAATACCATGGAACCACAATACTCCTCCAAAACTGCCCAATCCTCCATGTGCCTGACAATGTGCCTAATCCTTCATGTGCTTCCAAAATTGCCCAATTCTTCAAGTGCTTCCCAATGTGCCCAATCCTCCACGTGTTTCCCAATGTGCCCAATCCTTCATGTGCCTTCAAAATTTCCCAATCCTCCGTGTGCCTCCACGGCAGCCCCTCGTGCTCCGCGGTGATAGACACTATCAGTTTTTGACCTACTACTATCAGATTTTCGAGGTTATCAGAATGTCCGGCAATATGTCCAGAGCAATATAACATGTTTTAAATCAGCTGACGCGCCGGAATGTGACACTGGAACACTCTGGCATTTTAAAACACAATATTCTCTCCAGCTAAATGATTTTCAGTTTAGCAAATGAACATTTTAATTTCTCATTGATTTAACGAATCATTGAGTTATGGGGGAAACTGAGTTTCTATTCTCGAATGGTACATGCCGCTAAAGAAATTTTAGCGTTTACGATCACGGACATTCCCAGGACTTACGCGATTAGCTTGTCTAGATTCCTGAACCACATCGTGGCCTCTTGATAGTGGAAGTCGTCGCCCATTGTGACCAGTACGTTTTGAGTGCGGTACGACGAGGCCATGTTCCTGCAGATGTCCAGGAACCGATCGACCTTGCAGAGGAAATCGACATTTTATTAAACTGTACAAGTTCCGAGACTTTCTTCGACATATTTAAACTTTAGCAGGTGTCAGTGGGAAGAATTTTGTTTTTTTGCCTCTGCCTAATTGCTGGTGACCCAAGGGGCTATTCCAGCTCCTTATAGACCGGTAGGTGAGCTTAAGAGGCTCAACCTGAGAGAAGTTTTAACATTGGCCTTAGCAAGAGCAGTGCTTCGCAGAATCTACCGCCAGACCGGAATCGTGACCCATTGAGAAGATCCGGCGAGATCAGTCAGGTCAATAGTTTTCTAAAGGCCATTACAAACTGTAAATTTCCGCCATTTGAATGCGAATATCGTTAAAGATTCTCCAATACTAAAGATTTCATTTACGTCCGGCGCACCACCATAGCTCATCAGGTGATCAGACCTCAAAACGGTATTCGTCAAGTGACCGTTCTTCAAAAACATATATCTTAAACTTGACCTCGCACTAAAATTCATTTCTGTTTGTGGTCCATTGCGCGTAATGCAAACACGTATTAGTTAAAATTGCGAGTGGTGGAGAATTTTTTATTTATTTTTTATTTTGTGTCCCCATAACTCTACTATGAAGTATTTCAGGAATATCCATTCTCTCTGGGACACCCTGTGTAGAGGTAGTAGTGCCAAGCCCAGCCTCAATATAATCCGGATAATATAGACCATCATCCACGGCACCATCGCCCCGTGCGAGACCACATTTGAATTAGAAGCATTCATTTGCACTTCCACAACAGCCCTAAGATGCGATTATCGATTCCAATTATTATTCGCCTTCAGAATATCATATCGCAATCAATACAAACATGGTCGATCGAATTTGCGGGTACCATTTTGAGAGGTGAAGGATATTTGGTTGAAGCGTCATTACGCTTCACACGCGACATTTATCTTTATAATTATCATTAAGTCATTTAATTTTACCATTGTAATTAAAAGTCTTAACGCAGATTTTTTTAATAAATACATATAAAGATTAAACTTGTACGATTTAATTAGGAATATTGCCTTTAAAGTTCAATTAAACCAGCGGACCACTTAGTGCTGCACTACACCAGGCAACTGACCGGAACCGATGGAGGCTGACAGTCGACAAGCTAAAACGGAGTCACGATCCTCAGCAATGAGGGAGCGATGGAGAAGAAGAAGAAACCGAATGAAATTGCCCAAAATTAATACCGCTACATAGATACATGATAAGCGAAAAGATTTTTGTTGGTAAATCATGCTGATTAATGTCGAGAAATCTGTCAGGCATGCTAATGTAACCCATGCTGACTTACTCGATCAGTTTGTCTAGATTTTTATACCAGGCCGAAGCAATCTGGTAATGGAAGTCCTCTCCCATGGTTACGAGAATGTTGTCGGTTCTGTGACTGCGGGACATATTCCTGCATATTCCTAAGAACGTTGTCACCTAAAATCGAAATTGAGGTTTCTTTTACACCTAATCGATATGCTTCAAGATTATCGTAATTAAAGCAATATAAAAATATGCGTGTCAGCTTCTTTTTTTACGAAGGAAGGATTACTGTTGGCCCGAAGATCTTTCCGGTCTCACCAGGTCAGGTGTGCGAGCAAATGCTTAGCTAGGAGGGGTGGAATTTCCTACCGAAGGAGATCTAACAACTCAAGGGCAGCTGCTTCGCGAATGAATCTACTATCGGATTGGAATCGCGACCCGCTGAGAAGGTCCGGCGAGAAACTCAGCGGGCTAATGCATGGGTTAGGTTGCACTTCGAGCTCTTTGTTGAGCTCAACGAGTACGGTTACCTAAGGGTCTCTAAGCCCGCTCCTAGTGTTATAGCGTGTCAGCTACGCGGGACTGGAGTTTGCTCTCTACAAGTAGCGCCATCTGTTGTCCGTGACCCGCGACAACTATGTTATGAAAATTAATTAAAATCGAAATATTTCGCTTAGTGTCAGCGCTAGCTTACTCAACGCTCGTCGTCACTCTCGCTCGTCCTAAAATTATATATTTTCTCTCTAGCCGTAACGAATCTGTCGCGAATTACATTTTACTCTCAATACACCTGAACAAGTTTCACTTCAAAAAATTTGGAACGCTCAAATATTTCTCTGCGCTCACATTAGACGAGCCGAGGCAACGTTGAGGCTTGAGACAGTCTCAACAAAATTTATGAAACGGAATGAGGTTGCTGGCAAAAATTCGTTGAACCTTTCTAACAGCAAGATTCATCTGACCAAAAGCCGTCACTTCTCTGTAGTCTACCATCAGGTATATCCGGATATTGACCGGATCTTAGCCGGGTAGAGCAGTATTTAAGACGACGTATACAGAATACATAAAAAATTAATTATAATTAACATTTCTAGAACAAATCTAGCCTCTATTTGGATGGCAATAGGGTGTGTTTTGAGTCCGCCCGAATGGCTTATAATAACGCTGAACCCCCCTACCCCTTTGCAACACTATTGAGGTTTCGACCTCATACCTCACGTCACGATCTCGGGCCAACGTTGCCCTCAAAATCAAGTGATCCAATCTATACATGTAACCAAGTTAACAGACACACCTCACATCTCTGCCAGCCTGGTACTTTCAAAAGCATTCAACGCGTTATATACCCATCTGGACGAGCGGACAGCTCACCTGATCAAAAGTGTAATTGATTTTCGGCGTGCTCTCCCAACGGCGAACCCCACTCGGACCTCAAAGTCGAAGCCGGTTTGAGACATAAGGTCAAGCTTTCAAACAATATTAATGGCGGCATATCGTGCTTCACTTGAAAAACCCCGAGAATTTACTGGTGGTAGGACGTCTTGTGAGTACGCCCTGATAGGCACCACCATCCTGCCTATTTCTGCCTTGAAGCAGTAATGCGTTTCGGTTTGAAGGGTGGGGCAGCCGTTGTAACTGTACTGAGACCTTAGAACTTATATCTCAAGGTGGGTGGCGCCATTTACGTTGTAGATGTTTATGGGCCGCGGTAGCCGCTTAACACCAGGTGGGCTGTGAGCTCGTCCACCCGTCTAAGCTATAAAAGATATATATCGTTGGCGCGGTCGGTACCTTGTCGTCGACATTGTACAGCGGCGAGCCAGCGTCGTCCACTATGGGCTCGTCGTCACACAGGACGTCGAAGCAGAACCCGGCCGGCGGAGAGTATGTGTTGTACAAAGCGCCTGTGAAGATGTCTGACTTCTTGCCTGCCAACAACAGTAACAGCATTAGTAGGTTCGATCTCGCTATGTAACTCAGTAACTCATTCATTCGTCGATATCAGCCTATACTAGCTCGGTCACTCATGCATTCAGCGATATTGGCCCATACTAGCTCGGTCACTAATTCGCTCAATCACTCATTCATTCATCGATATCAACCTATACTAGCTCGGTCACTCATTCGTTCATCGATATCAACCTATACTAGCTCGGTCACTCATTCATTCATCGATATCAACCTATACTAGCTCGGTCACTCATTCATTCATCGATGTCAGCCTATACTAGCTCGGTCTCTAATTCCCTCAATCACTCATTCTTTCATCAATATCATCCTATACTAGCTCGGTCAATAATTCACACAATCGCTCATTCATTCATCGATATTGATCTATATTAGCTCAGTCACTGACTTTGTTCTTCATTCGCTCGCATAAGTATTGATTAAAAAAGTGAATGACTACTCTGCTATACTAAAGCTACACTCCCAACACAATGAGTCATAGAACGAGTGAATGAACGAAATATGTATTACAGATTAATCATATTCTTACCCAAGTCATCGTCGCCCCTCCATACCATCTCCATGGTCTTGTCGCGGAGTCTGGTCCTCTTGTCTTGATAATCGATCCTGCCCAGGAACAAACCGTCATACCCCATGGCGGACAGCAGCGAGGCCAGCTCCCTCGAGTGCCCGAACGGGTCAATCTGCCAGCCAACCCGGGGCAAGCCGCAGTAACCAAAGGTCTCGTTCAATTTGCTGCGTAGGCGAAACACGAACAGGATATTACGGATGCGTTTATTTGGTGGTGGCTAGAAGTGGCCGGAATCCTTTATGATGGAGAGGAACAGAAGCCAAAGACAGCGTGTAGACCTGGTGAGGGGTCATAGAATGGCAGAAAAAAAAACCTAAAATCTGTAGCGCGCATTGTAATACGTATGACGTACGAGGTTATTCAACCCGCCCTGTTTTGATACGAACTCGCTAACTCGACAAGTATTTATGCTTCCCTTATTAAAACAATTATATTGGCTTTA
Source organism: Bombyx mandarina (assembly GCF_003987935.1). The sequence continues at coordinate 2,104,392 of NW_021011523.1, forward strand.
TCTATTTATTTGGGAAAGGTGCAACTCTAACAGAATTGGATTGCACTGCATAGCCGCATACTGTGATAGCGGGAGCCATCTCTTGGCGAATCGATACGACAACCAACCACCAACGCCATCTAGTATCTTTATTCTAGTATCTAGTTATCTTTGAGTCGCACAGAGGGCGCCACGCTCGCGTCGAAATCCACGTACCTGAGACCCCAAGTGAATTGATCGATGGTACTTTGGTAGTGCACTGCGGCCTCATCGTTCATGGACCACGCCCCACCTGCGGACACAGACGAATAAAGACGGAGCGTTTTTAGCGTCCTGAGCATTCGTGAGCAATGGTGAGCGCTTGTCAGTACTTTGTGATTTTTTTATTGCTTGGATGGGTTAACGAGCTCACAGCCCACCTGGTGTTAAGTGGTTACTGGAGCCCATAGACATTTACAACGTAGATGCGCCACCCAACTTGAGATATAAGTTCTAAGACCTCAGTATAGTTACAACGGCTGCCCTACCCTTCAAACCGAAACGCATTACTGCTTCACGGCAGAAATAGGCGGGCTGGTGGTGCCTACCCGCGCGGACTCACAAGAGGTCCTACCACCAGTAAAAAATCACCAGTAAAATCTCATCATTCGCTACGTCAGCGTCATGATAATAATTCTCTTTACTAAATCTCCCCATAGACCAGGGGTTCCCAAACTTATTTTGTCTACTGCCCACTCTGAGAATTGATTATTTTGTAGCGCCCCATTTTTTCACCTACTTAAAAACCACTATAGCGAGAGCTCAGTCGGTGTCTAAGAGTCCTCCTAGATGAAATTATAAATCGCTTCCCAAGCCTCTACACAACGCCCCCTTTTTTTCCTGGGTCTCTTACGGCCCCCCTTTAGGCTTGCAGCGCCCACAAGGGGGGCGTTATCGCCCACTTTGGGAAAGGCTGCCATAGACGGTGGATATTCATTATCAGAACTTATAGAGCTCTCGTAAAACAACAAAAAAGACCATGCCGTCTGCCTTCAAAGACTTACCGACGAATTGAAGCCTCCCCTGCCTGACGAGGGTGTGGACCTTACTCTTGACCCGACGGGACTGCCTGACCCACCACTTCCAGAAGAAAGCCGTCTCCACGTAGATAAACCTTGGATATTGAAGGCACCGTTCAAACATGCCCTAGAGTCGCAAGCCCCCGACGGGCTCGTGAGCCTACTAATTTTTATGCGGATAATGGACTGCAGCGTACCCAGAGCACTATATTCGCATTTACTGGTGGAAAGGATTATCAAAAGCATGACACACCGATATCATATCTCAAAGCAATCCACGTTATGACATCTATGCATTCCGGTAACAACTTAATACCAGCCGATAACTCAATTACCCACTTAACAGACTTGGATTGTCTTCGGTGTCCAAATTGACCAGCATCGATCGCCCTTGCACATCAGCAGCGCTAGGAGCACCAAAAAAAGAACTTCAGCGAGTACTCAAATTAATTACTTTAGTGACTGACCTAAAAATCGTGAATAAAAGTCGAAACCTAAAAGTAAATTATTCAAGTGAACCTAAAAACTATAATGCATTCAAAACTAATCAAAAAAGCTAATAAAAAATATAAATATGTAAAAATAACACCAAATCTGTTCGTCTTCTCGATATCGGTTAGATATCAGAGGGTAGTTATAAAATTTTTGTATCTTCAGCGGTCATTGACACACGGCGGAATGTTCCAGTTGAACGGATGACTTGGAGACGATGGAAGTGATACGAAGCTATGCTAGTAATACTAAGCAAATCTTTCGATTGATCGTGTTTATATGGCATGGGGGAACCTCCCATGGGGGGGCCGACGATCGACAGGGGGATCCGCTGGATATTGGAGCTTTTGGACGTACCCTCCTATTCCGCTTATATAGCATGGGACGGCCTCCCACTGGAGGCCCGACGATCTACAGGGATTTCCGCTGTATATTGAAACTTCTGGACGTACCTCCCTATTCCTGTCATTAACATCCAATCTGGACCCTACCATCAACTTGTCCGGCCTAGAAACTCAACTTACCGTCGCTTCGGGTCTTCCCACAGCTCCTTGACAACCGAATCCAGAATGTATTGAACGCCAGCCTTCTGTATGTTGTTCCTGCCTGCAATAACGCAACCACTACAGTCAGATGCGGAAGGAAATTCGTGTTTAGAGCGCGAGCCGTCGATATATCGACCCTCTATTAACGCGCATAAAGGGCGAAGCGTCGGAATACCGACTATTGCGCGGTTCGATTACAGGTATTATGTATAGACCTGTACGGACGTATCTTAGTGCGTCCACGTATGACAGTTTTAATGACTTAATTAACATTTATAAATAACCAGTTAAAGTTATTTAACTGTGAAATCAGTAGCATTGATTTGCGTATTTTTTTGAAAGGTTTTTTTTTTTTTTGATATGGCACTTTTTTTTCAAAAATCTTTAGCAATTTCTGCAAGATATTTTTCTTTTCCCTACTTATTCACTGGTAACCTAGGGGCTATTCCGGCTATGCCGGACTTCCTTTTTTGGCGGGAAATAGGAAGGCGGCAAATTGAAATTTTTTTTACAAAAAAATTACATTTATTAGTTATAAATATTAAAAGTTTATAAAATGTCGTCAGAAAGTGACGGCGATGATGAGGGAAAAAGAAACGAGGCGAAAAAACGCAGATATCATGGGGACGACGGACAACCAGATTCGGACTGCAGATATAAACCTTTTCTCAAACCTGGGTACCGTCGTAGTTATCCTGATAACTCTCTTAATGACGAGTTTCCTGTCTACATCGAAGGTATCAGTAGAGAAGATAAAATTGGTAACAAAAATCCTTTACTTTTATCAAAAATTTTTAAGTCGGTGAAGGGCATTAAAGAGAACAGGCGCATTAATGCTAATAAAATAATGCTTATATTTAAACAGGCAGTGGCTGCCAATGATTTCATAAACCATAATTGCCTTAAAGAAAACAACATGAAAGCTTACATTCCGGCATCTTCAGTGGAGCGTGTGGGGAAGATAAGATTCATTCCTACAGAAACGAGTAACACTGAACTCTTCGACAAATTAATATCAGATTCAGAAATCATTGCTGTTAGACGTTTCACAAAAAAAGTAGGCGGAAATATAGTCCCAATGTCCATAATAAGTGTGACCTTTTCGAGTACTGTTCTTCCAGATTTTGTATATTTAGATAATTGGAGATATAAGGTATTCCAATATGTACCACCTTTGATGCAGTGTTTCAGATGCCTTAAATTTAGACATAGTGCCAAAGTGTGTCGGAATGAACAGGTCTGTTCTAAATGTTCAGGCAATCATTCATACAAAGATTGTTCAAGTGAAATTCTGAAATGTTGTAATTGCCAAGGCGATCATTTAGCTATCTCAAGATTTTGTCCAGTGAAACAAGCCCTTTATGAAAAACATAAAAATGTTTATTTAGCAAAACAATATGCTACAGTTGTATCTAAAGAATTTCCACCTTTGCAAAGACTTCAGAACAGACCAGATCATTCAATACAAAAGAATCAAATTAAATCACAGGCCTTAATAGATAATCCTAATTCTGTTAAAAAACAACCTACTAAATTAAACTCAACTAATAATGTATCTTATGAAAATCTATTAAATGATAAT